>CM060840.1:57285000-57885000 GCA_030762175.1 Metallyticus violacea
AATATGCCTTATAGTTTCTACCAATGAAATGCGACGATGTGTTGCAAGGTATGGTGACTGAGAATGTACATAATTATTTGGAATCAGTTTAAATGATGATGAAAACTATATGTAATTGCCTTATATCAAATAAAGTAAACAAGCAATTAAATTCTCACCGCCTCTGATGACCCAAAAGATGGAAGATTATGACTTCTAACTCCTCTCCTACACACATTATCATAAGAATGAGGAATGGAATAAAAAGTGATGTTAGCGACTCTTGAAGCACGTCAGCGTATACAGATGTCCTCGTATATTGGAATGAATGCTACGGCTCCACAAGTCCCATTTGCTATCTGACCCATAGTCTCTATGTCTCGCCATTGAATCCACACCGCTGAGTTGCATCCACGTGGGGATGATTATTTCTCGCCAGTTCAAATTTGTATGTTGAAGAAACTCGGATTTAAAGACAAAAGCCTCGAAATCATAAGAATTGTATAAATGGATAAATCGAGTCAATAAATATCATAAACGGACCTATCCAGATAAAATTAAGATTTTTTGATTGATTTATTTATTGACGCTCTTTAACATCTCAGGTCATCAGCGTTCCATTCAACTCAGGGCGTGAAACGGCCGACAAATTTTGCTCAGAGACCTCTCTTTCAGCTTGAAGTTCTTTTTCGTGCTGTAAATGTACGACACGGGACCCACGGCTTTACTTCCCTTTCGAAGGAAGTCATACTTAGGATTTTTACGCCCGAAAATATCCATCGGTCCTGGCCGGGTTCGAGCCCGCGATCTTGGGTTTGGGAGGCAAGTATGGTAACCACTACAAAAAAAATGAATATGAAGATGGAATGAATGAGTAGTGATAATTGGAGATGAGATCGGGGAAACGGAAGATTCTCGAGAAAAATACCGAAAACCTTACTTTGTACATCACAAATGCCACGCCACAGCACTGATTCCGATTTTGTGTTTAACAGAAATAGCTTCACCATTCATATTCAGAAAGGCTAAAGACAGTAATGTTGTTTGTTGGCTACGACTTTTGGGGCTCTGGTCTCTCAATTTAGAGAATGGTCGTATCCAAATCACATATTGGGTCTTTGAGCTGTTCCTGATTCCATAAAGCTTGGGATTTCACTTATACGTATATAGACAGCTGGTATATGAGACATGTGGGGCCGTAGGGTTCATTCATAATAGGACACATAAATAAGCCTTTCTTCCCAATACATCTAGCCGCACTCCATATCTTTACCAATTGTATTGATACACTACTAATAGATTACAGAGAGGCACGAAACAGGTTTTCTATGTTTTCCGTTTTAATGAAAGTTATATGTTATACATTGCAGCTATCAGAAGCAGATTTTTGTAATATATATATATATATATATATATATATATATACATATGAACATTTATAGACATTCTGTTAAAACCAAGTTTCCCTTGCCGATTGCCCAACATCCATTATCTCACTATAAGGATTTTGATGTTGCTTTTAATCTAACGCTTATTGATGCGTTACCTACACAATACTCTGAAAGTTTACTCAGAGATAGAGAAATGGCAGCTATGTTTTTACATAAAGCGTGGTTTAAATCTTACGTATTAATTTTTTTCCTCCCCTCCCCACACTCTCATTTCTGGTTTCATCTGTTTCCAGCATAACGTTACCTTCGATACTCAATATTTACTTTTATCACCTTCACTTCATGCCATAAAAGAACTCTAGCAGTTCGAAATATAGCAATTTCAAGTGTGACTTTATCTAAGTGTTTTATCCTTATCTACTTTATTATTACTGTTAATTTGTTACATTGTTAATAGTGTTACTTTATATATACATATATATAATGGATATATATAATGGATATGCTCATTTATTTAAACTTCTGCACTTAGTTGCATTTTCAAAAAATAAATACTAGATAATGATATACCTATTGTGTTACAGAAATTGATTTGTTTTTACTATATTTTCAAAATAGCTTTCACAGTTTTATACTGTCTTAATAATATATTATGATATTAGCTTCTAGTGCTATGCTTTATTGCATTAAGAAACGAGCAAAGTCCGGATGCTCGATGCGTTTACAGATGCTATAATTGGTTCAAATTCTATTTTTGTATTCTGCAATTATAAATGCATGACAACAAATTAAAATTAAAATTAATGTCGATTTTCAAAGAATCGCTCTGAAGTCAATGCTTTCTTTTATGGCACTCATAAGGTCCCTGTATGGATGAAGATTGCTTGGGTTATTGATCTATAGCTATTGTTGTTCGCGAATATGAATTTGATGCAAGAAATGTTAGCTCAGGCTGAAAGAGCTGAATTGTAACTAATACCGAAAAATAATCATGATGGGACAGATTCATTAATTGCATAAACAGTATATATGAGTATTCCAGGAAAGTTTAGTACTATAAAAAAGTTACTAAGCCATTTAGTACCTAATATTACTAATATTAATTTATTAATGTTTCATTAATTCTGGAATTCTGCATCCTGAAGTAAAGGTCAATGATTAAATGTGTTTTCAGTGTTTTCTTAATATTACCGTAACATAATATTTATATTTCTTATAAATTAATGATTTACTATATAATAGTTCAACTAAAATCGTAATGAATACAGGCGATTCCCTTTTGTTACAACTGGTGATAAAATTTAAAATGTATTTTCAAATATAGGCGAAGCAACTGATTATGCAAACGCATGGTACAGTGCAAATGGTTTATTAAAAAACGAACTTTATGTGTTAAAATTTAAACTTCAAAAATAAAAGGTTTAATATTAGTAATTTATTAGAGAACAGTAGTTAACTTTTTGGATATACATATGGACGATAAGGTAGCTTGGGAAGAACATATTCAACATTATGTTATTGAACATTGTCTGAAAGTTCTTGCAAATTCATTAAATTAAAAAGGAAATTAAAACAATGTCATTTAATTATTATATATCATTTTTATTTCACCCTTTTTTGATAAGTAATCAGGTATGGAATCATTTCGTAGAGCGCTAGTAAAGTGTAGCAAAGATAGTAGCATTATAAAACAATTTAAAGAAGGTTAGACTTTCAAAGGAGGCAATGCAATGTTTCAGTAAAGTTTTAGAATGAAAGACGAATAGACAGAGAAAAGTGGTATGAGATAATAGACTTAATTATTAAGAACTAGGAAAAGAAAGTTTTCTTCAAAATATGTTGCACTGTCTTCTCCTGAGATTGCGGCATTCATATCTGGTTGACCTTTCTAACTACCTGCGTAGTCCCAGTTCGCCTTAAACATCCTTTTCGTAACGAGAATGCATGTGGGTAGACCCTAATGAGCTGCAGTGATACAGCAACGTCTGCCCTTTTGACATTGTTTAAAACCGCGAAGAGAATCATTAGTGGTACCGCTGTACGCTCCCATAATGCACTTCATCATGTGTGTCACGCCAATCTCTCTCTTTCTTTATCATATTCAGCAACTTGGGTCAAAGGTCAGCTAGCATTTCCATAGCAATGAAAATTCATAAGATAATGATCTGCTTCTGTAACTTTTAGCATTTCCCCAGTTCACAAAGCGTTTGTTACGCATAACTGATCAGGGCTTTACTTTTCCCATGCTCGCACTGTCTCTGCTGCTGCTCCGGCATTGATAAAATGTTATAATAAGAGTGTCATTGTAACATTCTTGCCTCGTAAACCCAAGGTCGCGGGTTCAAGCCCGGCTAGGATGGATGGATATTTTTCAGCATAAAAATGCAAGCATTCCTTCCTAAGGGTACAAACAAGAGGAAGCACGGCTTGCTACGTAGATCCTCGCTTGTTACCTGGCTAGTAGATGGGCATAACTTTGGGTGTTCAAGAGTGGGGCTTGTAAGCGAAGCGAGCGTGGAAATGGATTTAGATAGCAGTAGTGATGGTGATCTTTTTTATTATTTAATTGATATTAGATAACTTTTGACTGCCTTCTAGACCTGATGAAACTTCAAATGTACAAAAGCAAGGTAGAAAAACTACATGGCAATTCTATGGTGCAAGAAGAAAGACTTGTGGTTACTTTGAGGTAGGCAACATATTTTTACTTACATTATATCCATAAAGAAGTTCATCATTTAATTCTGTACTTTAATTTTTTTTTCCTTTGTTTACAAGCTATATGGCACTGCAGCTTCATTTAACACATTGGTTTAGAATTTCGTGTGGGATATTCCATTGTTGGTTTAGTAGTTTAAGGAACTGTGGAGCTGTTGTGGGAAACACTGCAGCCAATTCAATACCAGTGCCTACCACAGAAATGTTCGAGAAAATAGCAGTAGAAACTGACGAAATTAGAAGTAGAAATTGACGAAATTAGACGAAAAGCATATTTGTAATATATAACCAGCATACTCAGGTACAATGCATTATAATTACAACCATTTTTATTCAGTTATCCTTCATACTCTCTCTCTTCTCTGTCGGTCCTGGTAGTGTAGTGGTTACCATACTTGCCTCCTACACCCAAGAACGCGGGTTCGAACCCAGCCAGGACCGATGGATTTTTTTCGGGCGTAAAAATCATAAGTAGGCTTCCTTCGGAAGGGAAGTAAGCCTGAAAGAGAGGCCTCTGAGCAAAATTTGTCGGCCGTTTGACGCCATGAGTTCAATGGGATGCTGATGACCTGAGATGTTGAAGAGTGTCCATAAATAAATCAATCAAAAAAAAATTTTTTCTCTCCAGAAGAACAGCCCAGTTGTCAAACAGTTGTGCTCAAAACATTCTCTATTATATTAAAATTGTGCGATTTAGAGGTTCAGATCAAGAGGTGCACTAGCACTAGAACTAGCTGATCCGATCAGCAGCGGCGTGCACCAATCTAATAAACGGAGCTTCTTCGACTAGAAGGAATCATGATTTCTTCGTATTCAGCCGAAATTCAAAGTATGTGTAATTTCAGTAATATTTCTTGGCGCAAGTCCATTTTCGCCTGCTATATGTCCTCAATATATCTGCGAAAGTAGTGGATAATACTCCTTTAAGATAATTATCTGTCCTTTTCTGAGCTAGTACACGAAAACCGTATCCTTGCTACAAGTACGGTACCTTCTTTTTGTTTATGTCGTCCGATTATAATTTTTGGGCGTTCGTGTATTGTGCACAGTGAAAATAGCGTGCTGTCGGTACGGTAGTGTAAAATAAACATTATATAATACAACCATTGATTATTAATATATGCAAAGTGGCTGAGATTTAACACTTTAAATACTTACCACCTAATTAATGACTAATAGTCAAACTTTTATTTTAATTAATCAATTAAGTGCATTTTAAATACAATAGCCCATTCATTTTATCTTTCCACACCCGCAAAAGCAGTTACTATTTACTGCCCATTTTCTCATACGCTAGCATGAAAAGAAAAAAAAAACATGTGCATTGTATTACTTGAAATACAAATAAAATATCCGAGAAAACTCTGTGGCTTCAACTGATGTGATAATACAGCAGGTACAATGTACAGCAGAAATAATAGTGGGTTTAAATTAAAAGTCATTTTGAATTTGGGGTTTTTGTTGCGAATGTGCGGCAGAACTGTAGAGTTGACCTTGGAAATGAGTTCGCCAGTCGGCATTCTCTCTCCGATTCTCTCTCCTGAAGCGCATCAGAACCAATTCCATCACAGAAATCCAAATAGCATTTCGACCGGAAATGAATCGACATGATGCACGTCTAAGGATGCTATTCATTGTTAGGTGCAACAATTGAATTAAGCAGGTAGCGTGACAAACAAATCACCGCCTTGCCACCTTGTTCCGTATGCACAGAAAAAAAAAAATATTGCACGAGTGTAAGCATCAGCGCAACAAAGTCCACGCCGGTTGGCAAGGAATCATGCATGCTATTGCTTTACGCAAATCTGGTCGAAGCGTGAGTTGAATTTTACAAAATGAAAATTGTCCTCTAATGTTCAAGACCTGTACTTTAAGGTAATGTAATAGAAATATAAATACTTATTAGGAATTAAAATATTTTTCACTTTAAAACCCGCTTATTGTTCCTGCCGCACCTGTATTTATTTCTCTGTTGCTTTCATTATGGATCTGAAAGTCTTTCAGTGTTCACCAGAATTGAATGATAAAGTTTTTCTTGGATTAAATGGCGATTGCTTCCTGATTCATAGTAAATGACTAAACTCCCTTAAATGTGCATTAGAAACTTTCTGTTCTTTAAATAAAGGGTGGTATACGTTATAGTAACTGAAGTATTATGTGATATTAGTTCCACCCCAGGCTGATTTATAAAACATGGTATTGTACATTCAGGCATTTATACCTTAGAATGTAATGGTTGGAAATTTATGTAATTATCCAAATTACCGTTGACTAATTACTTCTGGAAGATACTAAACTAAATAGATTTCTACTCTTCGTACTCCTATATGCATGCTCTCTGACTTTTCGACCCATGGTGCTTAATTTTCAAAATGGTGAAAATAAAAAGCAACATGAATTTGAAATCATTGATTGGGAATAAATTGAAATGACCCCCCGTGGATGCCTGTGTGTCATGTTTGCTACATTCAAGTTAACGAAATGTGATAAAAATTGCCGAATACATATGCATGTGTGTATGTATGTATGTACATATGTATGTATATTTGTTGCTAACTAGTACTAGCCAGAATGATAAAAGTCACGCATTTAAATTTTGTTCTTAATGGTATCAATTAACTTGAAACGCCTCCCATTTTCCATAATTTGATGAGTTCTGTAATTTGCATGCAGATATTGGTATTTGTGAGCAAAGAATATGTGTGCTCTGGATAGCATGTTGTATCGAACGTTTCGTTTATCATTCAGATCATTTCTGATCTAATGTAAAAAGGTTATATAATTATTATACTTATTATTGCTATGGGTAGCACAGATATTCGGTTTTCCTTATTGAGGTTATAATTCAGCACGAACACAGAACCTGTTGCCTAAACACCTTTAGGAAACGAGAATATATCAAAGTGAGAACAACAAATTAAGTTATCTATATCTAGATCAAAGGATATTGCAGCAAGATAATACTATGGAATGCATTAAATTACTTCTTAAAATTATATTAATTGTTTAAGTTATACAATTTTTCGTGAATATCTTGAAAATAATGAAACAATATCTGGAGTATTTTAAAGCAGAAAATCCACATCGTGGCCACTAAAGTACACCTAATAAGCGATTTATACCGAATGGAAAGAAACGTAATACATTTATTCTCAGGTATTATTCTTCTAGGACCACCTCCATGTTCTAGTGATTAGCATTGCCGGTAGTACTTAGGAGTTTTTCTGAGTAAGGAAGGTCTGGAACGGTGTCCACCCAGCCTCGTGAGTACAATTGGGAAGCTGCCTGATGATGATCTTCGAGATCTTCGATCTCGCAAGCCGCGAGATGTGGTGTGCTGATCATATGCTCCCCTGCAATACTGCCCTCTACCGATGATGTCATGTGACGGAGATAGAGGACGCAGCGGTCATCGCGGTAGGTCAGCGGACTTTCTTGGGCTATGGCGAGTCATAGATAGATTATTCCTCTAGGCATTTTTTTTGATTGATTTATTTACGTACGCTCTTTAACATCTCAGGTCATCAGCGTTCCATTCCATTCCCGCGCTCAGAGGTCTCTTCTTTCAGCGCTAGAGGTTCTTTATCGTGCCGTAAATGTACGACACGGGACTCACAGCTTTACTTCCGTTCCGAAGGAAGCCATACTTAGGATTTTTACGCCCGAAAAAATCCATCGGTCCTGGCCGGGTTCGAACCCGCGATCTTGGGTATAGGAGGCAAGTATGGTAACCACTACACCACCAGTACGGACTCCTCTAGGCATGATAAACAAACAAATACAATATATATTTTTTTACTTCTTGAAAAAAGCACGTTTAGTGTTACAATTTAATGCTTGTTTCATCAAAGCAATAAAAACACTTTATAAAGAAACATATATTTATTAAAACTAATAATTTAGAAACAAATAAAGTAAAACAAGTCTAGAACTAAGTCAGAGATGCTGCCTAACTCCCTTATTATTTAACATTTCACATTTAGATCAAATAGTGAAACAATGGAAAATAGAAACCCAAAAGAAGTCAAAATTGGCAACAATAAACAACTAGGAACCCTAATATATAGAGTGACTAGGTTTTAATTTCTGATACCAAAGATGACCTCCAGATACCAGACTATATGCAAATCTCTATAGATAAAACTAAAATAGTATCTTTTGAAGGAAAATATATGAGAAAAGCAAATAAAGTTATACGAAACCAGATTATAGAACAAGTGAGGTACTTTAAATATTTAGGATGTAAAATAAATAATTTAAAGAAAGAGAAATAGATAGACAAACCCTTTTAAAATATAATTATATCAATGGAATTTTAAAAAGAAATTTCAGAAAAGAAGTTTAATAAAATTCTATGATACTATGAGTGAAGTGAATCATGGGGTCGTGACGAAAAATCAAGAACCACAACTTGAGACCATTCAGATGACATTTTTAAGATCGGTAGAAATATCTAGAAGAAAAAGAAAAACAACTCGGAGTCCAAAACATTACTGAGGAAATTCAATCATACAGAAAGATATGGAAAGTACCATGTGATACATAGGATCTAAGTGGGCAGACTAGGATGATGTAGAGCTGGTCAAGATTATTTTCAATAAGGCGACACCACATGGCGTGCATTTACTGAGTCCATGAAACTGATCGAAAGTTCTTAGATGATCGAATTATTTCTAAAAGCTTGTAGCCGACGACATTTTTTTGATAATAGAGGAAAAATTCTAACCGGATGGGGGAAAAAAAAAGTCCGTCACGCAGGAGCTGTATAAACTAAGGGAATATCTCACCGAGTGAATATATTTTAATAAAAATGAATATAAATCTAAATTACCCCTTTTTGATTAATAAAATAAGTTTTGGCATTACTGTGTGGTATTAAGGGAACAAAATAATAATTTTTGCAACCCATAAATTACAAAAGAGAAACTACATTTTCAGAATTAACATTATTATTATTATTATTATTATTATTATTATTATTATTATTATTATTATTGAGATTAAACCCCCAAAATTAAATGCTATACCATTAATTAAATGAAAGGCATGATCACTAATAAATAAATGTAACCGTGTTTATGAACCCTTATGAGCCCTTGATACCATGCTTACATTCACTAAAATAGAGAAATAATAGAGAGAGATTCTCGAGTTGCATTGCTTTTTTAAGAAAATGTTTATATATTTCAATAAAACAAAAGCATGTTACATAGATTTTCATTGACTTTGAAGTTTAATTTAATGTTATTGTAGTAAAAACATATAAGGAAAACGTTTTGTGAAGGTTATTACACAGAGCTCTTACGTACAGATGTGATTCTCAAACTAATATTAGGATAATAATTCACATTTACTGTCTTTACGAAGATGCTTTTGTTAAATATAAAACATATGCATTGTTATAAATAGTTTGTATGTTTAATTAATTTGTCTTTTTATTTTAAAACAATATAGAGAAAATTAAGAGCCCTTTTTAAATTTCGATTTTGAAATATATCCCTATTCCTAATGGACAAATTTTCGGAAAATATTTTTATTTTTTTGATTCAATGGTATATTTCGAATTTTGTTGTGTAAAAACAAATATTGCTGCCTCAAGAGCGATTTTTAAAATTTGAGTTTCAGGGAAACTCCCAGTCCTAATGGCCCTATTTCCGGGATTTTCAGAAATCATTTTTCTTACTTTATTTAAATAGGGAGTTTCGTTTACACAATTTAAAAATGCCGCGGCTAGAACGAGTTTTAAATTTCGCTTTAACCCCATTCATTTTTCAGATAAACTCCCACTCCCAATATTATAGTTTCACTGATTTTCAGAAACTATTTCATATTTTTCTTAAATGTTACATGCCGAGTTTAGTTGTGAAAAACAAATATTGGTGCTGCTAGGGCGATTTAAAATTTTTGGGTTTCAGATTAACCCACCTCCTAATGGCCCAATTTCCCTGATTTTCAGAAGCTATACCTTTTTTATTTAAATGGTATATATGGAGTTTCGTTACGAAAAAGCAAAAATGAATGCCGCTAGAATTACTTAAATTTTGAGTTTAAGGTTAACCCGCTCTCTTTAATCGTTTGATTTCACAGATTTT
This sequence comes from Metallyticus violacea, assembly GCA_030762175.1. Taxonomy (NCBI): domain Eukaryota; kingdom Metazoa; phylum Arthropoda; class Insecta; order Mantodea; family Metallyticidae; genus Metallyticus; species Metallyticus violacea. The sequence goes on from CM060840.1 coordinate 57,295,181, forward strand.
CGGATACTATTTTTATTATTTTAATTTCAATGGAATATACTAAGTTTCCTTTAAAAACATTTAAATTTGCGAAAGTTAGAGCGATTTTCAAATTTCGTTTTACTCCCACTCGTTTTTCAAGTACACCCCGACGCCTAATGAGCCGATTGCTCTGATTTTCGGATAATATTTTATAACTTTATTTTAAGGAAATCGACGGAGTTTCGTTTAGATAAACCTGAAATTGTGGCCGATAGGGCGATTTTTAATTTTTTAAAACATTTTCGCTTTAGGTTTGTCCCCATTTTCAATGGTCCAATTTTGCTAGTTAACGAACTCAACGAATCGTTTGTTAATTGATGGCTATATGCTGGGTTTCGTTGAGAAAAAACAAAAATTGTGACCGTTAAAGCGTTAGCGCGCGCGCGATTTGAACATTGCTAATGATATGAATGGTATTAACAACAGAATCCTACACCAAGCGGCCAGGAGCATAGAACGATGTATTTAATTCAGCTTACAGAAGAAAAAAGGGCAGTTTTAGTATTCGTTTTAAATGTCAGTAGTCTCCCAGAGATAATCTACAATTGCTGTGTAGAACTTTATTAATATAACCATTATTTTTTAAATAAGTAAAGAATAAAATATATGAGTTTTAGATGAAGCACCTTTTAGGACACCTAAATAAGTAAATAAAATCTCTAATTCTGAAAAGTGAAGAGTGGGGTTTTATCCAAGATATTATATAATTACAACCATTATATCAAACCATTAATATTACATTTTATAGCCTATTTGGAAAAATTACTAATGGTGATATGTACTTAAAAATAAAACTTAATGTCATTTTTCATAAAATAAATAGTTATTACATTTGTTTCAGTTCCTTCCATTGATTTATTTACGTCCGTCTCGACCGTAAAGTCCGTTCCCATAATTGAACATCTACAATGCATTTATTGCCGGTGAAATTACGAAATTAATTTCTGCTCTGCGTTTTTTTTATCCACATAATGACTATTATACTTTCTGCCATTAGGTTAAATATTAAAATATTCGTCCTTCGTAATCAACAAACTACGAACATGAATATCTAATCAACTTCATATCATGTCATAAAAAAACTACCCTTATATGACGAGTTCTTTAATAAACATTAGAGTTTTTCATCAACCATTAGCATGTTCATTGAAGACAGCCTAAGCTAATAGCATAAGTATTTAAATGAAAGTAAGTTGCTAAAATGTGGGAAGAGCTCAAAACGGCAATACATAAAAAATATTGACCATAGTGGTAACAAAATGAGACATTCTGAAGCCACTAACCTACAGGAGGAAACTCTATGTATGTCAGGACATTGAATAGCGGTTGATGCTTTACCTCTGGTTAGGGTTAGCATTCTCTTAGTTATATTTACTCTCATGTCTTCCATGGAGAAGTTTCCAACTTCGAAACTCGATGTAAACTGCAGTTGCTTCTCACAGGCGTTACTCCACATCCTCGGAGAGAAACTCAGCCTGCTAATTTTTCTAGTGAAGCTTGAGCTAGGTCTAAAATTAAAGTGTGAAAATCTCTTTCTTCTTATAATTATTCTTCTGTTGTGTTTGTTTATTAACGATAACTATTTATATTTATTTTAATGTGAGTTTCATGACAGAATGTATGTTCAAGTAACTTTTGATACCGTCCTTGGTTCCCTATCGATGAAGCAGGAAACTAAAAATGTAGTATTTGTATCCCTTAAATAGTACGAAATTTGTATGGTTCAAATTAATTTATATAGAAAATACAAAATAAAAATTTGTTAAAATTAAAAGTTTTTTGCTATATATGTAAATATATAGTATGTAATTAAGCACAGACAAAATGAAGAGCTACTTTGACTTTGAGAAATTATTTCATAACAGATTAGATAGTTGCTAAAACAAAGTTTTATATTGGTATAGTGTTGAGTAGAAATTTTGTAAACTAGTTGAAAAGCCTAAGGTGCACACAAATACAACAAATGTTTTAAATAAATTTAAATGGGCTACTTCTATGCATCTATCTGAATCAACATTTCAATTTCTATTTTATAGACATGAAACAGTAAGGTAATTAGCCTCAAGCAAGTGCACATGCTTTAAGTAAGAAATCGTTTTAAATTTGGTGACATGAATACTGGAGAAACGCCTCTTTTTTCTTACAAAATACTGTTTTGGAATCTTAGTCTGCATGAAAATTATTATAACCATAGATTTTTTATGAAGTTGATCTCCTTGACTAAAAGTCTTTAAAAGGGTTTTCAACTAATTTATATTTTATAACATAGATGTGGATGTGTGTTTTAGATTATTACAATTAAACGTAAACACCATTGATGAAATTGAACTAAATATTATTTCATTATGTAGCTAGTAATATTTATCAATTTTACACACTTTTGTTAAATTGATAAAATGCCATATTTGCACAGAAAAGAATTCAATAAAGCTGTACTGTAATCATGGAAAAAGAAGTTTATTATAAAGTAATGTTCAATTTCCTTAATTAGAAGTGCCCAGAGTGAGACATTTAAAATTGCCACCACTTAAAATTTGCCATTATTGTATTGACGATCTGTTTTCGTTAGTTTTAAGACACATAATTTAACCTATTGAGAATTAATATTAACTATGAAAACTACTAATTTTAGCAATATATATATATTTAATAAAATAGTCATAGATATAGCAGAAACTTAATTAAATTCCTTTAGAATAATAATACATTTTATCGTATGTTTCTAATGCAAATAGGTATGAGCTTAAATTTTTATCCATTAAACACAAGTGAACCGTAATGTAGTAATTAAATAAAGATTTTCAGCTGGTTCTGTCTTTTGTTTCTTTCAAATGAATAATCTGAAACCATCGTACAGTGTTACATAAGCTTAGGCTCATAGATGTTCAAAAATTGTGATAATATAAACTTCCAGACTTTGATGCACATTAATTAGCGTTCAGAAGCAATATCATTGCAAATGGCAGCTATACGATGTTGCATATATCTTGGTGTAATTGGCAATTCTTTTAGGCTGCGTGCTTCAGTTCTTGCCGTAGAAAATATCAAGGAGTGTCAAATTAAGATATTGAACTAGCTTCAGTGCTCTATGTATGTTTTTCACAAACATGGCTGTAGTCATTGATACAAATTCATTTCATTACTTAGCGCAAATCACACGCATGCACGAACCGAGTTCTGCCACATATTGAAAGAATGACCTTTAGTCTTGTATTCTATAGATATGAGAGAAGTAGCAGCCTTTTAATTAATCATAATAAACGCTTCTAGTAATGGATAGGTCGGTAATTAACTTTTCTGTGTAATAAAAAATAATAAAAAAATTGGGCTCTCTTTACAAACATTCTTATTTTATCAATATAATGTACATTTAACTGAAACTGTAAGCATTAGGAAACATAATATATGTGTTTGTATGTGAAACTCTATAATATTTATTGTAAAATTTCTGTTTTATTTGTTACTGTTCTGAAAATGCTATGCAGAACTCCTGTTTATATGTCAACGTTTTGTAACAAATTAAATAACTTTAATATCTAAAAATATAGCACCTAATCAACAAACACAGCTGTTCGTTTTAGGAAAGTAATTCAGTAGTAGCATATAAACTTCATCAACACTAACACTACTGCAACCTACGAAGGGCATATCTTAACCTACAGACAAAATGTGTATGTACAGGCTGTAACAAAAAGGTATGTCAAAAATTGGGAAAACATTCCTTGCATATAGAGGGTACAAATATGTTACATGAACATGGGTCCAAAAATGGTTTGTTTCCTTATTACAATCCTTGTCTACAACTCAGCTTACACGGTGTGATATACAATAACCCCACAGCAGGACCATTACTTAATACATAGAGCAGGTAAACATTCGCTTTTATGTCTGGTTAAATGGGGCGGGGTCATTGTAACCCCTCTTAGTTACTAGATTCACCGTTGTTGTGATCGTTCTGTACCACGTAGTTCGTTGTTACGCTACTCACTTCATTGCTCAACATAGCACCGAGCACATAGTGTCAGTTCTGTGTGTTTATGGACCTTGTTCAAAGTACAGTAAAATGGGACATTTAAATGCGGATAAATGGTCGATGGATTAGCAGAAGCTGCAGAGAATCTTTGTGCTCATTTTTGCGAGGTTGACAGACAATACGAGGTACTCCAGGGACATATATGCTTTTCTGTTTCCCAGCTCTGTTTTTGAATATTCTGCTATGTGGTATAGAAGTAGAAAAAGGGCTCTAATAAGGAAATAAAGCAATTTCCAACATATGTTAATGTTATATTTTGAATACTGTATATGCGAGGAACGTTTCCCCGAAGCTTTTTGTTACACTCTATACATACTTTGTATTATCGGAGTCAAATAATAGACAACATTCAGTAGCCAGAGTCAATAAGCGGAAGGAAAAGAAGAATTACAACAACTGCCGACATCCACAGATGGCAGCAAAAGCAAGTACGGTGTTGGATTTGGCATGGCAAATTTCACTCACAAGCAAACATGCCAACTAAAATATAAAGTCGATGACAGATTTCCCAATAATAAAATAGAGTAAACGGACATCATTGACAAAATAGTGAATCAACAAACAACTCACACACCTCCAAGAAAGCTATGCTCGTATTCTGACAGCAGAATTAATGACACAAAATATTCACACTTTCTTTATAGAGGAAACAAGAAGAAAACAGAAACCCTGAAAAACAAAATAAATAAACAGAAAATGGTTTATCGCATTTACCTAAATTAAAGGCCATGTAACTTACTTGGCAAGAAGTAGTGCTGTCAATTTTGACAGAAACCTGAAAAGTGAGATTGTGCGCATCAAATAAGACAGCAGAAAATACGGAAAACTTGCCTATTTATCCTGCCGCGTTGTGTGGAACCAAAACTGATCCATACAGCAAGCGAAATTATCGGACCTGCTAGAACTGCATTCCCAAGTCACTCCCGAACGGTAGCGGAGAAAGCCGAAGGTAGTGGGATTTCCACAGGTATAACTAGATAATACGGCTTTCAAACCCAACAGCATGATAGCTCAGACGATTAGGACGTCTTGCTGTAGTTGTGAAGGTAAAGGATTCAAGTCCTTACGTACGGTTTTTTGTTTGTTTTTGCCGGAGCTAAAGGAGGTTTGCCACCATTACAATGATTTACTCGCTAACATAGTACCACGCACACAATCCGCTATAAATTTATATTTATTATTTTTTTTTCTAACGCAGTCAAAGAAGATTTGCCACATTACGATATTTTATCCGACTACTGAATAGCACATGATCGCATATTTACGAAAAGGAGAAGAGGCCGTCAGGCAGTAGCTCGCCGCAGCAAACTACTCCGGTTAGCGTTAGGGTTAGAGTGTTAATTGCGAATTCCAATAAGACAATGCGTGGAAAAAAGTGAAAAACTCAGTTTAGTAATAAGGACAAGGCATGGGTTACATTTACTTTAGCAAAAAAATAATACATGCTATATTTATAATGTTACAAGCGACCACGCAAACAGAGAACTGGGAGCGGTCACTCCGCTGTCACTCGAGACTGTTCTAGCAGCTTACTGTATGGATAAGTGAACCATGTACATAAGTCACGCATCCTCTAACTCTGCGTAAGACAGCGGGTAAAACCGAGTAATGACCGGCCTAGCAGGTCGTCCTGAGCAGCAGAAACACAATTCCAGGAAATGGCGCATTGATGCCAGGTGGAGGGAACAACCGTAAAGCTAAAAATAAAAAGCGATCGTACGCATGAAATGAACATTTAGTTGGTATATGTTAATCATGGAGTATACAGCAAAAGAAAATGGGAAATTTAATCTAGTAATGAAATATGTAAAGAAAATAATAAATCAATGATGGTATGAGAAAAGGCTCATGTTTTTATCACCATGCCAGTCAGATATTTCATAATTTGAGGTGACACCATGAAATTTAATCTAGCATTTACTCCTTTTCATTGACAACAGAAACATCTCCAGTGTCTATTATAAAGTCATTAATATCTGCAGGATATGCTTGCTATAGACTGTTCACAGCGACGCTGTAATTGGCATATGCTGGTATGTATACATATTCCATTAATACTGGAGTCAATGCACGTGCATGAGTATCTGTGAATGCATGTATTAAATTCACTGCAGATTAAATGACATTTACAGTGAAGATCATTGTCTTGCACAAAATATATTTCGGCTACTTTAGATAGGATGGGATCTTCCTTAAGATAATCAGGAAGTGTAAATCTAGCAAATAATGCAGCAGCATACATTTTGCACTGTATCTCAGAAAATTTTAAAGCTCTCAATATAAACATTTTTAGAGTTATTAAACAATTTAATTAAATGAGATATTAAGAATACTTAACTAAAGATTCTCTGGAAATTTTAATTCCCTAATGCACAAACATTTTTTAAACAAAAATAAATCTTATTTCCCAACAACTTAAATTTTGGACATAAATGTGCATTTTGTTGAAAATTCGCACACACATAATGTATGCAAATGTAAAATCGTAACTATAAGTATTTAAATAAAAATAAAAATCAGTACCAATAAGAAATAAAATCTTTTTTTTAGCTTGAAAATCATTATTTTTTTTTCAAGAAACTAGCATAGATATATTATTCTAACTCCCAGGATAGCATATTTCCTGTGGTTTAAGTATAAAAAAAATAATTCCAATTCTACATAGTTTATAAGAAAAATGCATGATTATGTCACACTGTTTTCGGTTTTTTAGCAAGATTTTATTTTGGTTTAAACTTTTTTAAAAATATTTTTATGTGCATTAGAGAATTAAAGTTTGCAGAACATCTTTAATTAAGTATTTTACATATGTGTAATTTTTTATATTGATAGCTTTAAAACTTTCTGAGATACAGTGTAAAATGTACACTGTTGCATTATTTGCTAGACTTACATTTCCTGGTTACCTTAATAATGCTATCCTTGTTTATTTCCAAGCGCTATGTGCTTACGACCAATGTCCATAATTTTATTGGTCAGCCTTCCTTTCGTAAACACAATGAGCCTGTTGAACGCTTGTCTTTAACAAAGGACATTGGAGCTGAACGGCAGCGACAGTGGCAGCAGCAGGACAATTCCAGGAAATGGTGGATCAATGCCAGGCGGGGGGGGGGGGGCAGTCGTAATGCACAAAAGCACAAAATAAAAACCAATCGTAAGCCAGAAATGAGCAGTTTAGTTGGTATGTATCAATTACATGAGTCCCACACAACGCGTAGGGTGTATACGTAAGTTACAAAAATGACAAGAACACTGAAATATGACTACAAAGGGAACCGCACTGAAACCAGAGAGCCTTTCCAAAGCATCAAGGACAGATTAACTCCTAACTTCCTAGCAATAGTAACAGCCCACTTCAATCTCAGATCATATTTATACCGACTAGACTCACTCGTGTCCTTGTGAAAGTGCAAACCAAATAGTGGATAATTTATTATACAGGTATAGTGCATTTGAGATAAAAAAGAAATTAATTTGTAATGTTTCAAAAGAAAACAACTAACCAATGGTAAAACATGTGCTAATAAAAATCTACAGCAAAACTTAATTAAATGTACAAACGCAATAAACTGCACAAAACTATACAAAAATACATCTATTTGTCATATAAATATTAAATTAATATTGTGATCAAATATAAATGTAAATAGCTAGATTGTAAAGTATATAATATTACATATTACAATGGGGCTTGCTATAAATCATAGCATGTATATAAAATAAAAAATATATGCTCATATTTATATCTAAGCAACAAGGTATAATAAAATTTCCAAATATAATAAAATAAAACACCAATAAAAATGAGCAAATTAATCAATATTTCCGATTTCATAGGTTAGAATAAATAGAGATATTTAACCTAAAAATGGTCTTTTGTTTATTTGTTTCCCAAATTTAGCCATAACGTTTTTCATTGCTGAGATACTAGTCTTGTTTTGCACTATCTTCCAACATAGAAATTGAACAGAATGCTATTCATTTCCTAGCTTCTACAGTTGCCATAACAACGAATCATCATTAATATGTTCTACGTGCGTACATAAAGGTATTATTTACAATTAAAATTAGAGGTATCATAATATAAACTCAACATAGTTTACTTAAGGCAAATTACTTACGTGGACAGTTGATAGAGGTTATTAATGCCCTAGAACTCAGTGTTAGTCAGTTCGGAAATATTCGTCCATCCCGCGAAGACGCGTTTCACTATAAATAAATAAAACTTCAAGATACTGTTAGTTACCAAACTGTGCCATCTTACAAACTGAGTGTACAGTTTTCACGTTCAAAAACAAACAGTTGAAAACAGCTATTAAAACAAATGAAGCAAAAACAGTTGAAAACTGCTAAACACACACTGCCACCAACAGTATTAACTTTTTAGATATGCAGTGTTAGGTTGGGACGCAGCAATTGTCTCAAAAATAAAATTTTGCTTACACTGATCACCATCCTTGGGCCAGGTCACGCTTCCTTTCACGAACGACAGCGGTGCGCAGCGTTCTTAGCATGTGGTACTTAAGGCAAATTATCAGTTTATATAACACGTTATTGGTTAGCTCAGTCGAGGATGGAGCGCAGTGCTACAAAAGGGAAGGTTGGGTTCGCGTCCTCATGGTCCGACTTCTTTCGTTTATCCTGCTGGAGTTAAGGAGATTTGCCACCATTACAATGCTTTACCCGCAAACATAGTACCACACATTCCGGTATCACCGCCAAGGGTGGCCGAGGTCGTTAAGGTGTGGACTCGTGAGTAGGAGGTCAGTAGTTCATTTCCCATCAGGACCGTCCTTCCTGACTGAGATTCTTTCCAGGTTTTCCTCTGTCCTCACAAATGACTAATACCATTCTAAACTTATGCCTGGAACGCTTCCTTCCTTTTAAAAAGAATCATTTCATGTATCATCAGTGTCACCGCCTGTCATGCCTCAGTAATTAAAACGTGTGTTAAGCACTATTAAAAAATTCGCTATTAATTTATTTTAAAGAACTGAGCGTAGGCCATCAGGTCGTAGCGAGCCGTAGCAAACCATTGGGTCCACCAGTTTCTAGGATTTATCCGACGTTGGGTTAAGGTTAGTGTGTGTGTGTGTGTATGAATTAATTGCTAATTCCAGCAAATAAAAATAGAGCAAGTGCGATAAAGTTCATAAATCCAAATTAAGAAGCTACAACATAGGCACGATACATTCACACTTCCCTTTACTTCCCTTCCAAAGGAAGTTATATGTAAGATTTTTACGCCCGAAAACATCCATCGACCCTGGCAGGGATTGAACCCGCGATCTTGGGTTTACGAGATAAATGTAGTTACTACTAGACAATCAGGATCGACTTCGATGTAATATTACAGATTTTATGATGAAACTCATGTTCTCTCAGTTCATAGTTCCCATGTGTCTTCAGATTGGATGTTATAGCTTCGATGCTGTAGGTTTCTGGGTTAGATATTCTCTTTATTTCCGTTGCACATTAGTAGAAGTTCTGCATTTGTAATGCTAGTAATGGATTCTTAGATTTTTCACTAAGAACGTCTGTGTTGACGGTGAGAAACATAGCACTCGTTTCAGATAGTATGCCTTGACTTTTTCCATTTGCGCCATATTTGTTTCTGTAATATATTCCCATATGACTTAAATGCCAGATTTTTGCTGGTATAGTATAATTATCATGCTCATTTAAACGTTATCTTCTTTATTTGTTTAAGTTTTTATCAATCGCTTTCTTTCCCTCTCCATCTCCGCTACTCATAAGCGCAACAGAACACTGCCAGCTGGCCTTTGAAGCGTTGTCCAAAGTAGCATGTATTTTCTCACCGTTATTCTCTATTCTTTTAATAAAGCAGGATTATTGAGATCTTCCCTCGATTATAGCCCCTTGTATGTTACGGGAATGTGTGAATCCCCTTTTTTTATGATTCAAAGTGTTATCAACATTAACATCCTTGACTTGAGTAAATGTTTATTTACAACACAAATACGACACAAGAAGGAAAATGTATTAACTTTGTGATACGGTTTTTATGAATCTCTAGCGAAATCCACAAAAAATTCACGGTGAACTAGGGTCACACAAAGTTTTCTGAAGGAGACTCAGGGGACCGGAGACACATTCATTCAGCATTATTCACCACAACCAAAGATCACTAGTGTGCAGATCTGCATGGTAAGTGTAATGTATGTTTGATTTGGTTTATTTATGGACGCTCTTTAACATCTCAGGTCATCATCGTCCTATTCAATTCGGGGCGTGAAACGGCCGACAAATTTTGCTCAGAGGCTTTTTCTTTCATGCTTGAGGTTCTTTTTCCTGCCGTAAATGTCCGACACGGGACCCACGGCTTTACCTCCCTTCCGAAGGAAGCCATACTTAGGATTTTTACGCCCGAAAAAATCCTAAGTTTGAACCCGCGATCTTGGGTTTAGAAGACAAGTATGGTTACCACTACACCACCAGGACCGACAAGTGTAATGTATGCATACTCTTAGCAAATCATGCAGCCTTGCTTAAAGGCTTTATCCGCTCTCATAGCTATAGCAACGGACGATTGGCATATAACTGTAAATAGTTTAAATGTCACTTTCAACTGCAAACCACGTTAATAATGGGATGCAAGCTTAACGGGGCTCCAAGAAAATAGTCAGCACAAACACAATTACAGCTAATGAACAAACACATTGTTTATTCATCATATTTGAGGTAATATCGCTGCAGCCGTGGAACAGAGAGGCAGACTTGTTAGCCGTAAACCCATCGAGGTCTCTACGTCTAAACACTCTTAGTTACCTTTCCATTTTAGTTCTTTCAACACCACTCTTAAGTTGCCAAGTACCTTTAAAGCAATGTTTAACTTTTCAAACTTGTTCATTTAATGGTTTCGAGGGAACTTTCCTTAAGCGCGCATTCCTTAACGGAGAGCTAGTTTAGAAATGTCTAGCCCACCTTTGTCTCTGAAAGAATGAGCGCTAATAATTGCTGGTATATGCTGATTAAAGCGCGAAATAAATGAGATCTGCTGCAACGGCAGTGACATTATGGAGCTCGTCTCTGCCCTACCCCTCCCCCTTTCCCCACTTACACTCACACTCAAACTCGACTCGGGGTGCAATTTTGTGCCCGGCTGGTTCATGCTAGGTCTAGCTAATTACGGATATAGATTACATTCGGATGGGAGCCAACCTCCCCTTGAACTCCTCCCTACAATTGAAATGAGCAAGGAGATGCGAGAGAAAAGGGGAAGAGCCGTGTTCTATTGTTGATGCGGTCGGAATGCCTTGTGAAGTGCCGTCGATTACAACGACGATATGAGCCTTGAGGAACCAGATTGAATTTTCCTTACGGCCGTTAAGACAGGGGAGAGGAGCCCCGCACACAAAAGACCTTGCAAATCTGCCGCTGGAGGAAATTTCCAACCTTTCGGAACGCCCCTCGTAGAATGAAGGTGTATTGGAACTCTAGAACGCAGCTTTAGGAATCTGTAACTAAGGATCCTCTAAGGAAAGCTTGTCATTCTCATGTCACGCATTTGGAAGGTTTCGCAATGATACAGGTTTGCAGTTACAGGAGTTTAAACAAACGGTCAGCACAAACCTATAGTTATACGCTCAGTTTATTTTTGTTTTTAGAAATATTAATTATTAAATATTTTTATATGCAGACTAGCACTAGAATTACTAATTTTTATCTCAGGGTAAAATATACACACATATATTTAAACTTAAATCCAGTTTACAGAGTTTTAAAAGTACTTAATGCACAAAAACATAAAAATTATGTGAAGGTTGCTATTTAATTTTAGGGATTTGAAGAAATTATTAGAGATATACAATTCTTGTTGGCAACAATGAAAACAGCGGGTCTTTATAATAAACATAGTGGAAGTAAGCGTGTAGTATCCATTGTTGCAGTTGCAGCAAAATGTTCATTGCAGTAGTGCGCTCGTTGTCTGAATGTTCAAAGATGGAATTGAGCATTTTTGTGCGATAATTTTTCCGATTATAATTACGGCTTGAGCGAACAAGAATGCCTGAAAAAATTACATTGCTGCTTCACGTTTACAGTAGTCATAGAGGAAAACATCGCTCGCATTAATCAGTAAAGTTGGACTGGATTGACAAGGAGGAATATGCGGTCCTTCAGCTGTACTGACCTGCTTGGGATTTGCACCGACGACTGTAGCTGATGAGGTGAGGATTTTTTTTATTTTGTTTATTTACGGACGCTCTTTAACAACTCAGGTCATCAGCATCCCATTCAATTTAGGGCGTGAAACGGCCGATAAATTATGTTCAGATGCCTCTTTTTCAGTCTTGAGGTTCTTTATCGTACCGTATGGCGTTATTTCCCTTCCGAAAGAAGACATAATTAGGATTTTTAAGCCCCCCACAAAAAAAAATTCATCCCGCGATCTTGGGATTATGATGCAAGTATGGTTACCACTACACCACCAGGACCGACTTAGGAGGTGAGGAAGATACGAACGGCCAGGATTCAGGTGGGTAGGGTGAGGCACTAACGTAAGACCGGGTCCCTACCATTATGTAGATAGAACATTCCGAAACCGGCAGAGCTCTCTTACAAGGAGTTCGAGATCATCAGAACGGTCGCTGCCATATTCAGAAGTCGGGCAGAAACATATTCAAAGTGAAGTACCGTCAAACCTCGACCAACTCACCAAGTCTGGCACTTTCGACTATGTAACAGAACAAAATAAGTTGAACAATTTTCAGCGAAAAATCGTAGAAAGGAAAGATTCAACTAAGCAACCAAGAGAAACAGCGCTAACACCTGAATCGCCCCGCTAGGTATAGTACGTTAGTACATTATAAGTAGACAACTTAACTCTTAAGGTCTAGCTCTTTATTAGACAGAGACCCTTGCTGTGCAGAGATGACGTGCTCATATTATCATTTTTCATTTATCCGGGCTAATTGTATATATTTGATTTTATTTTTTGTTTCATATTAAGAGGAGAAAGTGCTTTGGGAAATTCCTGGAAAAAACAACAAGGTTTTCTTTCCCCCCTAAATTTAATATCCCTTACATTCCATGTTGCTAGATTAAACCATTCATCTACCTTTATTCGTTTGACCTTGACCTTAGCATTGTACGTTTTCAAAAGATCCAACCCACTTCTCTTCAATATGGCGGGTTACGAGCGCTGCTCAAGATAAGACTTTTACAGAGGCTACCACTTTCATGACTCCGTACTTGCAGGATATTTCATCTGATATCTCTTTAGAATGTCCAGCTTCTCCACGGCTAAGAGCACAATCAGTCCAGGTTCTAGATTAATGATGTACTTTTTGCCTTCAATGTCGTTGGGATATATTTTCTCTGCTTCTGAAGCAGTTAGGGATTTTTGTAGTTGACGGCCGCCCAAGTTTGATAAGCTGTTATCTGTTACAATGCGAACTACGATTAGCTTTCGTCTTATAAAGTAGCAAGTAAGATCCAATATAGAAAAAAACATTCAAACTAAACATATTTAGCAATTGCAAATAAAATTAGAGCTAATAAGTAAAGGTCAGGGTACAACCCATCAAATTTGATTGATGTAGAAGACAAAAATTGCATGTAGTACTATTATATAACCCTATTAAGTTCATTTCCAATAACCTAGCAGATCATCCGTTCTGTTTGTTTTTCAACGTACTAAAAAAATGTCACCAAGAGGGTGGCTTACACTATAATGCTTGGGGTTAGAACACTGAGTTAATATTTCAGGTTTGTAATCCTGACTTTGGGTATTTTTGGTTGCTTAGGGGAATTCTAGGATTGATATTTTCTTTCCACGAATTTTCCTGATTTCCCAATTAACATTTGCATTTCATTATTCTGTTACAGTGCCGAAAGTGTCAAGAGAGGTAGGTTGGTGTTGTGTGTGCGGTGCGGCGGTAGCTTGCACTTAGGATAGGATCCTATCCAGACGTCTGATATGGAAGTGATCTTTCTGAGGAGCTCGAATTGCTTGGACACTATTAAGAACCCCGTGCCTCACATCCCCTGGATCCTAAAACCTGTTCCATTCACCTCATCTCTTCCTCTCGGAGGCACTGCCGCTGGGGGTGTAGGCACAAACTGCCAGCTCTTAAGCACGGCTTTAGTATTAAAACTTCTCCTGTGTCCGTATCATTCCAATCCAACACAATAATGTTGATAACAGGAACGCAAGAGTTGTGTTTATATGCAAATTCACAGGTGCTATCATAGAAAGAGAATGATGTTACCGAGTTGAAACTTGAATTGCGATATTTTCAAACATGAAAGTAGCACTGATTTGAAATTTTTATGAGCTAGTTACAGAAATTGTGTATCTGGACACTGTATTATTGTAAATGAGCACTACGTAGTCATGTTTTGCGTTTTGACATGCATTTTTCAGGTCCTTCAGATGTACCAAGTCATGTCTCCCACCGTAATCTTTCCTTATGAGCACCTGAAAACCCATACGCTGAGGAATTTACTGTCTCTGATTGTATAGATCAATCAAACCTATATTCAAGGTAAAATAGAAAAGGAAACCCTGAGAATTTGCTATTAAACAAAATTTACTCGTATATAAATACGAAATTTAAGATATTAAGAAATTATATTATATTTTTACATATAAAGTTAAATTGAGGCGTATGACTCCGTAATATGTCATTACTAAGGCGCTAATGAACTTCATTTAGTAATGTGTTTATACTTTACATTACAAAAGCTCTGAGCAGTAATACATACATTCTCTAATCATCAATTGATAAGATTATATTATGTTTTGGAATGCATTACAGAAAAATTACGGAAGATTATTGGAATCGATAGATAGATTAAACTATCACATATATGACTTAGTACTAGAAGAACAGAGATAAAGAAATCTAGCAAGTAAGTAGCCAAATATTTTGGAGTTACTTTTCATATATGCGCGCGCGCGCGTGTGTGTGTGTGTGAGAGAGAGAGAGAGAGAGAGAGAGAGAGAGAGAGAAAGAAAGAGAGAGAAAGAGATAAATAATTAAACTTGTAAAAGCAATGTCAACAATAAGTATATTAAATGAAGTATAGGATAAACAAATTTTAAGGAACTATAACAACCATACTAACAAATATTTATATAGGGTTATTAAACCACAATGTTTCATATGTTGTAGGAAACGGCATACTATTAATTTTAAAAATATGTCGACACTTCAGATGTGGGATGTGCATTGCACCTTTTGTCAAAAAGACTCCACCAGCTCAACAAAAGCATCACTTCATACATTTAACTACAATGAGGATACGAACTGTCACCCTTTAACGTGAATGCAAAGCGTACATCGGTGGAGCACAGATTAGCGTACATGGTAAAGACTTGTGGTTGTGAGCAAAGTATTTCAAATGCTGCATGGAACCGTGCGATAAGAGCATCTGCTGATATTACAGGAGTCTCGAAACAGCATCGTGAACTTTCACAACATGCATAAGTGGGCGGAAGAAAACCCGCAAGCTCAAGTGGCTCACAGTAATAAACATACGCTTAATGTTAATGGGCAAATAACATATCATATCCGAAGCGTTGGCACAATATGATGCTCCACAGCGCCACAAGCATGCATTTCTTGTAAAAAATGGTCTGTTTATCGTCTCGCACAACATACTAAGCTTTATTAGGTTTTTTTAATTATCCGGTATATCGTATTACTATACTAGAATCATCAACTGTATGTTTAATTATGTAAAAGAAGCATCGAATTTAAAAGTAAAAATTAGCACTTATGGAAATTGAAATTTTAGCAATGTTCTAAACTAAGTTAAACATGCAATGGAAGGTGAAGAAAGCCAAGACTTTATTCAAGCAATGAACAGAAAGGAAATTCGAAACGAGGGAAGGTGGCAAAGAAGCATGGCTCAGGAAGAAATCTGGGCTGAAACATATTTATAATAATAAAAATAACATAACAGTTAAATATTTTATGTGAAACAAAAGATATGGGGGAATGCAATAAGGAAGTACAACGTGTAGAATTCAATAACTTGCTCCTATATTATACTCTATTTTATAAATTTCATAATCAATTTATTTAAATTGAGTTACTTTTTCTCTACTAATTACTTTTGT
Organism: Metallyticus violacea; assembly: GCA_030762175.1. NCBI lineage: Eukaryota > Metazoa > Arthropoda > Insecta > Mantodea > Metallyticidae > Metallyticus > Metallyticus violacea. Next base: position 57,311,323 of record CM060840.1, read on the forward strand.
CATTTCACATAATTGTTGCTGGAATTTTTTATGAAACCTTATATGGCAAATGTGTCAATTGCCAGTAAATCATAGTACTGATATAAAAACAACATAGTTTTCACAACATTATTTTAGAACTTGACATTTTCATTGCTTGGAATTTGTAGATATGTGACATTTACAGGTATTCTAATGCAATTATCTTTTATGTTTTTTTTTATTTAGAAACTATAAAATAAAGCAACATAGAATTTGGTAATTAAAAATATGACAATGTATAAGAAAATGTTGAACTTATCATATATGCATTTGTATCTTAAAATATTGACGCCATAATTAAATGTCTGCTCACCTTGAAAGTATGTTCTTAATACAAATAACAGTCAAATTTCTTGAAAACCGCAATGTCATGAAGGACCTAAAACGAAGCAGTGCAAGTTCACAGGAATACGGAGAGTTAAAAATGAAAAAGTTTGTATCGTGAGATGAAAAGAAGTTTTTCACATGAATGTTAGCAAATATCCTTTATTAAAAATATCATTTTCACTTTTTATGACATTTTAATTTCGAGACTCATTCTTCTCTATGAATGTCATCCACCCCACACACACGTACAGATTGATAACATGTTACACCAATCTACATCTCTCTCTTGGAAAAGCCGTTAAGAATATGTGACTATGGAATCATTTATCAGTACAAAGTAACAATTATAATATAAGCTTTGAGTCATAATTTAATAATAATAATGATAATAAGTGACAGAAAGTACTTAAATGTTGCTCTAAAGCTTTTTATTAGATCAATGCGAACAAGAAAGTGAGATTATCTGTCACTTTTTCTAAAATGTTTACTGACAAATACTAATCAACAAACGGGGGCAAGTCAACAAAGACTGAGCGTTATTATTATTTTTAATCGCGCACAGCAATGAAAAATTGTTGAAACAATGTTGCATGATGAAAACGGATCAGCTCTGATTGGTGGCCCAAAAACAGAAGTTCGCTCGCGCATGCGTCTGTACAAAGGGAACGAGCGAACTACGTCAGTTCAAACAATCGCCTAATACAAACTGGTGTTGATTCGTGAAAAGCAATATGCAAGAAGTATTTTTGTTAGTTTAATATTTTTACGTCAAACAGATATTAGATTTGCTTTCGTTTGCAGAAATCCTGCATGAAAACTTACAGAATTTTTAATAGTGTTTAACGCCCATTTTTACTACTGAGGCACACAGGCGGTGGACACTGACGATACAACCAATAAAATGGTACATTGGGAAATGCTTTTTTTTAAAAGGAAAACAGCGTTCCAGGCCTACGTTTACGGTACCTCCCTGCATTTGCCATTTATGAGGACTGAGAAAACCTGGAATCGATCCTGGTGGGATTCGAACCCTAGACCTCCCGCTCACGAGACTGCGCCTTAACGACATCGACCACCCCTGGCGGTTTACAGATTGTTGCAGCAGGCATATGATGATGATGTTCTGCCACAATCCACTGAAGGCTGACGAATAACAATGGAGGGACTTGCACCGCCACAAGTAGTCGAGGTCGTTAAGGCGCGGACTCATGAGCGGGAGATCTGGGGTTTGAATCCCACCAGGACCGTCCTTCCTGACTGAGGTTTTTCCAGGTTTTCCTCAGTGCTTATAATTGGCAAATGCCGGGGAGGCACCCTAAAATTATGCCTGTAATGATTCCTTCCTTAAAAAAATCCTTTCCCAATTTATCATTTCATGTCATGTATCATCAGTGTTCACCGCCTGTGGTACCTCAGTAGTAAAAACGGGCATTAAACACTACTGAAAAAAAAAAGGACTTGCAGATATTTTCCATGGCAGTAAATTTTCCATTCTGCATGATCACGTGAACATTAAGCGCGTTTGTGCGAGGTGGTTTCCAAGATTACCGACCGACTCCTGAACAGAAGATGGTGCGAGTGGAAGTGTGCAGAGACCCTCGAAAGTGTCTCTCATCCTCCATACTCCCCAGACTTAGCCCCCTGAGACTTTATTTCTTTCCCTGTCTGAAAAAGGAACTAAAGGGGAGCGTTTTGATACTTCCGAGGCCGCCGTGAAAAAGACTGAGGCGATTTTGAAGATGTCAAAAGATGGCTTCCAGCAGGTGTTCCAGGACTGGCAGACGCATTCAACTCAACGGAGAATACTAAAAAAAAGACTACACCAATCTGGACCGAGCCTAGTGTATTTCCTGCGTAAGAAAACATTCTCAATCTTTTTGACTAGCCCTCCTCCTATGTCACGCCTCCACGTATAAATCTATGCACATGGCAGTAATTTTTTTGTTTCATAATGCATTCAACTTCTTTCTTTTCGTTCTTGAAAAAATACGGGAGATGAAATTTTACATTGTTGTAAATGTTTTCGGAACTCTATCAACATATGTACACATCATGAATAACCTAATTCATTCGAATAAAACAATTGCATTTACAACTGTTACGTTTTAATGTTTGTGGTAGAGACAACCCATATCCATATGGAGGGTCATGTAGTGTGTATTATACCTAGAAAATATTATTACGAAGGAGATACGACGTGGTACTAAATAAAGAAAATTCTGTCACATTGACTTGACATTGAATACTTTGACCATGGCACAGAATAATGTTTCCCAAACTGTAGTTCGCGAGCCCTCTGCAAGGGATGCGCCAAAATTGCTCTCCAATGATGAATTTGTTGTCTTTTTCTTTTATATTATTATTATTATTATTATTATTATTATTATTATTATTATTATTATTATTATTTACATCTGCCATATCGAACTTTGACTACCGTTGTATAGCCACATTCTTTTCGATTCTTTGAAATGAAAAATGTGTTTAGACAGTAACAGGAAGTAATTTACCTAGTCTGTTATAAAAAGAAAACTTCGATTATGAACACAAAGATGCGTACCAGGCGACGGAAGGACGGGCATTTCCAATGCTAGAGAATAAAACTATAAAAACCTTATTAGTTTCCCATACACATAATTGCGCGAGATGTATTTTTATGCATACGTCTATTTAAAAAAAGTACATCCAGAAATATTGGTAGGTGATGCGTGTTTAAGAATTATATACTGGAAGTATAGAGTTGGCTGACCATAAGACAAATGCACGTCGTGTGATAATATGGATTTGATAATTTTGTTCAACAATTTCACCCCTTAATCCGGCTGGGATTGGTTAAAATTCAAAATTTGGTTTCGATTCATTGGTCGATTTTAAGATGACGTTACTTGAGTGAAGTAGTGTCTTTAATTTCGGAATTATAATAATTTATATGCAAAATAAACGTATAATTAATTATTCCATCTTATGTGGTTTCTATATTTCATAAGTTATTGTTTCAATTTGATAGGGAATCCCAAAATAGGATTTATCGTAACTATAGCAACTTTAGGCTAATTTAAAGTTCTATATTAATAAGAGGTTCGCTTCAAACTTTGTGAAGGGGGTTTGTAAGGCAAAATAGTGCGGGAACCACTGGCGTAGAACACCAACACTTGGCTTTATTGGACTGCAGAAAACGCTAATATAAATATCGCAACATAATATATATAATACAATTCAAACTACTAAGCTATGGTTACAATTATTACTAAATCTAACATGACATCACGTTAGCTTTATTTCCAATGAAAAGTATGCTTTATACTTTTTTCATATAGAGACCCATAATAATTATCTGGCTTTCTCTCCATGGTTCTTCTCTTTCAACTATTTGTTTGTTTGTTTGTTGGCTGCTTCAAGTTTTTGCTGAAGTGTAATGTCAACGAACATTTTCAATATATATTAAAATAAAAAATAAAAATAAAGTAATTCGATGTGGTATGAAACAAGAGTGTGAAATTAATTCCAAAATGAATACGTATTTTAAAGGGTTACTTTTGCAGTAAATGGAGTGGTAAAGATGAGAAGAAATTGTCGGTACTTCAGCCGTGCTCAAGAGCTGGCCGTTTGTGCTTACACGCCCAATAGGGACACCTCCGGGAGGATGGCATTAGTTGAGGAAGGCATCGGGTGACAGAGACAATGGGGCACGGACAAAGACATTGTTCCCAGATGTAGTACCTCGACGGCAACGTACCCTCCCCTCCAAGGACTGCTTTTACTCGACACCGGGTGAGAAACCTTTCAGAAGAACAAGTCATCGTAACGCCGACACAGCAGCCGTCCACCTCGCCTAGAACTTTCTACCCAGTAGGAGGACTAACGCAATGAAATGAGACGAAATGAACGGAAAATTAGTGGAAAGGTGTATCTCAGCATTTGCTTATTCAACCAAGATAAAATGCGAAAACATACAAGGTTAGGAACAGACAAGGAATACAGAGAACGCAAGGTTCAAGCGTTATTGCCTGAGCCATCTCTATAATAGTTGCGCAAGTAACAGTTGCGCTAATTCAAACAGTAAACTATTTAAACTTTTATGAAAGTTTGCTATAAAAAGCATTTGGTTCAAAGTGTTATCTTATAGATGCAACCAATCATCACCGAAATAAAAGGGATAGACTTGGATGTGTTTCTGGCCCGGACCGCGTTCTTTCTGACTGTTTTTTTTTTTTTTTTTTTTTTCCAGATTTTCTCCAGTCTTCAATGTCAAATGCTCGCGAGATCCTTAATTTAGGACTGGAATACTTCCTTCCCAAAAAGTCATTTCCCTTGCCATTTCAGCGCATGTATACCAGAGATCACCGTCTGTGACGCCTTAGTAGCAAAAACGGTCGTTAAACGTTTAAAGTTGTTTTTAAAAATCAGCCATAAAGACATTCGAAACATAAGGAAGGCATAACTGTTCTGTTTCCCTAATTGAGGTGACTGCACACGGTTACATTAATTACACTATGTACACCGTACAGAATTTGTCAATGTCCAAGCAAAATTGTTTAGATATAAAATCTCTGATGTCCCTTCTGTTGCTTGTTTTGAATAAAACCATGAATATTTATTACTGCATTGTCAACTGTGCGTATTTGCTGGGTTGAACAATTAACGCAGGACCGTATACCAATATGTGTCAGCCTTTTATTATAAATTTCAAATTAGTTTGTTTCAGTTCATGCTTTTATAACGACTTTTTATACAGCGTGTGTTGGAGGTAGCAGAGAGAGGCGCTGTATACGCTGCAAGCTGGATGTCGGATGCAGAATGCTCTTTGCGCGGAAGTTTGCATTGCTTATGGACTAAGTAACGTTTGGTGTATTTTTAAATTAAGGCTTTAATTTCAAGGTATTACAGTTGGAACCGATCGCTAATTTACTTGATGTTAACTTTTATGTGCTAATATTTATCCATAAATGAAGTTTTGAACTGGGATTTCGGCAAAAGCTGATATTGAGACATTTTATTTGCAAAATTGGCACTATCATAAATATCTTCAAAGGTAATAATTATAATATGGTTTGATTTAGTTTATTTACGGACGCTCTTTAACGTCTCAGGTCATCATTATCCCATTCAAATCAGGACTGAAGTGGCCAATAAATGTTGCTCAGAGGCCTCTTATTTCGGGCTTGAGGTTCTTTATCGTGCCGTAAATGTACGACACGGACCGACGGCTTTACTTCCCTTCCGAAGGAAGCCATACATAGAATTTTTACGCCCGAAAAATTCATCGATCCTGGCCGGGATCGAACCCGCGATCTTGGTTTTAGAAGGTAAGCATGGTTACACTACAATACTTAAATAAAATGAATATCTGTTAGAATTACCACATATTCTGATGTTTTTATGTCAGTTCTGGTGGTGTAGTGGTAACCATACTTGCCTGCTAAACTCAAGATCGCGGGTTCAAACCGGGCTAGGATCGATGGATTTTTTCGGGCATAAAAGTCGTGAGTATGGCTTCCTTCGGAGGGGAAATAAAGCCGTGGGTTCCTTATCGTCATTTACGGCATGTAAAAGGATCTCAAGCTTGAAAGCAGAAGCCTCTGAGAAAAATTGATCAGCTGTTTCACGCCCTGAATTTCATGGAACGCTGATGACCTGAAACATTAAAGAGCGTCCATAAATAAACCAAATCAACAACTAATGTTTTATGACTGAACTGGCACGCACTGAACGTATTTTTATTTCTTTCTTCTCCCTGCTATCGTGCTAAGCCAACAGTAAATCTGTGATCATCGCGTTTTGATCAATCATAATATCAGATTTTACAGACGTCTAAAGAAGAAAAATTACTGATAAGCTCTTGTATGTATGTATGTATGTATGTATGTATGTATGTATGTATGTATGTATGTATGTATGTATGTATGTATGTATGTATGTATGTATGTATCCGTACATGCATCCGTATGTATGTATCCGTAACAAAGATTGTAAAGTTAGCAGGAGTATCTACCGCCGTGACAGCATACGAAAACTGTGCAGTGCAGTGGCAATTATAACAGTATGCAGAGAACTGTATAAACAAAATATTAATGGCAGAGTTGCTATTGGCAAACTTTTATAGCGCAAGAGAATGCAAAAAGGAGACCAGTCGTACAAAGAAAACAAAACCCGAACTACCGATCAATGGAAAGATGTAATGTTTCCAACGAATCAACCTTTACCCTATTTCCACTGCTGAACAGTGGCAGAAATATACAGCCCAGACTGTTTTCTTCCAACAGTGAAGCATGGTGGAGATTCTGTCATGGTTTTCACGGATATTATTGTCATGCGAAATGAAAAATAACCAATAAGATCTATGAAACAATTTTAGGAGATCATGTCTACTGTTTCCAGCATGAAATTCCATCTTCAGAGATGACAATGGCTTTATTCATACAGCTGGAATAGTCCAAGATTGGTTTAAGGAGCACGAAGACGAAACCTTTCCTTGCCTGCACAACCATCTCGTTTGAGACATCGGAAAAAAGATATTCATCACAAGAGTCCAGAGACCATACATGCTGCTATATAACACGGCGGATATAATTATATGATAATATTTAAATAAAATTAACTCAAAAATAATTATATTACATGAAAACGTACATACACCACTTTCAATCTCTTTCATATGTCTTTACATCACAATTATACATTATTTAAACACACACACCCACAGCTTCTAATTAGGCGCACTTTACATAGAAACTCACCCAGCTTTGAGGAATTTCTTCCTGCGCAAGCAAGTTCCAACATGCTAACCTGCCCTAATTCGAGTATGTAAACTTGGTTCCAAGGTTCACCCGCCAATGCGTTTATAATTTTCCAGGTTTCCACAAAGAGAGAAACTTTACCTCCTGATTCTTCGTTATTTTTGTGTTTTCCTAGCCCCCAGTCTAAGTCAAGATATACTTGATCGGTCCTTAAAATTCAAATTATTTAAATATATTCCCGCAGTTAAATTTTAGATAAATTATATTTTTTCTCCACATGCTGCTCCTATGTCCTGTCTGTTGATGTCAATTAGTTTTTTTCTGACTTTCCTCCACACATTAATGCTGTTCCTCCCCCTACCATACTCATGTCATTCCAGTTCTTTCTAATGCCCTCTTTAGCCCTTCTACCCAGTAACTATGGTGCAAGTCTCGTTTGATGGGAGTTACAAATTGCCTATAGTTATAATGAAAGTATTAAAAAGCGATCAAATTCCCCTAAAATGGTACAATTCGCTGTACCCCTAAACTGAGGTGTCATTTAAAGAAATAATTCTTGATTTTATCCGCTATTCCACCTTACACCAATCCCATATCTCACATCAGTAACACATGTTGATTTTATGATGGCCTCGTACATATAATGCTCACTGCAGTGGCCGGTATCATCGTTCGGAAAACAAAGGAACGGACCGTTACCCTCTTTCAACAAATATCAAAGAATTGGACTGGTTTCTTTTTGAGGGATAGTACAGAATCTCGCTGATCACATTCCGTATCTGTATGCTTCAGTTCCCAGGATAATTGAGGTTGCTGCCAAAGTCAAAAGAGGCACTACAGCATACTAAGTGAGTGTTCATTTTGTTTTTCTTCTCAGTATATTTTGTTTTTATGCTGATGGCGCTCAAACCACTTAAGTATTTAACCCAGGCTATCTACTGTGGTGTTCTAAGGGTAAGTGAAAAGAGAGGTTGTTGATAAACAAGGGAAGTGGTTCTTGCCAATCAATATGGCATCCTTAGTGTAAGCTTGCATTTTCATATCACATTCAAAAAGTAAGTATGGTCTTTGAAATGTTTAGGATAGAAATTCGCGAGGCAGAAATTTCAAGAAAGATAGCAATGGTATGACCAATCAAAGATTTTACGAAGTTTTTCGATTTCAAACGATTTTTTTAATGGTATTTAACGCCTGTTTTTACTATTGAGGCACCATAGGCGGTGGAAACTGGTGATATATGAGATGAAATGATAAATTGGGAAAGCATTTTTTTTAAGGATGGAAATGCTCTAGGCGTAAGTTTAGCGTACCTCCCCGGCATTAGCTATTTATGAGGACTGAGGAAAACCAGGAAAAAACCTCAGTCAGGGAGGACGGTTCTGGCGGGTTCCGAATCCCAGATCTCCGCGTCTTAACGACCTCGGCCACTCGTGGCGGTTTGTTAGGGAAGAAGATACAATAGAAAATATTTGAAAACTCTCTAGTTAGGTTGTAATTTCCTTATAACTAACCAATTTAAGTGGTAGAATCGTATTTTGATATAAAATTTATTCTTCTAAATATAAATAATTTGTGTTACCTTATAGGGTGTTTTAACAGTTTTATATTGTCACATTACTAAGCATCCTCCCATCGTCTAAAACCAAATACATTCCATTTAAAGAGCACTCGCTTAAAATCTGACTCATTAGTAGACGTGACATTAGGGGGATGTAGTCAGAGTTTAGTCAGTTTTAATTTATCACATCCTTGTTCTAAAAATAAACTAATAGGTAATTTGTGATGTAACGATTGTTATAAATAAAATTACAATATTCCTTTCATGTTAAAACTAGTTTATTAATATATGATTTACATTTTTGACCATAATAAAATCATCTAAACCATAGATGGTCCTGAGGAGAATCCCACTGGAACAGTTTCCAGCGAAGGAAAGAGGAATGCAAGAGGAGCCCAAGAACACTAGAACGATTTTCGGGCTCTAATGTGCCACAGTGCCAACCTGATGGTAGGTAAATTTTTCTTGGGATGGTTTTAAGACATGTGCTATGCTTATGTCTTCTCTTTGCAAGGTGCGGTAGCTTTTTTATGACTATCAGGGATTATTAATTTCCAATCAGGAAATTTGGATGGTGGCCGCAGTTGTTTGTGATCACCTAGTTTAGGCATCTTTAGGCCAAGAGTATGAAGATCTCCTTCTTGCCGCTAGGTGGTCACATTGTCCAAGATTACAAATCAACTGGTTTGGATGAGAGGATAGTTGTCGTACATCATTTTTGTCCTTTTGAAAATGACATCAACGATGTACAGAATTCCAAATTGTTCATGGAGCAGACGTGAAGGAAAACTACTCCATTTATCGTAGTTTATTCTGAGCGCTCTATTCTGCACGCGCTGGATCTTGAGGATGGTGGACCTAGCCACCGAGCCCCAGACTTTACAGCCGCACAGCACAAGGGACGGTACAATCGCAAGACACATGCTTAGTTTCCGGTGAGTATGTAGAGTTTTGAACCTGAATATTGGGTACATATGCCGAAGTGCAGTGTGGCCTAGTCTGACCTTCGTTATTGTATATGGAATAAAAGTTTTCCAAGATAATTCGCTTGCGTCATCTTAGAGATTGTAACCTTAAGAGTTGCAGGCTTCGGCGTTTTCTGGTTCTTCCCATGAGAAGGGTACAGTTTTTCTCCGGGTTAAGGGCCATCCACCGTTTCTTACTCACCCCTCGATAGCGCATAACTATCGTTGAAGTGGCAGGAAGCTATAATTGTAGTTCTGGTTTGGACCATTGTCAAAACGTAATCCACGTACTGATACGTGATGGTTCTGGGCGACGCCGTTGGGGAATCGGCCATGTAAGCTGCAAAGATCACTGGGGACAGCACGCTGCCCTCCGGTACTCCCGCGCCAATGGGCCTTAGATTAGACATTTTCCCCTCTATTCTTACTCGGAAACTTCGGTCCAGAAGGCCTTCTCCATATCCAGCAGTACTGCGACTGTTTTGGCTCTCTCCTGAAAACCCAGGGAAATCTTCTCGCTACTCGAAGTAGCTCCTGAGTTGTGGACTGCCCAGTACGGAAGCCGCACTGGAGTTCGAAAGGAGGTTCCTCTCCTGGAAAAGGGGAAGGTATATCACTTTTTAAAGCTAACGCGTTATATTCTTACGCATGCGCTTAGCGTCCCTTTTCAATTCTAAAGACCCCTCCGGGCATATTGCTATGCTTACTATGTTAACAACACATTACAATTTCAAAACATACAATTTCAAAGTCCCCAAGCTACATTATAAGCATTCTACGCATTTGAGATATTTAATTCGAATGTGTTATTTTGCATATGTAAAATCATTTTTTTACCTATGCATGATCATTATGAAACGCATTTTCAGAATGAAACAAATATTTTATACCGAATCCATGGTGTATTGGTAGCGTTTGCGGCTACTAATTTGCAAATCCTAGGTTCGAATCCCGATCAGGCCAAGTTGTCTGGTTAACTTTTTTCTGAGTTTTTTCTTACTCTTTCCAGTTAAATTTAAAGCGTCAAGGACCCCAAGTTCATTTGCGCCATCATTAATTCATTTTATTTCATTCATCCCTACAGATATACACCTATATTATTCAGTTCACAATCTACAGACTTGCAAAAAGACCAGTGCACTCAAAGCGACAAGACATAAAACACAAACAAATGTTCATCAGATAAATCTACGCTTACTACATTTTCTTCACGATTAGGAAATTGATAAAAATCCACATCTTGAACAGAATGTTTTTCGAGAAATTCCTATGATGAAATTTTAACTTGTGTATTTAAGAAGAATCAAAAAGTGTGAATTTGTTCCCTTTCTTCTATGTAAGCTAAAATCTATTTTTTGTCTCAGGCCAAATCTGTGGATAAGAAAGGCATCTTATATACAGAACTTTCATTTTAAACCTTCTTAGTCTCAATAGCAACTATTTAAAATAAAATTATTTTAAACAATAAAAAAGCGCCAATTCATTAAGTGATAAATTTTTAGATTGCACTTTGGGCCAAAATTATTTTGTTTGATACTCTTGCTTTGAAGAGCATTCATTTTTTTCCCTCTGTCATTGCCTGGGAACCTTGGCGATTGTTATTACAGTTGTATTTGGGCAGTATAAAAATTAAGTCAATTGTAGGACGAAAAAACAATTTATTTATGGTAATAATAAATTGTTAATTTTACACTAATATTAATTACATCGCCTATTTCGAAACTTCTCACTAATCCGCTTACATCATCTTGAAAAAAAAGTATTATATCACAACTATTACATTAAAAGCTCAGTAATTTATCACAGCGTAATATTCCTTTGTTAAAAAATACTAAATCTATTTGGAGGTGGTATGAATTTCTACAATCCTTGTTTCAAGTTCGTTTTAAGATGTGTTTTCTTACTTTATTAGTTTTTTCCAGTTTTGTAAATTTACATAGTGAAATTAGTGTACAAAATTTACTTTTCAAATTAACTAAAGTATGTTTCATATATCTAAAAGTATAAAATCTAAATGTTAAACTTCTATCGTTAAATAGTTTTAGGTAAAAATTACTGCTACATAATTATTTTTTTTATCTTAAAAAGTACAGCATGAACTAAAATTTTTTCAAACTACTGATTTAGATCATTAAGTGGTATTCGGCGTGTACAAAAAATCTTGTACAAAATATTGGATCGGCAATAGTAAAAGGTGCTTCATAATATTCGTAATAAACATAAGTTTTCACGACAACATGTGCCACAGACAAGTTACGAAAGAAAATCGGCGTAGCTAACCACTTCTCTATATAATGCTAACATCTAAGTTTAATAATTAATCAGAAAAGCAAACGTTCAGAAATAATCGAAAAGTGCGAGCTCCAAACCGAATAAAGATCTCAAAAACATGAGTTCCAAAGCAGGCACATATTGCAAATCCCCTGTACCGTCTTCAGAGCATCAGTGTTTGCACAAGTACTAAAGTATAGACAGACAGAAACGTGTGTACATGTATTTTATTGCCGTCATTAGCTCAGCGTATCACGAACATGACGCTGCTTTGATGTTGAGCACTTTGGAACGAGAGAAATTGTTTACCTTTAGTAGCGTTGCGAATTTCCAGCCGCTCTTTACACGCGACGAGGCTGCTAGATTAAAGCTGGTGGGTATATAAATCTTCAACCATTTTAGGATCATCCAGGATATTTGGTCTATTTCTATCGGAATTTAGTATTTAACATTAACATTAGCTTATTAGAAATTTTATTGTAACAATGGAATCACAGCTAACTTATGAAACTGCTGATACTTGAGTAGAAGTTGTTACTATTTGCAAATTAGTAATCAATAACCAGTGTGCCTGATTCCTCAACCAAACTGACCGGATTTTTCACGTGTTATGTAGGTTCGTACTATTCATCCATGTCAAGGGCTCTTCCATTTTGATTAATGCAGATCTAATGGAAAAAATGGGCAACCCTTTATATTTATTATACAATCATATGCTTTATTATCATGTAAATAAATCATTATCAATCAGAAACCATAGTACCTTTTGACATTGTAAGTATTTTAATAAATAAGTATATAATAATAAATATTTTTAAATTTTATAAAAAATATGTGAAACCACTAGAAATATTGCTCTCTAGAAATCAGCATTTCACCGTGTTTAATGCGATTTTTCGGTGCATCGACAATGATCAAAGTTAAACCAGGTAGTTGATTATGATCAACTTTGACCGCCAGTGCTAGACGGATTAACTTGTTGATTCCGGTCATATTACACAAAAACGACTGACTGTTTCGATTTTATTGAAGATGTTGAGGAAGAGATAATGTACCTGGGTTACTTAAATGGGGTTCAGTGCCAAAACTGGATCGTTGTGGAAAGAGATTGCACTTTTGAAGAGTATGGGGAACAGGAAAATTGAAGAAAGATTTCGGCTATCAAAGGATACAGTGTGGTAAATGAAATTACTGAGAGGTGGGAGTTTCCTACTAACCTCAATCACCCTGTTTCACTATTAAATAGAATTTTACACTTCATAAATCATGCTGTTTTAACAAATGGCAATTTATTTATTTATTTGGTAATAATAACTCGCCTGGTATTATGTTGAAATGTATGGCTAAATCATTCCATGTTTCCTCATTTTCCTTTAAAGAACATGAATCAGTCGTTTGATTTTCTTGTTTACTGGAATATAAGATAGCTAGATACAACAGAATGACTATCTCATGCCGAGAAAATTTTGCCGATCTTTATTTGTTTTATATTTTCGTTTATCTACATATGGTAATCAAAAACACAAAACAAAAGCAAAGCGACATAGAAAGGAGACTGTAATTGCATTACAATGCAATTTAGCTGTAGAGTTAGATGCTTTCCTTTAAGTAATTATCGTAGAATCGTGGTCGTTCGCAAACCTAGCGCCGGTCAGCTGATAGCAGTTCGTTGAACGAGAATTCACTTGATGCGTTGCAACTGCAATTTCACTGCGGTCAAAGTTTGATCACGTTTTACTAACTCTCGATCAGCACGGATTTGATCCAGAATGGTAAACATGACCGCTTCAGTTAGCTACAATATGTAAGGTAGAGGCAGGTGAATTGAAGTATCAAACATCGTGTGTAAAATGTGTCATATTATTTACATATTTTTTCAATGCGTTTTTCAACTTATTTATTGCACACCAATTTCAGTCCAACTAACATAATTTGTTTATATTTTTGGTGGAAAGTAATCCAATTTGTCTACTAGAGCCGGGTGATTCGGATTGGCTGTGCTAGTGAACTGGATAGACAAATAATAGAGTGGAAACTAGATTTTATCTTGGAATATTTTAGTTAAATGTGTAATTCCTTATTTTAATTTACAGACATTTTCCATCTATGAACTTCTGTATCCCTTTTGCTCCGCTCCCTGTTGATTTGGCACTAGTTCAAGTCCCTCTTATCAATTGATTTAGAATCACAATATTTAATCTGACAGTACTGCAATTTGTCTCCTTTCTCTTCAATATCTTTCATGTTCCTCTATTTCTTGTTCCTTCTCACGGGTGGTCGAGGTCGTTAAGGCACGGACTCGTGAGCGGGAGGTGTGGGTTCGAATACCGCCAGGACCGTCCTCTCTGACTGAGGTTTTTTCCAGGTTTTTCTCAGTCCTCACAAATGGCAAATGCCGGGGAGGTGTCCTAAACTTAGGCCTGGAACGATTCCTTCCTTAAACATAAATCCTTTCCCAATATATCATTTCATCTCATGTATCATTAGTGTCCATCGCCTGTGGTGCCTCTGTAGCAAAAGCGGGCGTTAAACACTATTCATTCATTTATTCATTCCTTCTCCCGGTCACTTTACTTTTACTGAATTGTTTTTCTTCTTGCACTCCTTTCTGGCCATTTCTCTCTTTCTTTTTCTCTTTGTCAGTTTTTACCTCCTCCTTTTGAATACAGCAACATATTTTCAGGATTAGTCAAAAGAAAAGCTCGTTGTTTTAGATTTTCTTCAGTTTCGTTTGTGCAGGAAATCTCTCCTGGAAACATGTTGAAAGGACTGCCACATTCCCACTGGAGGTAGTAGTCATGATCCTGCACAGTAATTTTATTAAATGCATAAATCCCGCAGGTTGCAGAATCGTTTTTCTTATGCACTTCCCTATCTGCAAAAAGAAAAACTGATTTGAATAATCCACCCGCAATAATTGGTTTTGCCGCCGATGCACTAAAACTAATTTCTACTTTGGACGCTAAGAGGTCAATCAAATGCTCTTTAATATCAGTACATTGTTTGTGTTAGAAAGTTCAGACATGTGACGCTAATGTATGAGACACTGTAAATATTTTATAATTCACATCAAAAGTATTTTACAAAATATTAAATAATTATGCTTTTTACTACATTCTTTCACGTTTAGCAATATCCAAGAACCCAATTTAACACATAGGTGTGCATAAACACTAACATTTTCATTAACAAGTAACTTTCTAAAATTTATTACACTTTTTCTTATCGGTTCCTTAATGCAGTTATCAAAGTAATCAGTCAGAATTTATCTGACTGAATTTATTACTACCGCTGAAAACACCACAAAACTGATATGCATATAATGCTTATGCAAAATTTAAATAAAAATAATAATATACTTTTAATGCTTACATCATCATTTGAGTGTATTCATAGGCATGAATGTTGTTTCGTGATGTTGATAATAATATATCAGTTATAATGCACTTTTATAACAAAGTCTAATACTTTAAAGTACTTTATATTAAAACGAATTATTATAATATTTTTAATCCGAGCGTTTTGGTCTACGCCTGCAGCTGAACGCAGCGCCCGCATGATCCAAGGTCACGCTAGTTTCCATGCTGATAGCTGCACATCGTAGTTGTTACAAGTGCAAGCATTATTTCTGTCTATGTGTTATTATAACCTAATTAACTAAGTCTTTAGTTGTAACAGGCTATTGGCGCGTTAATGTCATTAATAGTATTTCGTTAGTGAGGTAGCGTTACAGTAGTGCATTACTAGAGCAGGAGAAAAAACAAAGTCTACAGGAGTAAGTCCCAGACTGTACAGCAACTTCAAGATTGAAATTGTGAGGATTTCAGAGGCAAGTGGCAACATCCATGTCAGAAGATGTCAGAAATGTGTGGCTGCAGATGAACACAAGTTAATAACCCATCATTATGAGATAAAACTAATATTGTGTGCATGCTGTTATTATTCACAGTTGTACTAGTAGAAATGCGAGGGAACCTTTGCCACCTATGGACCAGCGATTGGCGCGACTTTAGCTCCATGCAATTTGCGTTCAGTTGAGGACGCAGGCCAAAAATAACTCTCTGTATATTTTGTAATTTTAGTAAAAAATACATTGATAAATTTTAGTATTTTAATGTAAATACCTCTATTAAAACCCATTTGAGTTTTTATTATTAAAGTGGTAACTGCTTGTAGAAATGTTGCAGTAACTTTAAACGCATATATTTTTAAACCAATTACTTAGAATTAACTTAAGATTTTCTTCAAGTATAGAATGGGTGTAAATTATTAATCTGTGTTTTTCTATAAATCTATTTCATTTAGCACCGTTTCCCTAATCCCATTTCTTGCTATCTGCAACGACTACCAGCAACAATATTACATCATAATAGTATCTTGGTGGTGTGCCGAAACCCAATATATTTGTATAAAGTATTTGATTAGCTGTCAGATAATTACTCATAATAAATTTTAACATATAATGTTAGCCCAAAGTAATGAGGTGTCGATTGTTGAGGAGAGTAGTGAAGAACTGTTTCAAGCTGCAACCCGAAATGGAGGACCACATTACTCTAGAAAATAAGAGGAAGGTGACGAAAAGAGCGTGACTATAGCAGCTGATTGAAGGAATGGCAAGGACCGGAATAGTGTGAGAAAACTTGTATAGTCCCCACAAACTTAATTTACCACTGTTAGGATCAAATCCCAAAATGTAACGATA
Organism: Metallyticus violacea; assembly: GCA_030762175.1. NCBI lineage: Eukaryota > Metazoa > Arthropoda > Insecta > Mantodea > Metallyticidae > Metallyticus > Metallyticus violacea. The sequence continues at coordinate 57,327,904 of CM060840.1, forward strand.
TAACTACCGTGCCCTCATTTCGCTACGCATTCGGAGTGGAAACCAGTTGATCTTCCCTGTACGCGCCATTCCCAGTAAGTAGCTCTAGTAACTAGAGTTAAATATTGTTCACGCGGGCTATTGGTATTACCCAATCGTGTTAATCACACCAAGTGAATTAGTTGCATATTTGTAGGAAGTATGTGTTAAGACTTTCTACTTTGTATTGTGCATTATGGATTATGCCCAGAGTGAGATATACATACGTTAGAACTAAAAACAATTATTTATGATTTTTATGTGCAAAATTAGTCGTACAAATACTATAGGAAAGAATTTTGTGCTATTTTTCCAGTAGTAGGTTTCCACCTGTAAGTGCAATTTTCAGATTGGTGAACAAAGTTCGAATCCAAGCAGACATGAAGCAGATTCCAAAAACGGGGATTTTAACTGAGGAGAAGTTTGACGTCATGCGCTGTCGATTAGAAACTTCCCTTTGACAATTTTAACTCCAATAGATTAGCAAGTTGGTGTAGCTACCGGCAGTGCGTATAAAGCCACTCAGCTGTTGCATCTTCATCCATATGCGGCGAGTATCTAAAAATCTTTTCTAAAGGATTTAGGCATGTCTAATAGTTGAGAGCAGATACTTTGAGCAACTACTATGATGGTACGTATAATTTTAATTAATATTTACTACTAATAAATAACGAAATCAATATTAAAATGTGCGTTTTGAGTCCAACATGAACATTATTTCCCTCGACAAGTGGCGAAGCCGTTAAACAATAACTATCCGTCAATAAAATTATTTCCGATTGCATAGCGGAATGATGCTCCTGTATATGGCCAAGTGCCTTCCAAAACTACGTTATTAATACTTCACTACCTCTGTTATATTATATTTAAACGCGATATGTATTTGTATTTGATTCCTTTTGCTGCTTACAGTCTCTAAAATAATTAGCATATGTTAAAAAGAGGAAAATCAATGTTTGAAACCCTTCTTTGCTATTTTACAGCATTACTTTTGTATTTTTATACGGTCTTGCTAACATAAACACACTTATATGAAGAAAAACAGAGCACAATTTTTGTGCTTGGTATTACGTCAGACCACGAACTTTTGCATATTAGTTGCGTGTGATGCAATGAGGTTTCCTTTTCATGCAAGTCCCTCCCTCCTCAAGAAGCCGACTTGGGCTCTCTCCATATTTAATATTTAATAGTTTCACTGGCTGGGTGCATTATTGCGATCGATTGAAGCAAGGTTTTCACCGCACATGTGCCTTAACAGGTCAACGTCAGAAAGTAGTCTTCGCGATTCTCTCGCCTTGTTCTCTGTAAGTTATTAATGAAACTCTTTCAACCATTTATGGCGGTTATTTAGTTAATAACATGTTATGGATTATTATTTTCTGTTTTATTAAATTTTTAAACTATTTCAGTTTTTAAGCGTTTTCTCATAAGAGTTTTTGCAGAAGCATTTACAGAAATATTTTGCCTGAATTCTAGACAGAACAAAATACTTCAATTTACTCGTTTATTAAATAATTGTATCCCGAAACAAATCGAGATTTCAATTAAATCGATATTTTGTACATGTCTGGCCAATAACTTCCCTGTAGAGGTCACAGTTAGATACCTAAGCAGCTGAAAAAACAAAACAACTGTTGTGAATGAAATATAATTGGTTATAACCTATTTCCTATACACCTGGGTGTTATGTTTGTTATTCTGTGATATACTTTTATGTTGCAATTGATACGCGTTCTTATAAGAAGAAATTAGAACAATTCACCATCGTAACAGACATAGCATGTGTGCACAGTTCAAGTTCAACATTTATACAATATACACTGTACCAGAATCGCCGTACAATTTTCCGGAATAGGCAACCCAAATTACGCCGTAATGCTTGAGTAAAAGTAGCAAATGATTTAGCAATCGTCAGTACGTGGCCACTGCGAGTGTGTTAAAGATATAAATAGTGAGTTGTTCGCTTTATTTCTCTAACCGTCATTGTACAAATAGTTTACTCAAGTAATCTGATACTAAATTCAGCAGTTCAAAATCACTGACGCTAAAAGAAAGTACATTTAATATAATTAGAGAAGGAAGGGAAAATGTATTAATAACTGGCATTGATGGCATATAAAATTTGTATTTTTTCGTGCAATAAAATATTACATAGAAAATCAAAGGATTGAAACTTACATAGAGTCTAATTTATCCATTATTGAAACCCCTGTAAGATGCAACCAATAGGACATGCGTGCAATGAAAGTGCACGAGAATATAAGTTTAAAAAATGTATGGCGATTCAGGGACACTACTTATGATCACTTTCATTTGGAAAGAAAGTCGACTTATAAAATCTTCTGCAGTACTTAAAAAATGGTGCAGAGTGTAGTTCTATGAATGTTGACGAAGACGATAGCATTATTGGAGTGCCTTTACTAAGTGGAGAAGCTTTTTAAGTATCCGATATTGAAAACTTCCATCCATCCCATTTACAGGGACCATTGTCCTGAATCGCTTGAACTAATGGGACTATGTCAAGATTTCAGACAAGGCTATCTGCCAGCACTTTTACTTCTCTTTTATGAAACGATTAAAGGATGAGATAAAGCATTGTATTTGGTATCAGTGTCAAATAGAAAAGTTCCAGTTGAAGGGAGGGGCCACAAACCACGAATCTTCGACTTGCTATACCGATGACCTTACAATCTGAGCTACCGTACCTATCCAATCAGAGATCTCCCACTATGGGTCTATGTACCGTGGTAACTTTGATTGCTGTCATTGTATTGAGATTTTACCCATAAGAGGCAACTCGAAACTGGAACAAAATCGGCATGATAAAAAGAAGATTCGTGGTTCGGGTCCCCCAGTGACCTCAATTTTTCTTTCTGACTTTAGATCCAAACCTTAACTTAACATATATGATTTATGTGGGGGAAAATCACATTTAGTACACTATCACCATTATCAACAATTATTTCCAATTTGTATAGTATCTTAATACTTGTTATATCTGCAAAAATAAGAGATAGTGCCATTTTAAGTAAAAAGTCATAAGAGAAGTAAAGACGTTTAGCTAAGAGATTGTTCAACCATAAACTACATGCTAATTATGAAAAATTAAAAAGACTTATATGAATAGATACGTAACAAGTTGACGACAAAAAAAAATATATATTGAAAAATAACACTGAAAACTAAAAAACAAAACATGCGATATTTAGAATCAGTATAAGGATAATTTGGACGATAAGACGTCACTTTCATTTAAAAATGAAATAGCTTCGAGAAAATGAGTCTGAACACTGACTATACCTTAGACATTAAATAGATGTATTAAAATTTTTGACAAAAATATGCATTTTATGTTTATATAAATTTAACAAATATTGTTCGGCGTGTGTGGTGTGTTGCGTTTGATATGTGCAACGATGCATGGCCTACGATATTTCCTATACAATTACTATCTTTTCATGATCACATTTAAAAATTTTATGTTTTCATAATCCTTAGTGCTATAATCAAAAGTAATATACATTAAGCAGGAAGAAGTCACCCCTACACAGTACATCAATCAATAACCGAGATTGTTTCACCACTTCCAATAACAGCATAACCCGATCTCGTCAATGTGGCCAAGTTCATTGACTTTGCCAAATTGAAAGCATTTCTTTTTAGTAGGGGCGAATACAGTCACTTTAAGTCTGATGAAATGTTGCACTAATTTTTTCTCCGCTTTGTCTGAGGTCTTTCTGGAGCAATCCGAACTAGAAGATTGTATCTCGTATTACAGTTCAATAATATTGTATTTAAAAGTGTTTGGTGTTTTTAATAGATCTGCATTTGATCTATTAAAGGTATGTTTCCCTTTGTGCACTGAAATATAATAAAACACAATATATAAGTCTTAATCTTCAATTTCTAAAGTTACTCTGTGCTATTCCTATTTCCCCAAAACACGAAAATAATGTATATTTGTTCGTGATTATAATATTTTAACATTTTAGAGAACTGCTAAACAAGCGAGAGAGATTAATATTTTGAATATAGCATTAAAGCATGCAAGAATAAGTAATAGATTACAAATGAATTACAATAGAAAAACCTTTATAGTAACTTAAGCATAGCACTTTGTGAGTCATAAAACCCACCACGCCATATCACCCGCATTTAACTTATTTCCTTCTTCATAGACAAGCTAAAGGAAAAGAATTTTATATTTATCCGAAATATGCTGTGTTTTGTATATTCATTTTAATGCTTTTTATTATATTTAAATATTTTTATACCGGTAATTAAGATCTTAGTTGTAGTAATCTCTAATTATGAAAAATACCCCCATTGAACCGCTATACAAAAAGCCAATTATGAAATACTTTGATCACTGCCACTACGTTTAGCCAAGAAGTTAGAGGAATAAGTTTGCAAAAGGCAAGCAATCTTTTCAGAGGGATTTTCCGCTCGAAAAGACGTGGATATCTGCGAATCGTCACAGAGATACGGTTAAAGACAGACCGTTTGTGGTGAAGGGCTTGACAGAGAGAAAGGTCCACGGTTTTAGTCGTTCCTACAAGAATAAATGCATTGCTCTGCTTTTCAGGCTCTCACTAAACAGAAGTCTATAACTACCTGGTCTTGGGTTTAGATTAACATTTTTTTCAGGGTAAAGGTCATTATTTAACCACTCATTTTAAAGATAGTAAAGAACAACTTATGAGATACATTTTAAATATGAGAAACATATTCTTATAAATGGGATCAGATTGGGGTAAAATTCAGATGGAAGAAATTCGCGGTTATAGTCGGACAGAGCAGGGTAATTCAAGCTTAGAGCCTTTTCGATATATATTTATTATTAGTGTTTAACGCCCATTTGTACCACTAAGGCACCATAGGCGGTGACATAGATGATACAAGAATTGAAATGATATATTCGGAAAGGATTTTTTTTAAGGAAGGAAATGTTCCGCCTAATTTTAGGGTACTCCCCGGCACTTGCCATTTATGAGGACTGAGGAAAACCTGAAAAAAACCTCAGTCAGGGAGGACGGTCCTGACGGGATTCGAACCCTAGACCTCCCGCTCACAAGTCCGTGCCTTAACGACCTCGGCCACCCGTGGCGGTGAACCTTTTCGAGTTCCAAATATGACCTCGGATTTTTCCTTATTTTAATTTGAAATGCTAACCAATGTATATGCTTTTTATGAAAACCACAGCTAAATACCAGTTATTTTTACATTCACCGAACCGACCAACCACACTACAGTACAAAATATTTAGCAGGAATTGCATACATTCGCTTTATGTTTGCAGTAGAAACCTACAACTCTGGTTAACTGTATATGCGACAAGAAATTTAATATATGAATATCGTAAATATAAAAGAGATATACAACTGAAAAAGGGGAATAGGGTAAGTGGAAAAATGCAGGATTATAAGAAAATGAATAGTCTCATTAATTTAAAATGTATACATTACAATGTTACAAACTTCGAACAAGAAATGTCATAAAAGGTCACAACTGGTTTGTACTTTTAACGCTGTATGTAGAGGTAAGATGCCACTTGTTGTGGGAAAAATTGCTACACGTGACACGATGTCAAGCATTCAATCTTTAAAGAGATAGTATAGAAATATCGCTTTACTTAAAATTACTCTTTAGCTTCGCACAGACTGTAACTTGACATCTCAGGTGATATAAAACTAATTATTTGAACAATTGCTTTGAACTTAGCACTGTCATCATTGCCATTTGCATAATGTTCGTGTAACTCCCATAAGTCTTGTTCGTCCCTTGGATATATTTTTATGTTTCGTTTCAATGCACATTATGTTGGCCGTAGTTTTTGATGCGCTCATAGTCCTTTTCCACACTGCATTTTCTGATGCCCGAGGGAAGTTGATTTTATGGGAGCACTTCGCTCAAGCGTTTAATTTTTTTAATGGTACTATCAGATTGTCATGAAAAATACATACTCGTATTTCTTTTTGGATATATCCAAACCCTTACATAGAACACAAATATTGTTAACCAGGATTGATTTAAATACTTTTGTGTCTTGAGATATCATGTTACACAGTGACGAGGGAAAAATGCCACTTATATATTTAATACTATATATTTAGTTCTACAGAGTCCTCATTTTGCTATGCAATCGGATTTTGCAGACAGGAAGTTACTGTGTGAAGATCTCACCACTTCCTAACGAAATCATGTTGCGCGGTAGGAACTCTTTTGTTTGTTTCGTTTTTTTTATTAGTAGTAAATAGCAATTGATATTGTACACACCATTATGTAGATGTTCGAAGTGTCTACATTTGCTGGAGCCTCAATCATTTTGAAAACATTTAGAAACACTTGCCGCATATTGTTAACTGTTTCCCGGATATTTTATTTCAGCACCTCCATTTTATTTCACGTACAACAATAATTATATATATATATATATATATGCTTTTTATAAATGCAGTGGCTAAGTGGCCAATCGTTTTAAGAACTTTGGAGAAATTTTTAATTAATATCATATTGTATCAAGCTTCTCCTTTGTTAAAACCTCATATATCTGGGTTTGAACTTTATTTACCAATCTGAAAATTGCACTTCCCGATGGAAATAATCGCTTCTGTGAATGTAGCATGAACTTTCTTCTCCATTCCATGACCCACTTTTTTGAACATCATAATAAATAAATATTCTACAATACAAAAAAACGCATAGTAGAAAGCTCAATACGCACATCCTACAGAAATTTAACTAAAACAGTTGGCATGATAAACAAGACTGGGCATTTTCAATTGCATGCGTCAGCGTAACGTTAACTTCAGTTTACCGAGAATTGCACGGCCACTGAAGGTCAAACGGTTTGTACTAGTGTTTACAAACTGTGATTGTGTAGCGTAATGAGGGTGCGGTATACAGACTATGGTATATTAAACATTATAAAAAACACAACTTATGGCTGTTAACATAATTCAATAAAATGCATGATAAGGACGTTAATGTGCTATAGTAAGACAGAGACACCAATAATGAAACAAAAAAGCATATAATTTGACCTCAATTTAAGTCTAAAACAAAATTTGTATGGGTATCAACAAACTAGGCTTTTTGGAGAGGATATCAGTTATCATTCGATTTTGTTTCTTCATCTGTAACTGTTTACTTTCTTCGGTGTTAGGACTTACACCTTCAGTTGCCATTCGGGAGGTTTTATTCTTCTGAGCAAACACAAAGTACGCACTGAGAGAGAATCTATGTAAATTAGCAATCAATCCAATGTCAGTCGACTCGGAGGCATCACAAACACAGAAAGATCCAGACACACAGACACGCACACAGAAGGAATGGTGAATTCATGGCAGAGAAATAATAACTTGCTTCACCATTTGCCCTTTTTAAAGAAAACCAAGTAAAGCTTCAATTAGGACTTGAGCCTAAGATCTCCCGAATACGAGTACCAAGCCATAGCCATTCAACTCAGCCTACCTTTAACAAGAGGATTTTAATGGAGTAAAGAATATATCCACTTTTATTTTGACTTGTATTGAACTGTAGTAACCGAAATAACTAGGAAAATGAATGATGGCAGGTGTCCCAAAATTAGTGCAATGTACACTTTTAAGCAAAAGAACGGAAAGGAAATAAACGAGAGGATAATATTTGAAACATTACCTTCCATATTAAGTAAGTAAAAAATAAAAAGTAAAAAATTAAGCTGAGAACTATAGTTAACGTAATATCCACGGCTAAAAGACTTTTTCTAACTAGGCTGCTTATCAAAGCCTGTACAAGAGAAGCACCTGGTACGCGGAACTTGCTTTAACGCTAATGCAGAGCTCTGCGTATATGAAGCCTTCAGCTTCTGTCGCTGTCTGAAGGCACGTAGCCAAAGGGCTTATGCTACTACACTGCTGGCACTGTTCAAAGTTACCTCAATAGTGTAGGTTAACTGAGAAGCTTTTGTCCAACTTGAATGTGTAGGGAAAACCAAGACTTAGTAATACTTCCCTTACACAACTGAATAAAGACGCCATCATTTATTCACTATGCTCTGAGCATGAATTCAATGCAGCGTCTCCAACCCAATACCTGTGAGAACATGTTTTTATAAAACTTTGTTTTTTGCATGTAAAGCCGTTTCTTCGCAAGTGATAGATCGCCTGGTATTTTTAAACAATAAAAAATATAATCCCACACAAACATAAATATGAAAGTAATCCGATATTGTTTCCTAAATACTGCGATAAAATGGCCAAATTACCTTAATTAGCTTAAAATATTTTCCCTCACAACAACAGAATTTAATTACATCTAGTGCCTAGAAACACAATTTATACTCTTCATTTTACACCTCGTCGTGTATTTGCTATACTAATTTTAAATTTTTGGCACTAATCCGCAAACCTGATCCGTGATCTCAAAAATTGCACTAATACCACGTACCAGGAAATAATTTCCAATGGAAATTTTTAACAAACAAGGCTAGATAATAATAAGTTAAAATGTTACCTTACTGATGTACATATGTGAGTGTAAATTCAGTAAAATAATAAGCAGTTAAGCTGAAAGTTACAACCATGCTCTATTACCACTAAAATTGTTACTTGTCACGCTTCTATCACTGGATACCATGAATTTGTTTCATTTCTGTCGATGACTAAATATGATTAAACCTTAGGAATATACTGTAAGGGAAAAAATAAACAGGACATAGCAGCAGAAAGAATCCTTTACAACGCGAGCGAAGGATGATTTGCTACTGTAATCCATTTTATTTAACAATAATAGCAATGTGTTAAATACATTTAAACTTTGAAAACTGAACTTGAATTAAATGTAGCGCAACAAAATATCGTTATAAATTTAACATTTACCTTTATTTATTTGATATATAGGTATTAAAGCCTTACTTCTTTTAAATAAATATGAAACATTGTAACATAATCACAAAATATATAGAAATTTTTTTCAATACTTAAAATACAATTACTTGGACACTAGCATTTCCTAAAATCTCTCACTTGAACAATAAAACACTTTTAATATTACCCGTTAATTACAATTAATTAAAATATTGACTTTCAAAATGCAAGTTCCTTCCTAATTTAACGAGCTACAAAAGAAAAATTGAGCCATTATACCCAAATTGCAATTAATAAAAGTATAACAAATTTATTGAAACAATATTACCCGGTCACTGGGTCTACCCGTTAAAGAAGACTCCGGGCCTAATGTTTTAAAATAAAGAACCCAAAACACCTATTTAGTCCAACACCAGGGGACCGATTCAATATTTAGAACAAGGAACAGTGAGCCCGCCATTCAGAATGACGCGTCATCGTCTTCCAGAATACTCGAGACACTTGACAGTCAATAGCAAACAAGTGCTAATCGGTAGGTCCTCCTGAAGTAGCCAAGTATAAACGGGGAGGTAAGACACTTGGGCATAAAAAATTGCATTCACTAACGGCAAATCGCTACTCATGTACAGCACTATATATTTCCTGCTATTTCAGCCATTTAATTGACAATATTTCATTATTTTTGTTCAGTTTTGATCAGATAATTTTTTGTATTTGTGAATGATTCGATTAAGAGAAGTCTTCAAGTTTTTAAATTCTGTAAATGAATGTTTCATCTTATATAGAATAAAAAACCTCTGAGTTAGAGAAGAGTGAGGGTAGGGGAAGACAACTTTATAACAATCCCTCTGGAAATATCTACAACAAGAATACTGATGCAGGAAATATGTTATACATACTTGTAACAGTAATTACCAAAAGAAGTATATTTCTCTCAACAAATAACAATTAGAAGTTATTTGAAAATAATAAAGATCTTAATGTACAAAAATAAAGTAAAATGGGATAAACAGAAGAAAATAAGCTTTAGGAACGTAAGAAATTGGGCAAACGTCATCAGAATACGAGCAATTAGCTGGGAAATGAATTTATGCCCCATGGTATTAATAGCATTTTTTTAAATTTGGATGGAACCAAGAAAGGCAAAAATCACACGTAATGTGGCAAGAAGGAGACTGGATTGAGCAAATACAAAACACTGATATTTAGAATATAGGAGTAATGGATGTATATACATTTAATTTTTTTACCTTAATATTTTATAAGCTTATAAGTTTTTATTATTGCCATTAGTCAAATTACAAAATCTACCAATATTTTGCTAAGAATATTCAGCAATGAAACTGCCTATTGAAAATATGGGAATGTTGCAAATAATAGGGGCATGTGTATTTTATTTATATATTCTTTTTCTATCTATAGATGCATTTTTTGAGCACCAATGACATAGTATATAATTTGGCCACCTTTGTATATGTTATATACCGGGCTTTATTCTTAAACCTCTTACACAGCGTTTGACATTTCGGCTGTTAAGCGAGTCGCAGCTGGCATCTCCCGCACTTCAACTCCGGTCGTAAAGCGTGTATACATTTTGATTTGATTTTATTTTATTTATGGACGCTCTTTAACATCTCAGGTCATCAGCGTCCCATTCAATTCAGGGCGTAAAACAGCCGACTAATTTTGCTCAGAGACCTCTTTTTTCAGGCTTGAGGTTCTTTTTCGTGTCGTAAATGTTCGACACGGGACCCACGGATTTACTTCCGTTGCGAAAGAAGCCATACTTAGGATTTTTACTCCCGAAAAAAATCCATCGATCTTGGCCGTGTTTGAGCCCACATCTTGGGTTTAGAAGGCAAGTATGGTAACCACTAGGTACACCACCAGGACCTACAGCGTGTCTAAAGTTCATCTTACAGAAATGCGGGAAACTTCCGTCTTTCCTCAGCTAAACAGGACTGTGTCCTAATAGCTTATTTAGATTAATATGTTTAAATTTGGTAACAGTAGTGTTATTTTTTCAGTGCTAATGTTTCCAAAATCTCCATTAGTACTAATTTCGTAAGTGATGTTCAACATTTTTACCAATTTTGTGAAGTTTTTCCTGCGTTTAAACTACACATTTTCGTCTATATTTTTGCTTTGTACTTAATAGATAGTACGAATCAAAGGTTTTTACAATAAATTCCTCAAGCACATGTCGAAATGACTGGTTTACACGCACGCAAGCGCGCGCATATACATACATACATACATACATACATACATACATACATACATACATACATACATACATACATACATACATACATACATACATACATACATACATACATACATACATACATACATACATACATACAATACATACATACATACATACATACATACATACATACATACATACATACATACATACATACATACATACATACATACATACATACATACATACATACATACATACATACATACATACATACATACATACATACATACATACATACATACATACATACATACATATATACATACATACATACATACATACATACGTTGTTGTAGAGCAGGGATGGCCGCGCAGAGTCAAATCCGAATTACAGCATGCTCGCATTGCACAACTTGACATGACCATTGTGATGGCTATCCTCCAGATAAAAATGAAGCGATGTAGGTTGCAAACCTCTAGTTTGACTCGGCGTTCGTCACCTCTAATGATCTTCACGAATAAATGTATACTGCCACGAGACCGGCAGGGAACAGGTTCAGAAAAGTACGTTTAATATATGACAAGAACAGGGAAGCCTTTGATTTTTCCCAACGAGACCCAATTCGGAGCAAACACTTACAGAACAACTTGGTTTTATTGTAATATAATTCGAAACTGCAACTAATTCCTATTTTTTTCTTAGATATATTGTTTGATACATCTTGTGTTGATCTTGGGTTACAGAGGAGGTATCTTTTTGCTCTGATATATTTTGACAATATATTGGCCTAAAATTATAATTTACATATTTTATATACAGTTTCATCAGGGGCTACTTTTGGCATACCGAGACTCATGGCAGCTTTTCAAAAGGTCAACCAGCATTTCTTATTGGTTTATATCTATTAGGAAAGTGGTCTTAATTATGCTGGGCCTGGTAGATCCTGGTGGTGTAGTGGTAACCATACTTACCCTTTAAACTCAAGATCGCGGGTTCAATCCCGTTCAGGATCTAATGCCTTTTTTCGAGCGTAAATATCTAAAGTATGACTTCTTCCGGAAGGGAAGTAAAAGTCGAGGGTCCGTGTTGTACATTTACGGCACATAAAAGAAACTCAAGCCTCTCAGCAAAATTTATTGGCCGTTTCACGCCCTGAATTGAATGGGACGCTGATGACCTGAGATGTTAAAGAGCGTCCATAAATAAACCAAATCAACAACAAAATTTTGGGCCTAGCATAATTTGAGAATTATTTTTTAAACTTACTCAATATTTTCAATTGTAGTTGTAATTGATTCCGCACTACATTCTTCACTAATAGCATTATTTTTTATCTAATATATTAGTATCCACCAACAGCTTGATAAGGTCCAGGATTACATTTACGTAATTTAGGAGTAGTCGATTACATATAATATTTAAACAATATTTCTGCCTACACATTATGTTTAAATCTATTCAGCTTTTTATTTGATGGTTTTTTCTTTTATTATAAGTTTAGCTCTCATGGGTTGCAATTCTTGAAGAATCATTGCCTTTTAGTTATTTGTTGAAGGTATGGTGTCATTAAAAAGCAGTCTGTTTATATATGTCTATGGCTTACTGCAATTCGTGTTCATATCTCCCTATAAGTATTTGATCGTATGCAAATAGTATATTGTAACTTTTGTAATAACAATTAATTTAATGCAGTTGGCCAATTTTTAATTTTTGGTTAGAACTAGCCATAGCAGATAGAAGGGATGGTTCCTCAATGAGATGATACTGCCTCTGCTAGGCAAGGGTGCCAGCTCAAGTAAGAGATTAAGATTAAGTTTAGATTAAGTACAAGATGAAGGTTTTTCTATTGATGGACACTGCCTAGAAATGGTAATGTTGTAAATCTATATTATGATTATAAGCAGTTTAGAAGAAATGCAATAGCAAAACGATTTCAAAAATTCATTCGTATTCTATCGATTTCTTGTTAAATTTTGCAACAGAATAAGAAGTTTATACAGAATGTACTTATATTTCTGTTGACTTACACTTGCCGGAGATCACTTGTCAGCCTCCGGGCAAAGTTAGTGTACTTCGAAGATTTCTGTTCCCAATTAATCTGTCCTGTCAAAAAATTATAAAAAAATAAAATAACAATTAAATTTTATTTAATTTAAAATTTTTTAGAAATAGTATCCTGAACGTGTCAGATTCAATAATAAAGCACTCAAGGAAATACAGAATGGGTTTTGAGTAAAAGAATTCGATTTTTGAATTGCTATCTTATATAAAAGTATGAAGTACTCTTGATTATGTCCTTTAAACCATCTTGATATCTGTCCTATAACTATGCTAATATTAAATGATGACCCCAAGCTATGCTGCAGGTCTCTACCGATATTTCATTATTGGAGCTCATTTCCCGTAAGTTTAATTTTTCCTTACATAAGGAACATTTTCGCAGATGTAAATTAATATTTGGACATAAATTTTTCAGGAGCTGTTTATGAGGTGCTTTACATACGCTGAAATGACATCTTTGAAAAAATTAACATTTGGCAAAATTATCAAAAAGTAGTGCTATAAAATGTAGGAAAACAATTGCCACAAATGTTTATTTTTCCAATACTATTCAACTTTTTTTAAAAACTGTTATTTCAGCTATCATAATAATATTACACCTACAGAATGTGGACATTTCATCTTTCTGGGTTGCATAGCTACTGAGAAAATGTTCCTTATAAATGACTCAAGATAGGGCATTACATATCAACTTAAACTATTTAGACTTATAAAATATCTCCTCATACTATGTTTACTATAAAATTTCGTTAAATTATTTAAACAAATTCAATATGCTTTTGAGAAATGCATGAAGAAAGCATTTCCTTGATCTACGTTGTTACTGTAATCTCTAACCAAGGCCAGAGTTGCGGCAGGAATTTCTTCCAAGAATTCTCTAGTAGAAGGCTGACGCATGTACATGCAACACTTCGTAACTTTAGATGCCTGGCACGCAATGTAACCGGACAATACTTAGAAATGTTGCTATTGTCAGCACCAAGTGAACTGTTTATCAGTCATCACATTCTAGGAACTTTTCATGGCTGTTTTATTTTACTCTCTGCTTCTCCCAGCAGCACCTGCCTTGGTATTTCTGGCCTGTTCGCCTTGCTCTACAAATGAGTTTGTTTTAATAATGAGATAACAAGAAAAATGCAAATCACAAACATAACACTTTATGAAAACTCTTTATCTCTGCAAGGAATAGCTTTAACTCATTTTGCTAACTCTATTTGTGTTTAAGTAGCCTAAACAGTATACAGTTTATAACCGGGATTGCAATCAGAAACGAAGCAAATAAGCATTTTCGTCCATTTCTGCTCTTATATTGCACCAAAATTTTGTACCTACTAAATAAATTTAATTTTACCTGAGCCCTCCGAACATTTTCTTAAGGTATTTCGCTATACTTGCCATTTCGGAGCATGTAACACTCGTACAAGTTGATCAAACTTCCCCAGCAGTGAAGGTGCTGAAGCTAGTTTGCAGTTTCACCACCAGCCCCTTTCCTTCAGTGGCGTAGTGATCGCATTTTCGCTTCTATTCGTAATGTATAACAATAAAAGTTGAGTAAAAGGGTAGGATATATAAGTATAATACGAATAAAATTTAATTTTTACCCCTTAACATGATCCTGTACCACCCCTAAGCAACCAACTATCATGTCTAGCTCTAAAAGAACATAGGAGTTTCCATTCCATTTATTCTTCTGTTCAAAATCCTACCTACCTCCATCCTCTCGCTTCGTATACCTGTCCCTACCTCGAACCTTAAATATGATTTTACTGCTATCCCTTGTCACCAAACAGATTTTTACTCAACCTATTTCAGCGTGTCAGTTCCCAGAATCTGGAACTCTCTTCCTCCTGAAGCCAGAGTTTGTTGGACAATAAAGCAATTTCAATGTAGATAAATTGTTATCTCAGTTCTAGGAACCACAAGTTAATCTCTCGCTTCTTCTTCTTCTTCTTCTTCTTCTTCTTCTTCTTCTTCTTCTTCTTCTTCTGCCTCTTCTTCTTATTCCTCCTTTTTTTCTCCTCCCTTCTCCTCCTTCTCCTTTCCCCCTTGTACTCGAGAAAAATTATTGAAGAACAAGTGTAATTCTAACATTGTCTTTATAACTTTCTAACTATATTAAAATATGTAATATTTACATCCAGTATATAACTTTAATTGGACTTTTGTATTTTATATAATTATGTATATTGTACTCTGGATTTTTTCTGGATTTTTTCCTCCTGGTAGAGTGGAAGAAAAGGCCCATGGCCTTATTTCTTTGCAGGGTAAATAAATAAATAAATAAATAAATAAATAAATAAATAAAATAATTATAGTTATAAGCTAAATGATCAAATTTAAAAGATATATTAAAAAGAAAACTAAAAAGTAAATGTACAATTGAGAAAACAGAGAATATTAAAAAGGAGTCGATTTTCAAACTTCTGAACTTGTAGCTTAAAAATCAATATTTTAAAAATTCTTTTTACCGGGTTCACACTCCATCACCGTAAGGTGTGATGTTCTCGTAAGAGCGCCAGTATTGTATTGAGTAAATACAATAACACACACACACACACACACACACATATATATATATACAGGTAAAATATACCCTAAACCAATTCGCAGCAAATCAGTAATAAATATGAAAGTGCATTTCTTCAAGCTTTTTGGCAGCTGCAGAAGAAACTCGTTTTATTTAATTATTCCTTGAGAAATTAATGCTAAAGGTGGACGAATGTTCCTTTTCAACTCCTTTCCGGTGCGAGGATTTGTTCTAAGGAAATTTGAGGGGGTACAATAAATATCTGCTGATCATGAATTATTTTTATACAAACTTACTGTACGTGTGCTGAATCTGGAAGGTAAAAGTAAAATTATATTCCTGGTTGCGTAAATCCAATGAAAGACGCACTTGATCATTTCTACACCCTATTAGTATTAATTGTATCTTAAAAAGGGTCCAAATATTCTCTGGCCACTGAGCTACACGATAAAATAATTTCATCATAAACCGACATACATTTTTTTCTGCTCCAGTTTCAGCTATTTCATGTGTGCATTTAGATATTCTTAACAGAAAAAATGGGAAAGCAAAAATAGATGTCTATTTCATATTCATATGCTTTATTTAGAGCCTATTTCCCTTTCCATAATCACTGGATCGCATTTATCTTGTACCGCAATAATGCTATATGGATGTTTAGCTGTTTGTATTGCATCATAAGAAACCAAAGGTTTTTCTATTAAGATTTTCAATCTAAGGGTGCAATATCATCCGAAGTCTGCTTATTAAATTTTCCTCTAAGTGTGAATATTATATGCCACAGAACTGAGCTTAGGTCATCAATGTACCTCCTCCGCAAATACATATTGAGGAAAAAAAAAAAAAAAAAGAAAGAAACACGCTGTGAAAATGGAATACTGACATGAACAATAGGGATTTAGTATTCATAGTATTAGTAAAGGTGAATTTATTTACAAAATATATTTGTTAAAAATCTAATTCATCCATGTCGCACGAGTCCTCGGAAAGTACCTTTTTTACCAAAATACTATGCAATATATGAAATTGCATAAAACGTTATTTACTTTTAAATACATAAATACAATAAATAACTCAAAGTAAATAACTCACACCCCTTCACATATATGTACAATTAATTCCAAAACAAATATCGTGACTTATGTTCGGCTACACCCCTCCCCTTCATGTTGTCTGCCCCTTCCAATCTGGGCCGTCTCACTGTGTTTAAAAATTTACCTACTCCCTCCTCCTTCTTCCAATCTGCCAGCAAAGTTCATCACTGCCACTGCCCTCTCTCTCCGTTAACAAACGGGGCCAGTAGATATCTTTTTCTCCTTTCTTCCACCCCCTTGCAGAACGCCAGGATATGTTCCTCTAGACTCTTTCTTCGCACATATAGGGCAGATTCTCGCACCCCCTCTGTCTTTACTTTAGTCACCTGCCAGGCGCCTAACATAAACCAAGCAAGTCCCTGTTTGCAGAGTTTGGCCCCCTTTAGATGTATCGCTCCATTTCCCAACTGATTTGCAGCTCCGATTACATCTCCAGTGAACTTTTTTCTACACACTCAGAAAGAGTCAGTGCCTATTAATGTACCTCAAGCGTTTCTTAATTTTCTTCCAAACTCCCCTTCTGTTTCCCCGCTCTGCGACCCAAATATTATCAATTCCTACTTAATTTTGAAACCCAGGTCTTATTTCCCCCTATTCTCAGCTGCTCCTGATAGCAGATTGCCCTAATTAGTGTCTGATCTCGGTGAACAATCCACAGCCAGTACTTCACTGCTCAGATACTACATTCTATAATCTCGCTATAGACACCAAATTCCCTAGGGATTCCGCAAGTTTTTGTATCCCTCCCCACTTTTAAAATAATTTCATAAAACCGGTCTCCACCCGATCCAATTTCTCTGTTCATTCCCAATTCCAAATTTCGGCCCCATAAGTCATTATAGATCATACTACTGCTGCATATGTTGTCTCTAACAGCCTTACTGGTACATCTGTAATTCTGCTTTGCATAAGGAGAGTTTCTGCGACTTTTATACTCGCTTTAAGTTTCGCCACTTCAATGTTTTCGTCCATCTTTCATTAGCCCAAAGTACACTGAATTCTTCACCTTATCTAATGTCTGTCCTGCATATATCCATGTCTCTACTTTGCTATAAATAGTTCCGTTTTTAAAGTTCATGCTTTTTGTCTTATTTGTATTGACGTAAGTAACGAAGTATCGAAGTAAGTAAATTGTGATTTGTTATGATGCATTAACGAACGAAGAGAGCCTCACACAGCTAAGTGGTAATTATCGAATTATGCATAGGCATAACGTAGTGACCAGAGCAGCGACATTACTAACAACTCTTGATGTATAATAGAAAAATTAATATATTTATAGCTATATATTTTTATTTAACCTTATAATTTTCCAAATGTTTATTATAATGTTGTCTCCCTTATGACATTTATCGTATTTTGCCATACTCTTGCATCTGCATTAAAGCTTTATTTACTGACTGAACAACCGTAACGGGTTAGTGTCCCAGATTAGTTAGTACTGTAAACACAACCACTCCTACAAAAGAACTTTATAGGACGTGACAAGGGTAAAGAAAAAAAAGTTAATCCTTGTGTAATCGCGTGATGACCAAAGCACAGGATTCTCCAGGGAAATGAAAGAAATAGAAAATTGCTCTATGCATCCAGACATACTTCAAAGCTATCTACCAAGCACAAGAAACCTTTTCCCTTCATCTACTGTTAATCTCGCGATAACGTCTTCACATGCATGAATAACATGGGATTTAATTTGGGTTCAACTTGATTTTTAATGCACTTTCCATTCGTGAACTGAATTAGTTATCAACCCAAAATGAAACTTAATTATTGCAGGCAGACTGGTTCATAAAATATTAAGGTTAATTAAGCTCGGGGGAATATGAAAATGTTAAATTAATGAGCAATACCAAGTAAAGAAGACTGGAATATAAATTAATCCCTCCTTGGTTTTCAGACGAGCTTGTTTCCTTTCTTTGGTAAAGCGTTGTATTATTCAATCAGGCAAAGACGAAAAATCAATATGGAAACTACTTGAACGCAATACAACTGCTGGCGACAAAGTTATAAGAGAGTTATTAGAAGTGTTATTTGAGGTAGTGCATGTTATAGTACGTTTAGTGTGCAGTATATTATTCTGAGAAATAAACCACCACTTATTTAGTAATAACGGCTGACAAATCTATGTAACGTGAAGAAAATAGAGATGTTATATTCACTTACCATATATAGTATATTTTAGAAGCTATAAAACTGAAACAAGGTAGAGTAATGCTCAGAATAAATTCATAAAACTTGCATAAATATCTATGTGCGTGACAGGGAATCGTTATAAACCGACGTAACTTAATCTTATCCTACAAAAGTAAAAATATTCCCCAGTTAGCTATTTTTATTACTTTTCTATATTATATAAAAATATCTATAGGTAATTTAAACACCTCAAAACTTTCAGTAGCCTTTTTAAAGTTTGTAAAACTAATGCCTGGAATTTATTCGGGACAACAAATTTTCTACACATTTTCAACATTGAATAAGGAATGAATGAATAGTGTTTAACGCCCGTTTTTGCTACAGAGGCACCACAGGCGATGGACACTGATGATACATGAGATGAAATGATATATTGGGAAAGGATTTATTTTTATGGAAGGAATCGTTCCAGGCCTAAGTTTAGGGTACCTTCCCGGCATTTGCCATTTATGAGGACTGAGGAAAACCTGGAAAAAACCCCAGTCAGGAAGGACGGTCCTGGCGGTGTTCGAACCTAGACCTCCTGCTCACGAGTCCGAGACTTAACGACCTCGGCCACCCGTAGCGGTTTAAATAAGGAAGGGCTCTTAAAATCTCATTTCTTTATCTTAAATAGTTAATTAGAATCGATCACGAAAATCGCGTAAAAGGTGATCAGCGGGGTGCCGACATACTGATCACATGCCCCTCTACAATACTGCCCTCTATCATGATGTCGTAAGACGCAAATAGAGGAAGCAGAGGTCGCAGAGCAGGCCAAGGCTCATCCCGGGCTGTAGCATCAAATCAGAAGAATTAGAAATTACCATATAATTGTAGAAAAATTTAAGTGTAGATAACAAGCCTTAAATATTGCGAGTACATATATTAAAGTATAAACTTATGGGCAGTGATTCCCTGGACAGAGTATTTTATTTTAATTGTTAATTGTTTAACACTTAATTTTTCGTTATTTAGTATATTTATGGACACTCTTTAACATCTCTTACCGCTACGGGTGGCCGAGGTCGTTAAGGCGTGGTCTGGGTTTCGATTCTCGCCAGGACCGTCCTCCCTGACTGAGGTTTATTCCAGGTTTTCTTCAGTCCTCATTAATGGCAAATACCGGGTAGTCACTATAAACTTTGGCCTGGAATCATTCCTTCTTTAAAAAAAAAAAAGTCTTTTCCAATGTATCATTTCATCTCATCATCAGTGTCCATCGCCTTAGTGCCGCTGTAGCAAAAATGGGAGTTAAACACCATTCATTTTTTAACATCTCAGGTAATCAGTTATCTATTCAATTCAGGGCATAAAACGACCGATAAAATTTGCTTATAAGTCTCCTTCTGCTTACAACTTCTCCTTGAAGTTCTTTTACCTGCCGTAAATTTACGATTCAGATTCCACGTCTTTATTTACCGAAGGAAATCGTACTTACAATTTTTACACACGGAAAAATCCATTGTCCCTGGTTGGAACCGAACTCGCGTTCTTGGGTCAACGAGACAAGTATGGTTACTACTATACCACTTCGTTATTTTAAGATTACTTTTATTCCGTAAATAATAAGTAATTTTGAGCAATAGAACATATTATACCGGATTTAATTAATTATACACACTAATTTCAGATCCAGAAGTCCCAAAGAGAAAATTAAGAATTAATATGGTAATAACCTGCTTCGTTAGCGAGCAAATTTCGATTTGCAATTGCTTATATTCAGCTTTTTTTTTTTTTTTTTTTTTTTTTTTTTTTTTTTTTTTTTTTAGATTTAGTAAATCATTCTAAAATCTGAGACTGTTTATATGACAGTACGGCACTGAAAATTGATCAGCTGTTTTTTCATGTTGTATAGCTTAGTCTAGAGTCTTAGACGCCTGACTGTGTGATCTAATGGATAGGACAGATGCTGTGTTTTCGTAAGTTATAGTTTTGCAGAGAGGAGTTTGATTTAATTTACTTTTATAATGAAATATGCTTATACTAAGATATAAAAGTAATTAAAAAGTAATAGACTCGAATCGATAAAAAGATTCGCTATTATTTGACACCAGTATCGAACCAATTGCATCAAAGAGACGTGCTTCACCAATTCTACCTGTTAGTATGTATTATCATCTAGAATGGAAGATTTAAATATAGAGTGGGGTGCTGGTCCTTTAGAAACTTAATCCCATACTTTTGAAATTTATACAGACTATAGATTCCGTATCTGATTTTTTTTTTTTTTTTTTTTTTTTTTGGAATAGTGTTTAATGTCCTTTTTTACTACTGAGGCACCACATACGGTGTATCTGAAATTGCTTGTATAATCCCCTTTATTATTTTTCACATTATTATGGAGTACAACCTCTATATGCACTATAA
Organism: Metallyticus violacea; assembly: GCA_030762175.1. Lineage (NCBI taxonomy): Eukaryota > Metazoa > Arthropoda > Insecta > Mantodea > Metallyticidae > Metallyticus > Metallyticus violacea. The sequence continues at coordinate 57,349,208 of CM060840.1, forward strand.
GTTGTTTTCTGCTCTTACAGACAAATTTATTTCTGAATACTCTGCTTAAAAAAAGTATCATGGAGAATCTATACCAAACGTTAATTAATCAATTTTCACAAAGTTCGAGTCCAGCAGCCGGATATGTAATTTAAAATGGATTGATTATTTGGGGCGGAGGTACTTCAGCCTTGCTCACAGCTGGCCGTTTGATCAATATCCCCATTGGGGACCCTCCGGGAGGAAGGGATGAGAGAAGGTGCACCCGATGTTTCCTCGATACCGGTGCAGGTCCTCCCTTCCCAAAGGAGTTCAAACCCCTCAGAAAATCCGCTACCACACATTTTGTATCTTATTGTGAATTTGAATTTATCAATACGCCGTATGGAGTACTAAAAGTTCATAAAATATTTTACTTATACTACTTTTAATAACAAATATCATAAATGGCAGGATTTGAGGCTCAGTTCTAGTAACGGTAATATGTAAATGAATATAATACTTGACAAAAACCATTACAAAGCACCAGCGCCATCTCATTTTGCCCTGGCACCTTCGACCCTTTTATTTCAAAGGGTTTTTTTTCACACAAGCCTTGTGTTAGGCTTACTTCCTATCTTAACTTTTATTTCAAAACTTAGTCTAATACACCTCTTGTGTGACAAAAATTGAATTTCATTTAAATAATACTGTTGTCTAAGGGATATTTAACCTATATAACAAAACTATCGTGGGATCAATTTTGTTTTCCCCCGGAGTGGTTTGCTTATAGGCGGGCGCGCCGCTCATTGTTAGCCGTTTAACCGGCTGTGTCTCAGTGATTAGCAGGATAAAACAATAAAACATGCCAATCATAAAACAATACAAAACCAGTTTAATATGTTCATTACTTACTAAATTATCAAACGAGATATTGAAACTGCATCATTCTGCACACATTTTTTGCATTTCTTTAGGAAATAATTCATCACTCGCTGTAGTTCATTTTGAGAAATCCGAACAACTTCCTGACGAGTATTATCTTTGAGTTCTTGTATAATGTGGTGGGACATGTCTTTTTTTTTTTTTATAATTTACCTTAGAGATAATAATCGCAGGCTGTTAAATCGGGGGACCGAGGGGGATATGAATCCCTATTAATAATTCTATATTGGGAAACAAATTATGAATTGCTGTCATGGTATTATTTGCAGTGTATGCAGTGAAATAGTCCTGTTAAAAATGAATGATCATGCTCCCTGTCGGTTAATTCTCTGAAAAAAGATGATAGTATGGTATTCTCATAAGTAACAGAATCAACTGTATACTAAAAAAATGGTTTTATGATTCTTTCACCATAAATGAATCGAACATAAAGACACGCTTTGCCGTTGTGAACACACGAGGCATAATACACTTTATGTCGAATTAAGAAACTAACAACACAACATACACCCGGGAACAGCTATGCTACGATGTAACAGCAAGGTCAACAAGTAGGCAAGCAGGCTCACTACCCCCTCTAGGCACGGCAAATGAGTGTCGCTCACGCTGCGGGGAAAGGAGGAAAACTTCCACTGATTGTACTGTATCAGCATATTTGCTATATCTTAACGTTTATAGGCCCCCAAAATTTCAAGATATTTATGGAACACACAAACTATCTTTATAAAAGGACAACAAAACATTATATCATTATATCTTTTGTAAGTGAAATACTCATACAATTATTGCAAATGCACATTTTATGTACCAAAGAAAATCTATTCAAAGAAGCTTTTATTTCAAACATAACACTGTGTAAAACTGAAAAAGGACAGAGTAAACGAAGTTGCAGCTAATTATCTTAGGTTTACACGTGGAGAAGAAAAATATGGGCGCCCTAGTTACGTTGGGGTGGTAGTTTAAAACTTAAACCTATTTAGCATCTCTCCTTCAACAATTTGATGCAATTTCCATCTACAGTTAGAAATCCCCGTACAAGTAACAATATAACCCGGAGAGACGGGCGTTCTTACCCCTTCCTAACACATCCAAGTCTTACAAAAGCAGCTGAGACGACGCCAGCTTAAACACTACTCTCTTAAGCCAGTCCGACAACAGGGACGTAATAAATTTATAACATTTCCAGCACTTACTCTATGTACACACAGTAGCATCAACGGATTTACTCTTGCAAAACTACTTTGCTGTATAAACAAACTTGGTAAGTTTCAGCCCGTTGTTTCTCATAAAAGTGCTTTACTCACAAAACTTCCCTTTTTCAAGCTTACAACCTGGGTTACAACCAGAAATATCAACAATTGAAAATATAATGATTATAGCCTCAAGGAAAATGAATATATACAGGTCATCTAATAACATTTAGTGTAGTATATTTTTATCATAAAGGTTAATGTTACCTATAATGTGTTGTGATTAACAATTACATTAGTAGGGGGGGGGTTTATTAATTTAATGTGTTCTGATCATAGTATAGAAACAGAAAAATATATTAACATTCGTTAATAAAGACTTATACTGCTATTCCTTTAAAGTTATATTAAATATACATTATTTCCGTTTCCTTCGTCATTAGGACTCGCATTTCTATGCAATTATATATTATATTCTTTCCCATATTTCAATAAATTACAAATATTTGATAATTAAGCCATTAACGCTGATGTAATGAAATATAATATTACACATTATGAAAATTATAATATATAACTGCTTGATATTGCATTAAGTGAATATTAATGATTGTCATTTTACTTTTCTGGAATAAGATACTATAGTACAAAAAGGAAAGAAAAGAAAAGAAAAGAAAAAAAATGACGTTTCCTTGGAAGTAGTCGATAGCGAGAGTTTTCTATTCCATGTAAATATTTTTTCTCTATTCCTCCTCTTTTTAAAAAGTATTGTAACTGCATAGAGTATTGGACATAATGAACCCATTAACGAATGTTAAATGTCATTTTCTCTCAGGAATGTTAATTCTCTGAAGAAAAAACGCCATACTTTAATTTCAGGCCTTATTTGCACCTACTATTTCATTTATTTTGCCTTGCGTCTTTCTACCAGCTTCAGAATGTATGGTACAACGAGCACAAAGTATTTTTGACAAATACCTTTACTCATTCTCATAAATTTTAGAAGTCCCTTTCCAGCATTTCTGCCAGTCTTCAAACATTTTTGACAGGTCCTTCAAAATCGTCTCCGCGGCCTTGCAGAGTTTTCAGAACCTCTCTGTAGTAGTGCCCAGTTACAGTTGTATTCCTTGAATATCGAAAACTGAATGTCCATATTTCTCAGGAGAAGCAATTACTTCTGGTGTTGTGATAATGGAAATTTTGAAACAAAGCTTTGTTATCTCTGAGTATCGAAATGATGTAGCCAAGTTTCATCACCAGTGATTGCCTATGGGAGAAATTCCGCATTTTCCTGCAACATCATCAAACCGGCAAGCGAACGTTCTTTTGTTCGGAAATTCAGCAGTCTTGGAACCCACCGTGCACAAAATTTCCAAAAGTGTATTCGACGATCCTCTCTCACAATGACAGCAGCTGCTTTCTTCCGTCAGAGTACATACTGAAACCCGAGTCCATATCTATTTGAAATTAATTGCCTCCTCTCTTTAATCATTCCATCTTCGAACTGTGCTGTTGGGAAAAAACAAACACTCCATAGGTTTCCTGTAACGTTGCACAGATTTGTTGATACGAAAGTAGATTTTGAGAGCAGCATATTGTTCGTTGCTTGTCACCTCCATTTTGTGTAAGCGGAAATGAGCTTCTCAATTTCTCACAGACTGAAATAGGAAGTGATAACAATGAAACTAGTGTATATTACACATTATGCTAACAAAATATTATAAATTTAAATTTCAGCGTGAGAAATTGCGCTTGTACACAATTATTCTTTTGTATACTGAACAGCCCTTGTATTAAATCCCAATTTGTTTTTTTTACCAAAAGACTTGTAAATGCTGATTTTAAAGTGCTATGACCGAAAGTATCCAACAACATTCTGCTTGTAATAAGGACTCGAATTTCGATTAGACGTTTACTATTTTCAAATGTTTATAAACTTCTTAAATGACTATTTTTATCAGTAATGAAAATATTTGGTCATGTATACTAGACACTGGAGATATAGGGGTAAAGATGGATGAAGATCATTATTTATTAAAGTTATCCAACAGACACAGTAAGAGGAGAAAAGCATGTAAGAGACAAGAAAATTAAAACTGCTATTGATGATACGGCTAAGGAAGTTCTAGGTCCCCAAATGAAAAGAACCATCGCACAGAATACAAGTTTGGAACCAAGAGTTAAAAAAGGATAATACAAAAAAAGACATTTTTAAATGAAATATAGCAAAAAATGATTTCATATTGTATATGAAAAGAAAATAGTCCTTATTCTAGATTGACTAAAATGAATTATATATATTTGGACATATAACTCGTGTCTAGATTTGATTTCACGGCATTTAAGCCCCTCAAATTAGAAGAGAGATATAAAGTAAATATACAAACAATACGAACAGAAAAAATGGGTGTGGAACTTACTATATAAAAAGAACATCTAGTTGTGAGAGTTGTGTATATACAACTGACTCCAAACCATAAATCAGTAAGAAATACAATAATAAGAAATGGACTAGATCTAGTACTGGTCAAACTTCTGATCAAAAAGTTCCAGGATGTGAAAGATCAAATTGAGAGCTATTTAAATATGAAAGCCAGAATCTGAAAAAATAGGCAACTCAGCGAATGAAAATACAGGTATTTGTGGAAATTATAGAGGGATATATTTAATGAAAATTACAACAATCATAAAAAATAGATTACATCAATACAACCGAAAAATTCTTGGGACCCCAGTGTGGGCTTAGAAAAGGTCGAGCTCATATTAAACATATATTATAGAAAAGAATACAATCTGCCAATCCGCATACTGTTTCTGGATTTCCAAAAAGCAAGAAAGAGGTAAAAAAAAAGTCTTTTATGAAGAATTACAAGGGAATACATCAACACATTTTATTTAATCAATGCTTAGTCGCTATATGATAAAAACTGTATTATCGAGGATAAAAAATGAATGAAGTATTATTAGTGACTAAATACTTAGATATCGTCATCATTCCTGCTGCCTAATTTAAATGTAAACAACATTCTAGAAGAAAGAAATTAATTTGGGGAATAATACCTGTATAGAATTTGTAGTAACGATGAGCGAAAATTAAATATGAAATAAATGATGCTCTAATGAACCTTTTGAGAGAGGTAACTTGTGGTCTGCGAAGCCAGCTTAATGATTAAAATATGAGGGGTGAGCCTGAAGGACACGCAATCTCTGATGCATTATTTTCTTTATCTATCTTTCACAAAGTGATCTGTCTTATCGTATTTACATTGCTACATGACAGAACACGCCACGGATCAACGACAGACACTTTTATACCATTCGAAGAATCGAACAGTTTAATGTCTGCAGAACATCATACGCCGATGTCGCAATTATATTGGTCATTTTGAGCAATTGCCGTGAAGTAAAAATCGTGCTTTAACTGAGGTTTGTCAATGATAAGGTACTGTACATAAATCTATAATAATGTAAAAAATAAATTTAAATAAATAGTGTGAAAATGACTCTAAATAAAATAACTGTAAATAATACAAAGAAAATGTAAATAAATCCTTGAATTTTGCTGTAAAAACCCGGAAAATAATAATAATGATGGACTTGTTTAAGCCCATATAGGTTTCCAGACTTTAGGTTTCCCATCTCAATATAGTACTCCCTATTTCTTGAATAATTTTGCACGCGTTTACTACAACATTCTGCAGTAATATCACTAGTACTGATAACTTTTCGGTAATTTAATTTATGTTAAAGAATGTTTGATGTTATGACAATTATTGCGAGACCGAGGATGGAGAAATAACTATATAATGATAACAAGCATGAGTTTGAAAGTTCAATTAAATTACCTATTAAAAGTGTAAGCAAGAGGGGAATTCGGTAAGGTAATGGCAATACGAGAGGGATGCCATTTTTTGTACTTTTATAATCATTGATCATTGAAACGATTTGACTTACCTGTTGATCTTTCTGAAAACATACATTAATTTTATTAGTTTTTAATCCAAGCAAAACCGCGAGGTGATCTAAATTAAATAAAATACAACTGAACACTATTATACTCCGTAGCAAAAACGGGCATTAAACACCATTCATTCATCTTTGAATACTATTACAACAATTACCATTTACTACTATTTTGTATCAATATCATATTTCGTGTTGTGATGGGAGGGAGATAGTGAGATAATCGAATCAAAGCAGAGGTGATAGAATGTATTGTTATTAGTTTTTGTTCCAAGAAGGACTACGAAGATATCTTTAATTGAAATATTAAAAACAAATTCAAAATTTAGTTTATAATAAGAGTTCATAGTAAATGTATTTATTTTAATAGTAAATTTAAAAATAGTGAACAGGAAAATGCATGAGAAAGGTTTCCTAGATCCTAGTCGAATCGAAGCAGAGATTATATGATAAAGTTATTAGTTTTTGAACACCATGCTTTAAAACTATCGATCAAGCTTCATCCTGATTGGTGAATAAGGTATCAATGAGACCGTACATTGGCTGAAAGGCTTCGCATACAATTATCTGTACAACGACAGTTTTATTTGCTGATGAACAATTGCTAATTTCTAAATTCGAAGATGTAGAACACCTAAAGTTTAATAAATTATAAAATGATATGCTCAAAATATAAAACTAAATTAATGGCTATACTGGATAAAATGTTAAAAAGAGATAAAATATTGACTGATTCGGAAATGATAGAGCAAATGAGAGTTTTAAAATATCTAGGATGAACACCATCAATTATAATATTTGAGGAAGATATTCAGATACACAACAGACTGATATTAAACCAGTGTGTTCATAGGCAATGAGATATGGATATTAAGACAATGAAATAAAAGAAAAATATAAATATGCGAAATAAAATTACCACGGCAGACAAGGGAAGTTAGCGCCATTGATCGACTGAAAAGTGAACTAATAACAGAATAAATACAGTACTATCAGAAGCTATGCCTCTCTCACATGTAGCTAATGTGTTACATTCACATTCCATGCTGGTTTACGCATATCAACTGCAAAGAGGCCGATCCCTTGCAAGATGGAGAGAGAGAGAAGAGAGAGGGAAAAAAAGTTGCTTTAGTTCGAAATGGGATTACACCCAACCCTGATATGGAAAGAAGAAGAAACTTGAGAAAAGGGACTTAAAATGCCATAAATTATTTAAACATAAAGTTACACCTAATTTTTATAAAGCAATACCAAACACCCCACTTCTGCACAACAGTAGATCACACGAATATTTTCGAATGCGAACAGTTGGCAGTTGTCTACAATGGAACTTGTGTTTCTGTACTGTCCACATGAGCAAACTTGAAGAGTGCTAGATGGCTGGGCGTCAATTTCTCTTGTATCAAAGTTGTTTTACACTTTTTCGCTAACGGATGTGCATGAGTTTTGTGCTTTACATATGTTTAATTTTGATTTACATCTTAATGCTATCAATTTTATCGTCTACATTATTGACCAATGCTGTAGAATTTTCCAAGTTGTGCCCCCTTCTTAAGGATTCTCGATAATTATATTGGCGATAAGGAGTCCAAACCTGCCTTTATATACGCTAATATTCCTTTCTTCCATGTCTTCATTCTTAAACAGTTGCTGAGCATCTCTAGATTGCTTCTTCTGTGTCAAGTGAATTAAAAACCAGTTTCACTGCTTCAAAATGTGCAAAAAATAATCCTACCTAACCGCATAAGAATATGACTTTATGATCCGATTTATTTTTAACTAGGCAAGGAAAATTCCGCAAGTACTATTATAATAAAATATTGAACACTGTACATATCTGGCAGGTTATATGATAAGTTAGCATTAAAAGCTCTGGTAAATCTCACTATAAACTAATATAAATATAAATACACACTTTGAAATATTAAAAATGCGCTTATTCCACTTCAAAAATAATACATACTACACTGTTAATAATGAAGATTATACATAATATATATTATTTGTTTAATATATTATATTAAAATCTATAATCTTCTTCTGTCTTTAACCCTGAATAGACTTTTGAAAGCAAAATCACGCCATTTCATGAAGTCGGTTCTAGATGCTTTCTGTCAACTTTGCGGAACGGCTGGTTAAGAGGGCGTCTGCTATATTTCAAACAAGTGCATATACTAGAGAAACGCATGACCTTACTTGTTCTGTTACTCCGTGAAGATAACACTGAACTAGTAACATGAACAGAACCGTTTTTAACCGATTTCATTGTTTTAACAATGTATAATTGTGCAGGTAAGACATAAGCAAAATACGCGGAGAGGTAGAGAATAGTGCAACATTCCCTACTGTTCGCAACAACAGAGAAGAGAGAGGGAATTGGTAGGAAAGCTGCACTACACGTAGATATAGCTGTTTGAAAGCCTCACAATATTGTAAGTTAAAGTTTCGAGAATACTAACTCCATTCCACAACTAAGTGTATAGTTTAGCTAAACTTGACTCGATCCATCAGAGGCGTTTTATAGAATTCGTCATTCATATCATATAGCATCCACTCCACCTTTCACCTTCGAGCTTGATATTGGGCAAACCAACCTTACTGTCCATGTAGTGTGACGATATATTTGTAATAAAAAGCAGCACATCCTCATGCTGGGTCTCTTGTGGTCATGTAAAGAATATTTCTTATTTAAATATCCACCTCCTGCACCTATATAACTTCAGAAATAAAAAGGAATATTTTACTTTGTTCTATATTATGGTGAAAACATTACTGATGGTTTCATCTATCGAAACAAAAATTTTCTTCCCTCTGACATTTCTTAATCTTACTATAGTATCAGCATAGCATACAAGAAGAATGCACTTTTTCTTAGTTTTCAGTCCTCCGGAATAGAACGTCCGATGTTACGTTCTACAAAGCTCTTTAACTTAAGGCCGTTTGTCTTCATTACCGGAATATTCACAGAAACTAACACGTCTCATAACTCCTTAAAAATTCAGAGGACGTATGCACTTTACCCCCTGCAAGAAGTTCCCACGACACGTTTGTTTCTCGCGTTCAACATGCTGTTGTAATGTGAGTTTTTTCTCAGCTACCAGCTGAAGCTCAAAAATAAGTTTTCTATAGTTAAACATTCTGCTACAACTTATCAAAATAGATTTTTAAAAGAGCAGTCGTATAAATCTACAATTTGAGATTTTCACTTTTGTGGTTCACTAATAAACTACAGACAGATGCGTTATTGCCACTAATAAGCAGCGTAGAGAATTGCAGGTCCAATAATGTGCTATTTCTTTATTTGTTGCCTATTTGTCCAAAGTTTACATTGTCGACTTATCGATACTTCAGCTTAGTGGTATCGTTGGCTACAGCAGAGCATCGTTGATTAAACAATGCTATGTAGCAGACAAATTGCAAAATGTTACATTTGAATGAATAGTTCATTGATTGCAGATGTTATGTTCATTTAAATGAACATATTTTATATTGTAATGTTTTATTACATATTTTGGATACAACGCAATTCAGTTTATTTTTTTTAATTATATCATATGAAAACGGATACAGTAAAAATGACATATTTTGAACTCAAAAACAAATTCATCAGTACTATAAATAAAATATTAAAATAAATGTTTGAGCTTTCATCATAATGCTCTAAACTCATATTACCAGTGTAAATTGGTAAAACGTCGGTCCGGGTTATCTAGTGGTAACCATACTTGCCTCCAAAACCCAAAATGGTGGGTGCAAACACGGCCAAGATCGATAGATTTTTTGGGGTGTAAAAATCCTAAGTAGTTTTTCATTTGGAAGGGAAGTAAAGCCGTGGGTCCCGTGTCGTATATTTACGGCATGTAAAAGAACCTAAAGCCTGAAAGAAGAGACCTATGAGCAAAATTTATGGGCCGTTTTACGTCCTAAATTGAATGGGAAGTTGATGATCTGAGATATTAAAGGGCATCCGTAAATAAACCAAATCAACAACAACAAATAAATAAAAAAAGAAAAAATTTCCCCTTTCCCTCTTTTTTACTAGAATAGAAGGAAGAATAGAAGGTACAAGGATTATAAGGTTCTTAAGTTGTTTAAAAGTTGGTTTATAATATGCCTTTTGACTAAATTCAGTTATTATTCTAATTATTCTCTTTTGAAATGTAATTATTTAAGTTTTTCTTGTACAATTTCTCCCAAACTTAATCCCATACTTAAATTACAATGAAATAGTGAATAATATACACAAAATAGTTTGAGATAACATGGCCTTTAGTTGGCGCAATAAAACAATATATTAGATAAATAACAAAGTAACCTGTCAATGTAATTCCAGATTAACTATCTACAGTACTATCAAGCAAGTTAACACTTGCAATAATTACTTAATTTATAAATTATATTATATTTTTATAATTATTAATAAATAGTATTGTAATCAAACAATTATTATAGTGTCAATAGTATCCATAATATTCTTACAGTCATCTCTAATTGCGAAATTATATATAGCGAAATTATATCGTCAGCAAATAAATATTTATGTCTCTCGTTTTAGCATTGAAAGATAGTTTAATAGGTACCACCATAATAACTATGACAAACAGACATGCAAGTTGTCAGTGTATGCATTTGGTTATATTAATTTAATCGTTAAAATTTTTAATCGGAATTTTTCTTGGTAGAGGAAAGATTTGTGATGATAGATCACAAATACTTATGGTCGCCAACTTCTTACGTTCATAATATTGATTATGTTGTAAAATTTTGTTGTAGTATTGCGGAACTTAATGGGCGGGAAAAAGCATGTAAAGGCGAAGTTATCAGAGAATACTTCGTAATATCGGCTGAGGAAATATGTCCCAATTAAGTGGATATGTTTAAATCTGTAGTTTCGTGTAATTCTGTAACAAGGCATATCGAAGAAGTGAGATGCTCTCTGGAAAATAATTAAAGTAAAGATCAAAAACAGTAGCTTTTTTTTTCCTTGCCTTGTACGAAACATGAGACAAAACTGATACGGCGCAAATGGATTCTTTTTTTAGAGGAATTGACATGAAATTAAATGTTATCAAAGGACCGGATTTTTTTAAACTAAAACACCTGAAGAAGACATATGGTAAAACATCCTGTGTTACGTTTGTTTGTATTAACATTGATGGTGATTCTTGGGTCTACGTACATTTGCGAGTACACGTTTTCAAAACTGAAATATGTATTAAAAACATCATAAGTGACCATTCGTTTTACCTTGTGAAACTCTGTAATAATTCTTTCCAAACAAATATTGATGAATCAAGTCATAGATAGAAGACATTCTCAGAAACATAAACTGGATTAAAAAAAAATAAAGTAAAGTTAATTGTGAGATTTCTCTTTTCATAAATCAAGAATGGCATTGCAACCTCCTAATACGCCCCTGGAACAAAACCATCATGGGGAACTTTTTACAATATATGCATAAATGCGTCATTCGTTTGCATGAATCGGTCTTTGTTTCAATCACTTGTTCTGCTTCAACCACCGTGTCCATATTGTTGAGATGTTCGTAGTGTTCGCTCTTCCGGCAAATGTCTGTTGTTACAGAGGTGCTAAATTTTTGTGTTTAAAATTTCATGAAACATCAATTATGCGTATCCTACTAGTGAGTATATCAAGATAAGGATATACTTATAGCATAGTAACAGCTAGTTTTCGTTGGCCGATTCCTGGAAACTATTCAGATTTAGAGCAAGACGGAAACAAGAGCATAGACGCTAATCATGCTAATAATTAATGCAAATATTTATTAACATTCAAACAAAATCTCAAAACAAAACAATGGATGTTTCTTTATACAATTCTGTTTTTTAATTAAAAACAATTTTTAGTGTCTCTAAAAGATGTATTTCTGTTGACTTTTGTCTGCAGAAATATGAGAAAACATCCTGGTATGTGCTGTGTAATTTGAGATGGATCTGTGGGTGTTGTTGTTGTTGTAATTGTTTGCCCCACTCTGGTGATGTGAAATTATGAATCGGTTTTGGTGTGTTATTGTTTACACTTCGGTGACAACAATTTCTCTGCTTCTGCTATTTTGTTGATTTGTACACAACAGGACTGGGAGAGCAGACCAGTAGTAGAAATAATCACACGATGAGACATAATATATATGGTAATTTGTTATGCTCAAGATCTTTCGAGCGCTTTAGTGTTCTGCGTACGATAGAGCTTAGCTACATCTAATATAAATTTAGCTGATGGGACTTCCAAGAAGAAACGATCTAAAACTGATAGCCTAACAGAGCAAACTTAAACTGCGTCTCGGCCGAATATAGATTTAAAAACTGAGTGTGTCTTGCCGAGTGTAAAAGTAACATATGAATGTCCCCCCACCACACACACACACACACACACACACACACACACACACACACACACACACACATACACACCCACAAAACCTTTAAAATGCTTCTCGCGGCGTGTAGAACTTAAAATACGTGCCCGCGTCCGAAATAGAATGTGTTATCTGCTATCTGATCTGAAACTACCCACTTCCTACTGCGTGTCCCATCCGAGCAAACCCTTCCATATATACCTGATTCAAATTAAATAATCGTTGACTTCACTAAGCCACGGGGTCACACACGCACGCGTACGTCTCTCGCCTTGGTTTGAAAGCTTAAAACATACATTTACTATTGGCTGGTTTAAATTCACCGATAGCTCGTGCAATTTGTTATTATTTCAAAGTTAAAAACCCTTGTTGACATTGGCTAGTTTAAAGACTAACTTTACGATGGCATGTTGGGTTCAAAGCCCAAACATATTTAAAAGTCCTTGGTTAAAAGTGGCATCACACTCGACCCTCGATGGCCCTCTTGTATAGAGTTTTATGACCTCTTTGGCTTTCCAAACGACCGTAAACAGAAAACATCAGAGGCTTTCCCTTTTAGCTGCATACATAACCAATTAAAGTTATATTATGCACATATCCATCATGATATCTACTTTAATAATTATAAATCATAAAATACTATAATTGAGTTTGCACATACTTTATATTTCTGTGGGGGTAGTCCGTAAGGACTATTGCAAATTTCAGAACTCTAAAATTGACTTTTATTTGTAGCTCTGGGTTGATTAAACCGACAGAAAAGTTCTGTCATTTGTTAAGACACGATTTAGTAACCTAAAATACTTTCACAAAAAGCAGTAAACATTCGATTTTACATGACAATTTATAATACTATCAATAATTCATATCATGTTGGTGATCTGTAAAGGAATACACCAAATATTTACACATGCACACGTAGAGCCATTATTATCAATTGCATATAAATACATGAAATGTTAGTTATTGTTCGAAGTTTAACATTCATATTATATATCTGCATCTAAGAATTTAATATTAGTTTGCTTACCTCAAACCTTACCTCATGAATTCAAACATGGACTATAATGACTGAAGCAGCTTGGAAGAAGATATTTAAGATGAAAATGAGACACCAGAAGATTCTACATGAATGGCACGCAGCATAATCTTCGTACATGCCGCGATCATAGTTAATCCGGATATTACATGTCAAAAGCTTGCGGAAAGGTTTCACGTTAGCAATGAAGCAATTCGCTCAGGTCTCCGAGGATCGGAGACAATTTGACACAAAAGCAGGGACGAACAGTTTGTGGTTCACTACTCTTCTCTATTTGAGCGGTTTATAATCAAGAAAATACAAAGTAGTTATAGTAGCAATGGTCCTATCTTTGTGGGCCCTGTTCCATCCACATTACAAGGGTATGGACTTGTAGCTTGTATTTATTAATAGAATTCTATTTCTGCTACACTTTTACTTTACGACTCCATACTTACAAGTGTACAAGTAAGTTTTCGTTCCTTTGTTCCACAGAAGTATTAGTATTAGAGTGCACTTGTAGCTTATATAGATTTCTCTACAAATGTAAGAATAGCTTCAAACACTATTGCAGCTTTTTACTATCTTTGTTATTAATTTATGAACCAGTTGACCTAAATATGCCAAATATTAGAAGGGATGATACTGTTTAGAGTTAAAACAGTTCCTATGGTCCACCCCTACTGAAATATAAATATTATATAAATGTATATATATGTTGTAAGCCTAAACATTATTTTTTGTGTTATGTAGATATTATGTATGTGTGTGTGTGTGTGTGTGTGTGTGTGTGTGTGTGTGTGTGTGTGTATCATGAGATTAAAAAAGCCCAGGCTTTCGAGTACGTTAGGAAAAATAACTGGCCAGTCGTTTGTACAGTTAACCTTAAGCCAACCAATGTAAAAAACATGTTTTAAACTTACAAATAATAACAAGTGGCATAAGTCAGCAAGTGCATTTGAACATGCCAATAATAAATATATTTTTTTAATGTTTAAAGCAAGGCGCGTGACTTGTGTATGCTTGATCTCCTTGGCTTGGTGAATTTGAATCGAATATATAAGGATGCGTTGCTCCGCTGGGCCATCAGTTCAGAATATCAGATAGCCAGAAAGAGTCAGTTCAGATAGTCAGATAATCAGATTCATTTCGTCTTCTTGAAAGTCGAGGCAGCTAAATTTATACTCGACGTAGCCAAATTCTATCGTATGCTGAACGCCAGAGGATGCGAACGATCTTGCGAATGATAAATTATCATATATATATTATTTCGTATCGCGTGTTTATTAACACATTTAATCCTCTTTCAGTCCTGCTGAGTACGAGTCACAATATAGCGGAACAAAACCCTAAGGTAATGTTGTCATGAAGCGTGGGCAACAGCACCAAAGCGAGCAATAGTCAATTAACGATACGTCGCTACAATGTATGGCGATCAGGAACTAAATCGCTTCATAATTGGCGTTGGACGTATCTTCACACACAAAACTGGCGCTCAACGTGCGGTTGCCATACCTAAACCGCTTCAGAGTATAAAGAAAGAGCAATTCAGTATAATGAAAAGGTTAGCTTAAACGCAATTAAAATGTGACCTATGACTGAAATTGTCCCTGCCTCTTTCAAACGCATATTTCAGTCCAGTATATTAACTTTTTTATGGTTCTTGTTATATGACACAAAAATAACTTCCATTCTTCATCTTTCCGTTCCTCATTTTCTTTTAAAATAATGTATCTTTTTTTTCACAATTTTCACAGTTTTTTGCTGTTAATGAAAATGCGATTGCCAAACATATTATGCAAATATAAATGATAGATTGTGATAATAAATTAATTGTATATTAATATAAGAATGTATTACTAAGGAGTGGACATTTCAAGGTACCGCGTCAAGTGGCAAACACTTCCTCCATTTTGCTCTCACCGCCACGGGTGGCCGAGGTCGTTAAGGCGCGGACTCATGAGCGGAAGGCCTGGAGCTCGATTCTCGCCAGGGCCGTCCTCCCTGCCTGAGGT
The DNA here is from genome assembly GCA_030762175.1 of Metallyticus violacea. NCBI lineage: Eukaryota > Metazoa > Arthropoda > Insecta > Mantodea > Metallyticidae > Metallyticus > Metallyticus violacea. Next base: position 57,364,673 of record CM060840.1, read on the forward strand.
TTTTTCCCAGGTTTTCCTCCGTCCTCATAAATGGCAAATGCCGGGGAGGTATCCTAAACTTAGGCCTGGAGCGCTTCCTTCCTTTAAAAAAAATCTTTTCTCAGTTTATCATTTCATTTCACGTATCATCAGTGTCCACCACCTGTGGTGCCTCAGTAGTAAAAACGGGCGTTAAACACTACTCAAAAAATTGCTCTTATATGATTAACTTGTAACCTTTTACTAACACTTTAGAGCTGTTATACAATGTTTTGTGTAGCGAAAGTTATAAGGCCATGTACTAATACACTTAAAATGCATTACACCATACTTTTGTGGAATAGGACCCTGGGGAATGCAGTTACTTACATGTAATTGTCCGCCTTAGAACAACCCATTTTATTAAAATTAGCAGGAATAGGAATAATTTAGTCATCAGCAAATACGGAATTTTGATATGTCATTTTATTTCCTTACATAAACTACTTTCATGCAGTGTCCAATAATTAAATCTTAGATATAAATACTTAAAGCAATTTTATTGTGGTTTTAGAGTTTTACATTATTTTATATATTTTAAGGGAATTTTTCGACCATTTTAATATTTTTAATTTTAGGTACGTTTTGTAACAGAAAATTCAAAAGTCAAATATATTTGTTCTCTTTGTTCTCATTGCAACATTATATACTGTATGCAATCTGTAAATAAAATTACGTACCTGCCGCAGTCACATTCATCAGTACTATAATAGGGTTTCCAACGGTGCAGGTTTCGCCCGAACATTCTAGAAAAAGGATACTTTTTCAGACAACATTCTGACCTTGCTCTGAACGCCATATATTAATAATGAGAACTATAACAATAATAATATTAATGTAATGTTCAAGTTAAAATATATTTATTTAATTTTTATGCTAACACTTTTGCAGAACGCCCGCCCCTGTATTAAATATATTCAGTGTAAGCATGTGGTCTTGATACTTGATTCTTGACAGTCAATTGTGGGGGATCTTATATCAAAACAGGGACTCGCGTGGTTCAGGCTAGGTGCATGAAGGATGTTTAAGACCACTGACAGATATGAGGGGAGAATCTGCCCTATCTATGAGGAGGGGGAACATGGACACATATTCTGTCTGAATGTAAAGGTACGGAAGAATGGAGGGAAAAGTATCAACTGCAATTCTTTATGGGATTGAACAGAGGGAGATGGTCATGCTGGCAGGTAAGGATGAAGAGGAAGGATTAGGCAAATTTCTGATGAAAGTGAGGAATCATGTGCGAAAAAGGTGATAACCTGGGAGGGAGCTGAGTTTAAAAATTTGACTAATCTAGTTGTGTGATACCCATATTGGATTTCTTTTACATTTTTAATGTTTTTAAAAATTGTTTTTCTGGTATTTCTTATTTTATTATATTTAAATATGTATTTGTTTATTTTTATTAAATATTGAATATATATTAATATTATTGTGAATATCTAATGTAAATCAAACATACTACGTGTTAACATAAAAGCGCTTACGTCCGTTGGACCCGTGCGCCTGTTGAATTTATTTTGTATTGTAATGCTGCCACTATCACTATACCACTACTAATGTTCATAATCAAATGATTATTTCTTAAGGATATAATCAAACGACAATGGGATTCAACAACTAATTAGCAAATTATGTCAACGAAAACTATTAGAACGTGTCTTCATGCTCGAAGAAGGCCGGCGAGTTCGTTTTGACCGTGGTTTTAGGTCTCCAAAATGCTACCTAGTATACTTCTCCAGAATAGAAGCATTGTTAACTATATAATATCTTCTAAAACATTCACCCATTTTTACTTCTCGTATAAATTAAATAAAACGGTTGATAAAGGGTACCCTTGTCTTACATTAAAATGTTTTAAACTATTTTCTTTGCTTCCCCTCATATATTTTATTTTTCTTTGGGAGAGCAATATTTAACTACTGATGGTAATAATATTTATCACAAACTGGATGATCCAAACAAGTATCGACCACTCGCGCAACATTAGCTCTTACGGACACATATGTGTGCTTGCTGAGTCACGAATGCGTTAGAGGGGAATGCTATAACGCAAGGTTAATTAAATGCAAAGTGTATGACAAATGTGAACTAACAGAGTAGACGTGCTTTAACAGTTGAAGCGGTTCAGTGTTTCAGAATCTTATCAATATATTTGTAGAAAAGGGAAATGTTTGGAATTAGTTGGCTACTGCTTGACATCAGGGCCTACAAAAAGTCATATGTGGTCTTGTTAAAGAGCTGCCAAAATGTATGGGCATCGACGAACTAGTAATTAAATATATTGGAGTTATTTTATTATATTTTTTATTCCGGAAACAATTACTATTAGGGTTTCATTATGGAAGGGGTGGCTCTCCCAACCAGCATCAGGCGACGCGTTTTCCATATTTGAAACGAACACGGGAATGGTCAGTAAACCAAAAGAGAAATAAAAACAATATACGATTATTTCCACTCCGATATACTGCTGTTTACCAGTTTACATTTTAACCGAAAAATACACAGTAACCCCAGCAATACCGACAAGGAATGGGGACCTTGAAAGAACTGTGTATGTGCGGTTATTGCCGAAAGTTTAATATAAACATTTGAAACTCATTGTTATTGGCAGTTACAATAATTGGAGTTCTAAAAGGTTAAATTAAGACAAGCATACGTTGTGTCCCGGTATTTAAAGTTATATTCCTGTGCTCCGATAGCTTCTACGTTTGTTCTCCTTTTTAATATGCATACCGATTATTATTGGTAAATTGTCTATTGAAGTGAATTCTTTATAATGCACAGTCCTGAACTTGATATGAATACGTCATTTGCAATTTGAAACAATAGCTCACCGTGCACCGGCATAGCGATTTCAATATTACAAAAAAAAAAAAAAAAAGAAAAAAAAGGTTGTGCTCTTTAATGCGAAAAAACTTTTGCATAAACCTGCTTCTGTCTTCAGTCTTGTTTCAATCATTCGCTACCGAAAAAATAACATTGTTGTTTTTCCCGCATTTTCCTATATTTTGTTAGTAATAGTATTAACTGCGATTTTTTGTTATTGTTGTTGATTTATTTTATTTACGGACACTCTTTAACATCTCAGGTCATTAGCGTTCCATTCTATTCAGGACATGAAACGGCCGACAAATTTTGGTCAGAGGCCTCTTCTTTCAGGCTTGAGGTTATTTTTCGTGCCGTAAATGTACGACACGGAACCCATGGCTTTACTTCCCTTCCGAAAGAAGCCTTACTTAGGACTTTTACGCCCGAAAAGGTAAGGTCAGGAGGTAAAGAGGTAAGTATGGTTACCACTACTCACCAGGACCAACTGAACTGTGATGAGAGGTGGTTTGCACTCTTTGCCGTATATGCTTTCTACATTTGTATTATTATTATTATTATTATTATTATTATTATTATTATTATTATTATTATTATTATAAATGATGGTGGTAATGATACGTAATATAAAAGGGTGAATACAGCGTTTATTTATTATATTATAGATTTGTCTATTTACGTACTTATGTTCTTGTTTATATCTGCGCATGCATAGAGCGAAAGAATGTTCTGGTTTTAACCTTTTAAATTATAATTGTATTAGTTATAATGTATTAAATACATCCATTAGTGAGCAATGTATATTCACATATTGTTCATGGGGTCTTAGATTACCCTCTGCTTGTTGGTAATATAGTTTGAAACTATATCAAAGCATGTTTTATAAACTTCAGACGTTACACTTCGAATCGTATTTATGACAAATATTTAGTCTAACCAACTTTTCTGTTGTATAGCTGAAGCGTGGAGCTCTCTTGAAAGTGCCTTGTAGAAAATTTTCAGGATTCTGATTTAGATAGAAGGGATGTGCAAGAGCTGTTGAATAAAGAAAGTTAATACTTTCTATAAGCATAGTGTCTTACGCTAAAATGTTACTGTATAATATTTTATTAGCTTAATGCTTAATGTACCCATAGTGCTAGATTCATTGCTGTCCCTTCCAGCTCCCATCTCTGAGTGCTGTGTAAATTGAGACATATATGCATTTATTAATTGCGATTGGGCTTACATCTGGCGGCAGTAATGAACAATGAAAACAAAAGGATTATTAAAACAAAATACTTAAAAAACAAAGCAATTAAATTAATAAAATACATACCAAACCTAGAGTTAAATAAAGTAATCTAAATTTGATACATGTCAAATTAATATTACACATATTTACATGTCATCAGTTAACTTAATTAAATCTATAAAGAAATTTGCCAAATCACAGAAGGGTCTTAGATCACGAAATTCAGAAACCAGTAATTATGGCCTCGTAACAATACTAGTTGTATTAAAGAATCAATACCAACGATAGCCAACAAGAAAATATAAAATTTATATATATATATATATATATATATATATATTAAAGAAAAAGAAAAATAAAGTAACATTATTAAAATGTAACAAATTAATAGTAATTATAATAGTAGAAAAGGATAAAACACTAAGAAAAAGTCACACTTGAGATCGCTATATTTCGGACTCGTGGAGTCCTTCTATGGCAAGAAGACATATATATATATGAAACATAGCATAACATAACATAAACTGAGCTCATCGTAATCAAGTTCATAGCTTTGAAGAAACTACAAAAGGCAAATGTATAATATAAATGAAAAATAATGTAACACTGTTAACAACGTAACTAAAATAACAATAACTAGAAAAGCAAAAAAGGATAAAACACTAAGAAAAAGTCACAGATTCGTAACCAATATATTTTGAACTGCTTGAGAGCCTTCTTCTTGACATAGAACTCAGCAGTTCGAAACAACGCGATTATTAATCCTTTTCTGCTTTTCTAGTTATATATATATATACAGTTGAGAAGCTGATAGAAAATCCAACTGGGGAATATCAAACATCCCTTGTTCGAACGGCAGCAAAAGTTTGTGTGTGCTTGAAAATATTTATTCAGAATGAGGAGTTTGCCTTTATTTATTAATGTAGTGAAGTGCATTGCAAGTTTTTATCAATAACAAAATAAACATTACATAAACATTAGAACTTTTAATAATGTTTTATAAGGTATTTTCTTCAATGTTTCTTTCTTTAGAAATAAATTATATAGAGTACCACTTTGCCAACTGATTAATGTTTATAAACATAACTTATTTAAGTGAAGCTAAATTGAAGTGTTCTTCAGAGCCTTTAAGTTTCCCTCCTTCATTGGCAATGCCTGTAACAAAAACTATCACTGTATGCCAATGTTAATAAATAAATGTAAGCTATTGCTTGTTGTTTCTGATTCATAGGCCATAAACGGATATTTTTAAAGTTTCTTCAAATCTACGAACTTCCATTACGATGAGCTCTGTTTAAGTTTCATTCAAGTACTTGATCATATCTCCAAATTACGGTCACATACGTTGTAGAAATTTCTCACATTTCCACGATAACTGGGCCAAAAATAGGAGGAGGAAGAAAAAAGTAGTCATGTGTGGGTGTAATTATCCTCCATTAGTCGCTCCAGAAGGAGGCTGCTTGAGTTAATTTTAATTCCACTGATTGATGTTATTTGCCTTCCATGTGGCTGCCATTATTTTCTCATGGAGCAGAACACGTCTGGCTGGCAGGGTTGGGGCCAAAGGAGTACTCTTAATGGCGGTTTAATTGAACTCGTGTATATGTGTTCGAGGGGGGAGAGGAGAAGAAAAAGAACGCCAAATTAAATAGGCTTAATAGTCACTGGGTACAGAAAATTTAAATCCCTTGAAATTTAGACATTATATTTGATCTAGGATATCTGACCGATGAATTTCTATCATCAGCTACAGATTTTAAATTTCATTATATATTTTTTGTTTTTATTTTGCAATATATAGGCTCCTGTGTTTGTAGGACTCTCACACAAACTCCCCTGTATACATGCACAATGAGGGACTGGCTGAATGGATGAGCAATTCTATGTCAGGCCCTCCTCTATGACATCACAAACACAGATAGAATGAAGAAAATGAGATAAATGTGTTATATAGGAACACTAACTCAACATTTTTCCTTTTTTAAAATTGCCCGAGAAATATCAGGAAAACACCAGTGAGGTTATTGACCGCAGAATTTGAACCTAGGACCTCTCAAGCCCTAGGCGTTACCGCTTGAGGCAACCTTATAACATTATAAAATCGTCTACAGAAGAATTTTTCTCCTCAGGGTCTTATGCACGTATTCCAATCCTTCAGAAATCAAACCGCCACGGGTGGCCGAGGTCGTTAAGACGCGGACCGTGAGCCGAGGTCTGGGTTCGAATCTCGCCAGGACCGTCCTTCCTGACTGAGGTTTTTTCCAAGTTTTCCTCAGTCCCCATAAATGGCAAGTGCCATAGAGGTACCCTAAACTTAGGCCTGGAACGTTTCCTTCCTTAAAAAAATAAATCCTTTCCCAATATATCATTTCATCACATGTATCATCAGTGTCCATCGCCAGTGGTGCCTCTGTAACAAAAAAGGGCGTTAAACACTATTCATTCATTCATTCAGATACCATGCGCTCTTGGGAAAAGCCAGAAATCATGAAAAACCATTAGGTCCCAATTGCCCTTGTCTATAGCTACGACAGTATTGGTCTTTCGGCAACTCTTAGCCAGGGAAACTATTGGATATAGCACTAAATATATTTCCGTAAATAATTATGGCTGCATATGAAGTCTTCAGAAAGCGCTGTTTAAACTAGAAAAGATAGCCTGAAGACATAATTTAATGGGCTCGACACAAAAAAAACAAATATTTTAGCATTTCAAGTGAAAGAACTATTAAATATAACAAAGAATAATCGCTACATTGAAAAATAAAGAGATTTTAAACATTCGGATTGTGAAATAAGCAGGTCAAATGAATTTCACACATGTCTCAATATTTCAATCACATAAGGAGAACGAAAAAATGAACTCTATTAAAACATAGAAGCAGAATAGTTTTGAAGTTTAACAAAGTTTTAACGGTAGAACGTTGGCAAAGCCTGAAACAGAAGGTTAAGGTTTCAGAAATATGGTTTTAAGGAAAGACAATATGCTGCTCTAAAATTCTGCTGAAGCTTTTTTTTTTTTTTTTTTGGAGTTGTGTTTAACGCCCGTTTTTACTAATGAGGCATCACAGGCGGTGACACTGATGATACATGAAATGAAATGATATGAAAGGATATTTTTTAAAGAAGAAAGCGTTCCAAGCCTAAGTTTAGGATAGCTCCCCGGCATTTGCCAGTAATGAGGACTGAGGAAAACCTGGAAAAACCCCCAGTCAGGGAGGTCGGTCCTGACGGGATTCGAACCTCAGACCTCCCGCTCACAAATCCGCGCCTTAACAACCTCTACCACGGCGTGGCGGTCGCTGAGGCCTATGCAATATTATAACAGACATATGGAGAGTTTAAAATGCTTAATGAGGGCAGACAATCAATTACAAAGTTAGAGCGACACTTCATTTTGTACTCTAACGAAAGAAAACTTTAAATCTGCTGCTGTCATTTAAAACTTCTGAAAAGTTGCCATCTGAAATGTGACACATGAGACGTGTTTGTCACGGAGGTTCCCGAACAAGGGAATGTTTGCATGCAGTTGAAGATACTGTTACAGGAATATGCGACGTTTCTTTCTTTCAAAAGTAGCTGGGAAAGTTATGGTCATCTCATTTTCCCACATTCAAGGAATGGTTTACCAACATGTCGTACCTGCGCACAACTGTAACGGATAATATTTACAGAGATGTTCTGAAAAATCTGCGAGGTCATATCACACACACCAAGGGTCACAATTTCAAGCTGGATGCTGCACCATAATAATGAATAGCCGTAGATCGCAAATGTTGCTGAATGTCTTGCAAAAACCTTACCCTGCATTGAGTGGGTCCTGGTGGTGTAGTGGTAACCATATTTTCCTCCTAAATCCAAGATCAATCCCGGCCAGGATCGATGGATTTTTCGGGCGTAAAAATTCTAAGTGTGGCTTTCTTCTGAAGGGAAGTAAAGTCGTGGGTCCCGTGTCGTACATTTATGGAATAATGAAGAACCTCAAGCCTGAAAGAAGGGGCCTCTGAGCAAAATTTGTCGGCCGTTACACGCCCTGATTTGAATGGGACGCTGATGACCTGAGATGTTAAAGAGTGTTCGTAAATAAATACACACACACACACACACACATACAAAAGGAGAGAAAATGGGAGTGGGGACTTGCAAGTACTTCAAGTGCTTCGTGGGAGGCATTTTCAACAATCATAATCAATGATGAAGGCTGTGTAGACAATTTCAAAGGACCTGTCAAAAATGGTTTCCAAAGTGTTTTTTAAGACTGGCAGAAACTGTGGCACGGGTGAATTATATCCAAAGGAGAGTATTTTGAGAAAAATTATCAATACTATGAGAATTATTTGTCAACAAATGTATGATAATTATTTATTGAACAGTTCTCGTATTTTGTTGTGCTTATTATTATTATTATTATTATTATTATTATTATTATTAAAAGAGTAAAAATACTATACAGCAAATCTTACTGCGTATTTAAACATTGACAAATTGTGATACATTACTTAAACCGAAACATATAAGTTTCTCTAACTTCTAATTAAATAAACAAATTTGAAGATTTTGAAACATAATTGGTAGGAATGCAGTAAGGTGTACTTGACGCAAAACTATTCAACACAATGGCATTTGCTTTCTCTACTGTGTCACCTCTCTTGCGGTTTTCAGTTCTTGATTTAAAATACCCACGGGATGACTCATCTATCTTCTCTGACACCACATTACTCCATTTAAATTAGTCCCTCCCGGATGCATCTTTCGATAAAAGAGTGATGGTAAGGTCCTAACGGTGTCTAAAATATTGCAAGCTATTATTCAGCAGAGCAACTCTCATAAAGTAGAAAATATTAGCTTTGAGGGGGAGATTTTTAACCACGTGCTTTTCACTTAAAGTGGCATTACCATCTTTGATGCATATGGCTGGTATAAATGGCCGACAGGAAACTAAAAACCTTTCGAGATATCTAAGACAAAGGTAAAACGTTTATAGAGCATCGGGAAAGAATAAGAAAAAGGATATACTGGATCAGAAGTTATAAAGAAATAGGGCACTAAGGCGTAACATGAAAATATGTATCTTTTATATGTATATGTGATCTTTTCCGAGGCATAAAGGAAACATAAATTATCACTCCTTCAATATTAAAATAAAAATGGTATTTCACAGATTTTAAATATGGCCCAGAGATAAAAATAATATTATATAATTACCACTTCTGAAAATATAGTAGTTGTAGTAGGTGTATCTTTATTGTTATAAACTTCTATATAACATTACAAATACATTTTATGCATGAGTAGTAGACTATATAGGCTTAAATGTGACACGCAATTAGAAAGAGAAATAAACAGTAATACAAATAAAACATTATTGATTATAAATAAACATTAAGAATGGAAAGAATGGTATTTACAGATATACGAATTGAAACTTATTGCATATTATTTATAATTATGTTATTTATTGCGCTCTAACTAAAAAATAAATTGCTTCTAGCTTCGCGCACTTTGGCTAGGAAAATGCACATATTCAACCAATTAGCGTGGTTCGCAAACAACTCCCAGCATGCCAATCGACTTCTAATTGCCTTAAAACTTTTTCGGAAACAGCGATTTTCTCAGGTGTTCCCAGTAGGTACATTCTGCCAGAATATGTACCTACTTCTCAGCAGATTCTCCTACCAGAACTATCCATTATTTCTTTAGCTTTCCAACTTCCTAGTCTAAACCAGGTTATTCCTGATCTCGCCTTTTTGCCTAGAACCAGCATATATAGAGCTCTTTACGCCAGAATAATTTAATTTCATTCAATGGGCTCAAGAAGACTTTCGTGTTATATTCTGCCTCGATTTCCTGCCTACTGATAGCCTCTAGCCTTGTTCTAATCTTCTTTCATACATTTTATTATTTTCATTGAACCGTTGCCACATTGAACCCAGGCCAATTCTTCTGAGTCCTCTTTTCACTTCTTCAGCCCCAAATGTTGTGCTATATTTTTCATCTGGTGTCTATAGTACTTAGCGCAAAGTGTGGACTGGTCTCTTCCATTAGTCTAAGCTCTTATTTCACCGTCCTTGTTTTACCATTAATCGTACCTTCTAAACAACCCACTTCCCTCACGATCCCACAGTTGAAAGAAATGATATTAACATTACATTTGAAAAACATAAGGGCAACTCTGAGGAGGTGAATTAAGAAAAAAACAATATCTGTGAAACCCTTTGGCACAGTTTAGGTATTAAAAAAAAACTTTAGAACACAATTGATCTCATGGTGGGAGTCTAAAGTACTATCACCATGCACTTTTTACCACCTGTAAAGGATACAATTTACAGAAAATCAAGACAAAAACTATAAAAATAGGGACTTCTATGTCACATGGTGGTTCGAAATAAAACCAAAGACCCCCATTGAGAGTTTTAAATAAACTTTCTCCTTTCTCTTATTCATAAATATTGTTAAGATGAGATTTATTCTAAAACAGCCACTAGGAGCACGCCGTACAAACACTGCAGAAAGATATACATAATACAATTTGTTTATCAGCAGTTTTAGAGCATATGCCCAAAAAAGGACCATAGAGTCTGATCATCATCCACCATGACAATGCATAAGAGCAGTTTTTAAAGGCTTCGGATATTGAAGAAATTACTCCCATAAATCAAGTACCCAGTCCGAGAAACTACATTTAGTATTTCTGAAGAGACAGTTAAGATCTTTCAATAATGCCTGAAGATGCTTGGATAGAGTGTTTTCAGAAATGGTTAAAAAGAAAAAAAGTATATAAAATATAACGGCAAATATTTTTGAAAAGATATGATCAAAATAAATTTCCATAAAATTGTATCGTTTTTTCTAAAAACGTTCATTTCTTCAAATTATCATTCCAAAAGTTCAGTTAATCAGTTTTCAGCTTTCATTTAGTTTGAAAAGCAAAGTTTTCAAGTGACGTTCACCGATCTGCTTCGTGAGACATTTCTAAACATCCGCTGGCGATTGGGAAGTCGTTAATTGCCACCCGGTCGAGTACAATGTCATGGAATAAGCCAGCATTGTGTTTATAATGAAGTATTCTTGCGAGGCTGTTAAGGCTCGCATGGGTAGCTTGACTGTGAGGAGGAGTCTTTGTCGAAAGCGTAGCCGGGGAGAAAGGAGATGGGTAATTTGATAAACTCACGGCACGTTGGCGGTGAAGGAGTACCAGCAGAGGAACAGAAGATGAATCAGAGCTGAGAAGCATGTACTCTTGAGTCTCTAGGGAAGTCGTAGAGTTGGTATTGGGGAGTGGCTGACACCCAACTGCACCTCCTCATTGAATCTCATGTTCCCGTTGACATCCATTCTTGAGTTTACTGCGATTTCTCTGTTTATAGTAATTTAGAGCTATATGGAGCTTGCATGTAAAAACTAATGCTCATCGTTGTCTGTTCTATTAAATTAAAGCTGCTTTCTACTGTAATGGATACAATAAGGTATCAAACTAAATTATATTAAAATATAAATATATTTAGGCGACTGCATACTAAGCAGTATGCGTTGATATTTACAGACGTCGATCCGTGGAATATGTCATAGTGATAACTTCTAATGATAACCCTGGAAAGTATTGTGTTTATACGTGAGAACAAGAATAACTGCACAAAATTCAAGAATAATTATTTAAATACAATTTATTAAGAATATAAAACATTGGCGCAATATAATTATTTTGAGATTAGATAGTAAAATGCTGTGTGATAATTGTTGGCAGAATATTAATCATACTGCAACAGTATGATTAATATTGAATAGTAAAATTATATGCTCTCAAAAATCTAAAACTAAAACCTTCACAACAAGTTATAAAGAAGTTGTTCCATTTAACTGTAAGGTTAAATAAACTCTTTAGGTAAAGCAAAAATAATGGGCTAACATACATACAAACAACTTGCCTTTGTAACATTTGTAAAAATAGTATGACTATGCAATTTTATAAATAGAGCAAATTGATCTAATATACATTACCCATTGCCCATAAAGCCAATTACAAAATAATGCCTAAAACAGAAGCAATTACTGCAAGAAAATCCTAGAAACTAAAGGGAACACATCGCAAACAAACATTTTCCTGATTCTTTAACACCTGGCTCACGCAAATACAGATCAAAGAGACTGCTTGGAATTTATTATTGAAATAACCGAAAATTACACCCCAAATCCTCGGAACGTCTTGATTATATCTGTGAGGAAAGAAAGCTTGAAGTGTCTGCACTGAAAGGAAGTCAGAAAGTGTCTCTATGGAAACATACATACTATAGGCGTCTATTTTTCATTTATGTTCTCAGACAAAACATCTCAGCCAATAGGCGAACGCTTATAACATAAGACCACGATAATGTGAACGGGTAAATGGATGCGCGCAAAAATGGCACAAATGGATATTTTATTTTACAGTTATTACGTCTTCATATATCACAGACTAATTTATTCGCATTTGAATTCGCTGTGAGCAAAAGGCTTACCGACTTATGCTAATCGATGCTTAAATTGCCAAACAGCGGTCTTATCAACGAAGCTTATCACAGAATTCCTGGCTGTTTACTTACTATAGTGTAGCTGACATGTTATTGTGACACATAGGTATACCATAAACAAATATTAATTGTTCTAATACCAGTATTCAAATTATACATCAAGCCTATTAAAAATATCAGTGTTTCCCTATTAGGTTATAGATTCTAAGAACTAGTAAAATGCAATGGTCTTATGGCAGGGAATTAAAAATAACATAACATAATAATTGTATTAACAATAAACTAATAATAATAAATATCTAGTTATCTATTTAGATGAAAAATTAAATTTTAAGAAGCATGTAGAAAACACAAGTACTGCAGAATGCAGAAAAAGTTATGTTTGAGTTTGCCAATATTAGACAGAGATATTTCAATATGCAAGCTGATGGAATAAAAATGTATCACAATACGATCTTTGCAGAAATATTAAACTATGGAGGAGGGGTTTGGAGGGTAAAGGCACGTGAGATATATTTTATATGCACTTTAAGGAGCTTCCAAAGAAAAATTTTATTGATATGTAGAGGGGAATTTTCCATATCATCTACAATTATTAATATTGGGTATATGGCCAATTGATTATTTAATCTGCTTGAGAGTAGAGAGAGTTTTTTGGCTTAAAAACAAAATAATTGAAAAATAATGGGCATTATTGGAAAAATTGTAGAAACAAAAAAGAAATCAAAGTTTCTCTATTGCAAATATGGCAACAAGAATGGGATGAAATAAAAGAACGTAGAAGAGTGCATGAAATCTTCCCATCCATAAAACAAAGATTACAATTCAAACATATTCAATCCAGTAAGAGTTTAGTACTTTATGTAATAGACACGGTTCACATTGTTCACATGTGCAAAGATTTAAAATTAAAAACTAACAATGCATGTAATATGATCGATACACACGAACATGTTTCATTCAAATGACCGAAATACCAGTCAATTGTATCTGAAGTAAGATGACTACTTGCAAGGAAATACATGAAATATGAAGATGATTTTAGGGCATTGAATGATTTAGCAAATAAAACATCGTATAAAATAAACAATAAAAATTAAATATGAGAGAAAACTCAACTATCAGAAATCGTATATTTTCTAGAAGATCCCACAGAATCAAAGAAAGGCAAGAAAGATTTATACAAGAAGAGTCAGTTGAACAACAAGAAGATGAAGATAACACCCAAAATGAATCAGAAGAAAGCAGCCGAGTTAACAGAAGAAAAGAATGGTGGAAGAAGTAGACCGGGAACAAAAGGAAGAAAATAAAAGGTGCAGATAAAAGTTGAAAAGTAGAAGAAGGTGAAGGAAAAAGAGCAGAAAAGTAAACTGCACTGCCAACACAACATGACCCAGCATAGTGGCCTGCTTGAGACTGGCAGCAATCTCATTCATGTCCATGTCCTGTTAAATGTAATTCTGATTGGAAGTAGCCCGAATGCCGAGCGTCAGCAGAAATGAAGATTGTGCATATGTATAAAAATTGTAAATGTAATTAATGCTACTGGTAGCAATGGTAGGTTTAATTACAAGTTATAGTTAAAACAATAGAAGTGCTGGATTCCAGTATAGGTTTAGTTGTTTGAAGTTTTAGTTTTGTTTAGTACTGTAGAATTTAAGTTGTAATTGTAATTATATTGATAAATGTAAGAGGAATAAATAAAAATTAATCTGGAATATTATGTCCTGATATAGAATGAGGTTATCAGGATATAAACATTGCAGAATACACACAAACATATATGGATAAAACACTGAGAAAAAGTCACACTTGAAATTGCAGTTTCAAGTGTGACCTTTTCTCAGTGTTTTATCCTTATCTACTTTTATTATTACTGTTAATTTGTTACATTGTTAATATTGTTACTTTATTTTTCATTTATATTATATATATAAAACATATATAAGTTATGCCGTTAAGTTTCTAAAGAACCAGTGCACTATTTACTAATGAAGTTTCCATTCGAAGCGATACCGAATGCACGGATGTTGTGTAACTATCTCTGTTGCAGCCGGTATGATAAAGTGGATTATTATTATGGAGTTCGAGTCCCGTTTGTTATATTTTTACGAACCTACGACATTGAGGAATGAAAACGTAATGTTAAGTACTTTAATTTATAGTAACTAGTACCAATTTACTATACAGACACTCCCCTGGCTAGGAAAATGAGAAGAATTTCATTAATTCACACACCCGTAATTCACCAAAACACATCATAAATATATTACATTATCCAAAAGAATTAAAATTTAACATTCCCGATGTAAATTATTCATATGTTCTATATCTGGACGGGAGGAAGATGTCACAAGACGTTTGTTTTGCTTGGAAGTCTTTCTAAAATTGTTCTTTCTTCACGCTTTACTTTAATTGCTATGTAGGAGGAAAACTCCAAACCATCGATCATGTTAACGCTTTCAAGTAAAGAACAAATAACGCCACTTTTAAGTAACGAACGATTTCACTTAAGAGATGTTTCTTCGCCAAATAATACAAATTAAAAGCAGTGCAGTAATATAAACAATGTGCATGCCACTATTTTAAGCGTGAGCACTGTTCATTATAAAATAAAAAATAATAAATAAATAACCTATTATGCATGACCGAATCTACGATCTTCCAAAGTACAGTCAGTCGCTATTGGTCATACTCCAATGTATAGCCCCCTCTAGACTAAGCTACATTACACGGTATATCACTTAATCGTTGTTCATTGTCATATGATTATTGGGGAGCTTTTAGAATGTTTTATATTACTGAATCTTGTAAACCTGTATAACTATCAACTTTCTCGCGAAGAAAATTTGAAGGCATTCGAAGAAAAAAGTTTATCCCATTTTGCTTTAATGTCAACCTGAATGAGTGAGTGCTAACACAAAATTACTGGCAGACTAGACATTGAAGTTCCACATTGGTGATGCGGGGAGCAGGAGTGTAGCTCATTTACAAACAGAGCAGCCAAAGCCGGCGTTCTACATTACGCTAGATGATGAAGGTGAACATGGGAATGAGGAAATGACGATGGCGCAATGTCCGAATGAATAGTACAAAAAACCGAAGAACTCAGAAACCGCTTCGTTAACCAGAAATTCCACCTGTGGCCTCGGGGACCGTACCCACCGACGAAGACTTTATCAACATTTACTTTGAACTTCTTTATCACCAAACAATTCCTTCATTTTTCCTTCTGGATCTCAGATTAACTACCTCAAGTTTCTTACCTAGCACTTCTCTAGTCTTTGTAAATACTGCGTTATACTCGTACATTAACACGCGGTATAAAGTTTCCTATAGTAGGCAGGGAACGCGTTAGGGCAGAGACTTGCGAGTAACATGTTTTTGCTTTCAAGGCATTATAATATAAACAAAATTCAAGGTACAATTATGGAAACGATCCTTCTGGAAATATATTTTAAGATATATGATGATTTTAAAACTAAAATTAAACATTTTTCATGCTTTAACCTGCGTCATTTACCTTTTTCTAAGAAACATTTATCTCCCCTGAGCATCACGAAATATTTGAAACAAAATTAATATGCAGACATATTCCTACCCAAAGGATAACAGTAATGCACTTTTTTCTGGTTTACATTTTAATGATTATAACTTCCGGGTAAATAATTATTGTTTATATTACCCATGGATAGTGTGGTTTTAGGATGAACGGAGGTGAATGAAGCACTTTGACTTGACAAAGCATAAAACAGGTGTGAAAGCAATTACTTAGCAGCATCCCAGACATGCCTAAAGGCGTACTAAAAACCGTCTATGGGGATGGGGACAAACTGCGAACATAGATTCGGTGAGAACATGTTTTCTGAAAAGGATTTTGGGGCTGGATAGGGGCATAGCAAACTGCGGAATTAAGAAAAAATTAGGGGCCTACGCTGAAACCATAGAATGTAAAATCAGAATAGTGAAGTACTGGCTGCAAATTATTCATGGAAACCAAGCTTTAATTAAGATATTATTCTATCATGAACAGGTGGAGATGGGAGGGAACAAGACATCCAAATTAAGAAAGGGACTAGAAACAATAGGAATGGGGTTCATTCGGATGACGGGCAGAGGAATAGAAAGAGCGCTTAGAGGAAGATTAGGAGCCGCTTGAGAGATATGGATAGGAAGTAAACAATTGAGTAACGCAGACAAATGATTTCGCTGGAATTACAACCGGAGCTAAAATCGAAATGCGGGAATGGAGCAGTATATCAAAACAGGGACTAAACACACTAGACAGGGGCTCGCGTGGCTCAAACTAGGGCTTGGCGGATTATTATGATCACTGACGAATATGAGCGGAGTAATTTACCATCTGTGAGAAGGGGGAAATTGACTGGATGTAAATGTACGGACGAAGAGGGGGAAAAGTATTTACCGCACTCCTTTACAGAATCGAACAGAGGGAGATGTTCATGTTGGATTTTGCTGGTAGACAAGGAAGGAGAGGAGAGAGAATTTTTTTTTTTTTTAAGTGAGGCAGCTCATGTCTGGAAAAAACTGAATCCTGCTGTGTCATCCATAAGTATTTTTAATATTTTTAATTCTTTTTCTAGTATTTTATTTTATTTTTATTTTTTGTTTATTTTTAGAGTTGAATATATTTGCATTATATGTTATTGTAAATATGTAATGTAATATTTTGTGCTAAATGAAACATACCAAGTGTATCATTAAAGCACATTTGACCCCTGTACCTATTGTAGTAGTTTTGTATTGTATTGGTGCCACTGTAATAAATACACTACTTCTACTTCTACTTCTACTTCTACTACTACTACTACTACTAAGAAATAAATAACATGTTTCTGTATATCTTTTTTTATTTGATTTATTTACACGCTCTTTAACATCTCAGGTCATCAGCGTCCCATTCAAATCAGGGCGTGAAACGGCAACGGCAAACGACAAATTTTGCTTAGAGACCTCTTCTTTCAGACTTGAAGTTCTTTATCGTGCCGTAAATGCACGACACGGGACCCACGGCTTTACTTCCCTTCCGAAAAAAATCCATCGGTCCTGGTTGTGATGGAACCCGTGATCTTGGATTTAGAAGACAAGTATGGTTACCACTACACCACCAGGACCGACCGTCTCTGACGGTAGTGGAATAGTTGTATGCATTAAACAAAATATTATGTAAATAACAAAAGAAAATTAAATCCTAAAGTAGTCTATCTTTGATGACATTTCATTTTCTATGTGAAGCTTTACAGAGCTGACAAATTGAACAAAGTACATAGCCATAATTATCCGCAAACATACAACAATACTAACTTTAAACTGGTAAGATTACATAATTATTTGGAAATAAAGCTCTTAATAAAATCCTGAATATACATTCGAACCCGGCCCTGTCTAGAAGTATCTAACTATGAACCACGTTCTATCACCGAATTATCCTTACAATTTGTTTCTTCATGAAACAAATAAGAATCTCCGTATAGCTCAAGCTTAGGTTAAAAAAAAAAAAAAGAAAACCGTTCCTCTTTTGCAGACTTTCTACCGACTTTCCGATGAGAGGCAAACTGAATTAACATTCAATTTTCTTCCCTTTCTGAACATGACAACGAAAGAAATGAACTGGAGACACTTATTTAACACACCAACTCTTCCTTCCAATCTACCTCCTTATCGATCCACTGTATAAATAAGTAAATCGAATACTACGCCACTAATGAAGGCTCCACATTGTGATGCTATCACTAAGGCTCTTGAATTAAACATGCAATTTTCAGCATAACGCTAATGTAGGCAGGATGGAAATTGTACCGTATATTGCTTAGCTTTAGAATCATCGTAAAATTTTGCTTAAATTTATATAGGCGTTTTTTAATTTCCTGTTTGCCTAGTTATGGGCGCTTTTCTTTTATGGTATTTTTATTTTTGTTTGTTTTTCGCTTTCTCTGGAAAGAAAACTATATGTATAATTAAGTGTGCATTTGTATTCAACTTTGTATTTATTTCTTAAAAGGTTCGGAGCTGTATCCCCCTATTAGCAGTATTAGATCTCCAAAAGGTGAAATTAAATTTCATTTTACTGCAACAAATTGACCCAACAAGATTCAGTTTTAAATCCAAGGTGTGAAAATATCTTTGATCTTAAATTTAAATGTGTTATATATACCCTTACATACTAATATAAGAATATTAAAATTACGTTGAGGTTTTGGCATTGAAACGAATGTTCTTTCGCCATGTTTTGATCTGTTCGTGCTCTAGTGAACACCAGAGTTGAGCAACTTTAAAACAACATTCCATCCATTTATTTGCACTAGTACACAAGTTTCTTAATTTGTGTTACTTACCTAGTCGTACCTCTTATACCACATGTTTAAGTAGATTTTATGCTACATGCTTAGATTTTTACCTTTTATCAAGTCATATCCCTTAAAAGTCCTGCAGAAAAAAATTATTTACTAAACAAATATAAATATTTAGATGTCGCGAAATTATCTTCAGTGTTTCTATAAAATATTACAATATTACAATCGTAATCTGTTATCATTTTAACAATAATAAATAAACTACAATAGATAATTATGTATATGAGGTAATATTTTTATTGTGTAGAAGGTTTTAGATCCTCCCCCAGGACAATATAGATTATATTTACTAATACAATAGTAACCAAAATTACTGAAACAAATTTGGGGGCAAACTTTTCACACCAAAACATGGGGGGGGGGGATGTCCAGAAATACCTGGTTTGTTAGTTATTTAACGCATGTCAAAGTAGAATGCAACAACTTAAGTTTGTTAAAGTAGTATTTAACTTTTACGTTGTACAGGTCAATCTTCTAAGTACAATATAGTATAGATGGCGTTGTGTTGCCATTTGTGCACAAACATGATCAATCTCTTTCTTTAGTTTAATTTGTGTTGCAGTTAGGTTACATTTGAGTGACTAACGATGGCACTATTCATATAGTGAGCTGGTAAGATACAGTTTTTATACGCGGTCTGGCGAATGGTAATAGACGCGATGCTGCAGGCTGTATGCAATGGTGGTCCCATACTGAAGACAGCCGAGATATAAACATCTTTCCTGAAGTTTATTGCCAAGTTTCTGAGACAGAAGCACAAACTGCAGGTTGGGTTAGAACAAGAGTCACTTGTACATCTGATCGGGAAGAAATCATTCTACAGAATGTCGAAGAAGTTCCAAGTCAGAACAAGACAATTGGATGCAGCATTTGATACATCTTACATGACCTCTTACGTCATTTGCACTCTTATGTTTAGGGCCAAGTTCCACACTGTTATTTGTAAGACTAGGTAAATACTGTATTTATGCGAATCTAACGCGCCATCGAATGTAATGCGCACTCCAAATTCGAAACTTAAAATCTTAAAAAAAAGAGTTTGACATATTATTGTACGGCGGTTTAGAAATAAGCACGTCCACTCCATAAAACGATCAGAACTCAGACGTTATAAGTGGACTATTGTTATATCTTGGAGCACGTAGAACAAAATCCATCTCTCGCGCTGTTGCCAGGACAGTTGCGTAGGTCAAAGAACAAAAAGTTATTTCTTATGGTGTCACTAGTCACAGGTTGTCCGTGCTTCCTCTTTTCATGTACGAATTCCAAAATTTTTTCTTCAATGTCAACATGTTCCCTTTGCGAGAACCAGTGAATTTCTTCCTGCTAGCTTAAGCTGAAAATAATGCCAATTTCTGTTACCGCCACAAGCGAACATTGCTCTCATCTACATTGAACCTCTTCCTGCGTTCCTTTTACCATTTTTTTCATATACACTAACCTTAATGCTAACCTCTAGTAAATCCTAGAAACCGGTGGACCCAGTGGTTTGCTGCAGTTCGCTACGGCCTGTCAGCCCTCGCCTCCTTTTCGTAAATTGATGAGAAGGAGTAATAACCATAATGGTGGCAAATCTCCTTTGATTCCCACAGAATAAGATTCGTAAATATCAATTTATAGCGCATTGTGTGCGTGGTACAATGTGAGGGAGTAAATCATTGGAATGTAGACAAATCTTCTTTAACCCCCGCAGAAAAAAAGCATCAGGACTTGAGTATTCGCAATTATTACTTTCATAACTATAGCATGACGCTTTAACTGCCTGAGCTATCATGCCGTTGCGCTTGAAAGCCTAATTTTCTACTTATACCTCCTTTTCACATACAATCAGATACCAACTCTTACCTACAAAACTTCAATAATGTTTCATCGCGACACACACATTGCCGTATTATTAGTGAAT
This sequence comes from Metallyticus violacea, assembly GCA_030762175.1. Classification (NCBI taxonomy): domain Eukaryota; kingdom Metazoa; phylum Arthropoda; class Insecta; order Mantodea; family Metallyticidae; genus Metallyticus; species Metallyticus violacea. The sequence goes on from CM060840.1 coordinate 57,385,537, forward strand.
AATGTTCATTATTGAATCCCCATATGCCACAGTATCCATTTCTGAACTACTGCTGAAGCTGAGGCATGTCCAGGCGCGTGCTGTGATGGCATCAAACTATAGTTATCAAGATGAGATGTACATAGTAGAATACTCTGTTTGATATAGGTTTTAAAGAATAAATCGTTTTCATCAAGAACAGATCTCGTTTCCCTAAATCTATTCCGAAGGTTACAAACGGTTTGGCGCACAAACTGCAGGTAATCTGTCTATAATTCGCCGTCTCACTTCTCTGCATGAATTTGTTGTCGCATAGGAATATACATGAAGATTTTGTGTGTTAAAGTATACCAAATTTCTGGCATAATAACACCGCTAACATACTCTAACACCGAAACACTTATCACAATTTTCTACTCCTGTGCTGCACAAGGACTCCGCGTCAATACATGCAGAGGTGGGAAAGGGAAGGCGGAACAGAACCGGTTAGAAACAGGACAAGCAAACTCCCGTTAAGTCAGCCATGAGTCCAAATAAGGCTCTGTTAATTTTATTTATTTACGGACGCTGTTTAACATCTCTAGTCATCAGCGTCCCATTCAATTCAGGGCGTGAAACGGCCGGCAAATACTCAGAGGCCTCTTCTTTCAAGCTTAAGGTTCTTTTTCGTGCGACACGGGACCCAAGGCTTTACTTCCCTTCCGAAGGAAGTCATGTTTAGGATTTTTAGGCCCGAAAAAATCCATCGATCCTGGCCTGAACCCGCGATCTTTCGTTTAGAAGGCAAGTATGGTTACCAATACACCACCAGGACCGACAATGATGTATGTACATGTATGTATGTATGTATGTATGTGTACATATATATATATATATATATACTATACTACTACTACCACCACCATTACTACTACTATTACTACTACTACTACTACGACCGCCACGGGTGGCCGAGGTCGTTAAGGCACGGACTCGTGAGCGGGAGGTCTGCGGTTCGAATCCCGCCAGGACCGTCCTCCCTGACTGGGGTTTTTTCCAGGTTTTCCTCAGTCTTCATAACTGGCAAATGCCGGGGAGGTACCTAAACTTAGGCCTGGAACGCTTCCTTCCTTAAAAAAAAAAAAATATCCTTTCCCAATTTATCATTTCATTTCATGTATCATCAGTGTCCACCGCCTGTGGTGCCTCAGTAGTAAAAACGGGCGTTAAACACTACTCAAAAAAAAAAAAAACTACTACTACTACTACTACTACTACTTCTACTACTACTATCATCACCACTACTAACATAACCACGACCACCACCATTTCGCCTGCTGTGGGTGAGTATTTAAATTGCTTTAGTTTTGAGTAGATGTGAAGTTCGAAGGTGTTTCAACATTGGATTTTCAACATTTTCTTTCGCTGTTTTTAATTTCTTATTTCTTTTTAAATGCTCTCATATCCTGATAAAAATAAATTTCAGTTGGTTACAACAGAAACAAACTTATTATTTTAACGTCCTACAATTATATAAGTGATTATGCTTGTTAACAGGGAAAAATGTATGTTATCCAAAATAATGCCTTATTATGACAACTCTTGCTGCAGTGATGATAAAAAAAGTTTATGAAAAATAATATATAAATATTAACAAGACAAGTCGAGTATGTTTCTAATTTAAAATAGGATGACTATAGATACTGCTACTTTATCGAGATCTATCGGCCCAAAGATTCAACTACACTGTGTAATAAATGTCTTATTTCCTGTTGGATAAGTGGATTTAATCTTCTAAATACGATAACAAGAGATAAATGCATAAGTAGAAACTAAAAACGAATTGATGCGAATAAAAGAGTCAGAAATGGGAAATTCTTCCTTCTTGCAATAGTAGGTACATTTACCGCATGGTCGCCAGCATGCACAAGTGATACAGCCCATGACACGCTGTGACGTAAAACCGCTCAACAGCTGTCGTTTGTACATCCTAACTATCGATAAAAATGTAATAACTTGTCACTGTCAGGCTCCGAACTGACATTTTCCTTCTCTTCCGTAGCCATGAATTTCAGGCAATGAAAACATCCACCGTGTTCAGCGCTGGGTTTAAATGAAGCTTGCTTTCATCTGCAACTCTAATTACTTCGAAACTGGCAGGTCGAAAGGTAGGATAAATTAATGAAAGGTAAAACCGAAATATGTCCCGCTCAGATGCCAACCTAATGCAATGAAATGCTCTAGAAAACATAATTTTGGTGTGAATTTTCTATTTCGACAGAGAACTTTTTATACTGTTTTTAGTTCAAATTCTCTACATTATAATGTTAGTCCGAAAGGCGCAAGAAATTCGGAATCTTTAGGGGAAGGAATACAAATTTAAATGAAAGATATTTTCCCATGAGGGATAAGCTGGGCTGCCAGAATCCGGGGGCGGTGAGGTATATGAGGTCCGTAACATTGTTTCCAGAAACAGTACCCCTCCAAGGAATTCGAGCCTCTCAGAATGGCTCCGAATCATTTGGGGGTACAAGCGCAAGTCACTGCCACACGCACATATTACCAGTCGATCTCGCTTGGCACTTTCTAGCCTACAACACAACAAATAGAATGAAAAGAGGTAAAACGAGTGAGCGGAAAAATCGTGGAAAGAAAATATTCATCCCAGTGACTAATAGAAACCACGAAAAAACTCAGGTTAGCGACCCTAAGGGATTTGAACCCAGGTCCTTTCGAATGCCAGTCACAAGTGATACTGCCCGAGTCACCAGGAGTGCTTTCCTTAGAATTACTACTGTTTCTCTTTTCCAATTTCCCAATTTTCCTTGGTTTTAATATTATATTAAAAGTGTTCAAGCGTATAAATTCTTCAGCGCTCTTCCATAGTTTAGTAATTTATTGCTCAAAGTTACCAATTTTACACTATTCCCTTCATGCTATATTCAGGTTGAAATCTATTTTGAATTTATCATTCTTCATCAATTTTACTGTTTACTGTTGGCATTATAAAAAAAAAAAAATTAATAGCTATACGCCTCCGTAATATTTAATTTCTAATTCTACAAGGTTTCAAGATGTCTCTTGAATATTACGTAGACCTTTTTTGTTGGTTATGTTTATTTATGGACGCTCTTTAGCATCTCACATTATCAGCGTCCCATTCAATTCAGGGAGTGAAACGGCCCATAAATTTGATTCAAGAAGCTTCTTCTTTCAGGCGGTTCTTTTTCGTGCCGTAAATCTGCGTCATGGGACCCACAGTTCTATTTTCCTTCCGAAGGGTAAGAAAATCTATCGATCCTGGCTGGGTTTGAACCCGCAATCTTGGGTTTAGGAGGCAAGTATGGTTACCCTACACCACCAGGACCGACTGCAGACCTTCTGAGGAAATACTTTATCACATTTGGAAAGCTTAATTTAATTCTCTCATTTAATGTCTATGTTTCTATGTCATAATATATTAACTTAGATCTATTTGTGATATATTTACATTACGTATATATAGCGATTTTACCTAGCAATTACTAAATGTTTGATTTCATTATACTTACTGTATTCATTTCCTCCTGTTATTTAGTACTAAATCTTTCACATGGTTAAATTTCATATAATTATTTTTAGTGTTTATATTTATTGTTCCCAGTTATCATATTTTTCTATTAAATTTCTGACAAACATTCTAGAAAGCATCATAATCATTACTTGCGACACAAAATTCCTAGTTAAACTATTAGGTTAATTTATATTAAATGCAATTTTTACATTCAAGCCATGTTTTAGACTAACTCCATTGGACGTGTTTCTGAAGAACCTTAGTCAATCTAAAAGGCCTTGAAAGTACTGCAAAATGCAATTTTGGAAACGTTTTTGCTGAGGTTCCATAGGTAAATGAAAGAACGACTAATCGTCGTTACAGAATGCGCAAATGATAATTTATCAGTTTTAATATCAAAGTATACTGCATTATAAACATAAGATGATGAACATATTAAGCATTAATAATGCATTGTGACTAAGTGTATCTATTGTGTATAACTATACCAAATGAAGCTTAAGCCCCGTATATCAGTTTTATTCTTGAAACAAATATCAATGATGTTACAAAACCACCTTACAATTTTTCAAGTTATACCCTCAGTATTTCCATGCCCACATAACATATTATATATTGCAGGGGCTTTAGAGAAGTACAAAATTAGATGCTTATGTATGATTCTTTCCTTTAATTTTTTTCTATAATATTTTCATTCTGGAATAAGCTACATTATAATATTCACTCGATACAAAGTTATTAATACCTATTAATTTCTTCCTCTACTTGTGTACCTGTATTCAACATACTTTCTTTTAGCTGTAAGGAATTCTGAACATCTTAATTAAGTATCATTTCACACGAGTAAAGCATTTATGCAATGGAGAACAGATAAACAATATATACAGGGTGTTAATAAACTACACCAAAATAATTTCAGAAAGTGTGGAGGTGTCTTAGACAAGTAATTTGAGATAGAAAACGCATGACATATCTGTTCAAATTTCGAAGCTATTGCTATAAGTTTCTAAACCACTAGTACGCCACTGACTGTGAAAATGCCCCTCGAAAGTGAATACAGGATATCGAGGCAGGTTTCTGAACCTCTCACTCTGGCGCCATGGTTATGACATTAGCTTTTGAGTAAGAGATAGTGGTTTTTTTTTCTAGTTTGCGTCTCGTCTATAACATTTTTGTTTAGTTTTTTAACAAGGGCCTAATAATACAGCTTTCAGCCTGCATTTTAAGTAGATGTTTCAATTTATATACTCAAATATTAACATGTCAATTCATATAATTACAACCCTTGTGGTTGTTATTGTACTTAGAAATCAAAATCATGTCCAGAGTATGTGTTAGGTAAATTAAGTTTTAGGCATCATGTTAGTAATAAGCTTGTGAGCTATTGTAAGCGGTAATACATTCATTGTGGAGAAAGGGAATAAAGCTTACATTAAGTAAATTTCATTCATAATTTTTTAGTATGTGTATCGCAGCACTTTGTGCTAAAAATATTAACTGCATGACTGGAATTAAACCCGCGTGCTGCGAAACATAAGCTTTTACGTTATGCATTACGCCACACAAGCAGTTAAACAGGTCCCTCTGGAGTAGGGTACATAATGCAAGAAGGCGGTTAATAAATGTTCAGTGTTGCACTGTCAAATGATTAGTTCCAGACTTGAGGGATTTTTGGCAGTAATCTTGAAAACGCGGATAACTAGCTGCGGAAAATGGACATTTCTATGCTTGCAAGGCAGTTTTAAAGGCATTCTAAACCAATTTTTCATCCGCCATGGCTTAACATCGACTTATATGCATCTAATGCAAAAATGTTTAACACCATAAATTGTGGACCACGCATTACCTATCTGCAATTTCTTATATACGACACCTCGCTGAAATTATTTCAGTGTTGTTCACTAACACCCTGTATATGAAGTATCTGTGGCAGGTTCTCAGTACTCAGCTACTGACAGTTGTTAAACCAGCTACTGATTTACCCAAACCTAAAGCAAAACGTGGGTTGCATATTTAGGAAAAAGCATACGGCGATTCTGGGACAGGGTGCTTAGTTTTTGTACACAAATGTTTCCTAACACTGTTACACATTTATATTCTCCTCTCAGTGGTTCTACTAGTACTGGAGGTCACAATTTGTAACTTGAGGTTACCAAAAATAAAATTTAAGACTGTAGACAGCAGCACTTACCTGAGTTTTAACCTACTTTTTCTATTTAGGTAACTTATAAAATAATAAATTAAGTAAAATGTGTAACAGTTAATGAAATATGAACGCTATAACAGTTGCGTATAAAATACTGTCTAGAACTAAAGAATATAACATTAATTAGTTTATCTGGAGTAGTTTTAATGCCCGGTATTCTGCGCTTATATGATCCGATTTATAGCGAAGTCTTCTTGGAACCATTTTCTGGGCAGAACATCGATATGGGGTATAGGGAGAAAGAGAGAGACTAAATTGCTGATGTCGACGTTGGCAATCCTGTACGAACAGAAACATAACATACGCAAGGGTTGGAGTCTGAAACTCGTTTCATGCATGAGTGGCCACACTTCATCTATGATCTGTTTCACTGCAGAGTTTCCTTTCCTTTCATATATTTTATTGAAAGTTCATTTTTTATCTTGCTAGTTACGAGTATGTGCAGTTTTAACTTTTATATTGCGTTTTCTCGTACCCGATTTTACTCTATTATTTTTCTGACACACTCGGTTTTTATAGTTTTCTGAAATTATTATTGTATGACGGGGATTTTATTTTCTCTCTATGTTAGTAACTAGACATAAGAAGTATCTACTAGTAACAAAAAATTAAGAAATGCCAGGGTTCCTTTTTTTCAGATGTTTTAGTAATTGCATCTATATCTAGTGTAGGATTGAGAAGGGAAATTGAAGTAGTGAATACTTTTTGTAAACAACGGGGATTGAAAATAAATGAAAATAAATCAGAGATCATAGTTTTTTATAGAAGATATTCATTGAGAAAGAATGAAAAATGAAAGTTAAATGCAAGTTAAATGGGAGACAAATAGAGGTAGTGAGGAAATTTAATTATCTAGAGACAAGATTAAGTTCTAATGGAAGTCGGAATGAACAGAAATAATGTTTAAGAAAAATTGCAGATATAAGAGTGAATTGGCTGTAAAGAATTTGCGCAACCACAGTAGAAGCAAAAATGTTATTTGGGGCAGAAATATGGAGCTGGAGATGGAATCATTGTACCGTATCCGAAGTGAAAATGTTTTTAACTTTTACAAAATACTTTTGTGATTTCATAAAGAAGGTTTTAAATTGAATGGAAGAGTTATCTGCAGGTAATGGGCAATCCACAATTTATAATATAGCTCTGAGTTTGATGTTAAGATAAATTAACACTAGAATTAGATAACAGCTTTTAAAACAGTAAGAAACAATCTTATTTGGATACAAGATGATGCTCCACCTCACTTTGGGCTAAATATCCGTACTCTTTCAAGACTGCTACGAAACCAGCAGATCTACAACATTTAAAGGATTTGATTGAATAAGAATTTGATAACATAATATAGCGGACTTGTGTAACAAGATCTGTAATTCAGTGTTTGAACAGCTCTTAAATACTTAGATATGGCCACTTTGAACAATTTTTGTGGTACAATATCTGCTACGATATGAATTCAATTTCGGTTAAGTGGCACATGCAACTGTACATTAAGAATAAATATATTTATTTATATTTTATTATTTCTTTGTTTTTATCTTTGCCAAACATGAATTAAATCTCTTGAAAGATTAACAGGACATGGAATTACAATGTGACTCAAGAGTTCATATGATTCATGTTCATATGATTCATAAGAACAAAGTGTTTTGAAATATATTGCTCGACTAGCAGAGAAAGAGAAGTATTGATCTGCTTATATTTTAGTAGGGCAGATTAAGGTGTTATCTTTTATACACATAAAATAAAAAGAGTACGAATTGAGATGAAGGACTAACATATACAGAAGTTTAGAAGTAAACAAGTGAAGAATGGTCATCAAAACATTAATCAACACATTAGAATGTGATGTATTACAATAAAATTAAAAGAAATATTAATATGAATGAATAACAATCTCTTTACAACCTTAGACGGGTCCAACACGGGAAGTGCTTTCCAAATACACAAATAGGTATATTTCTTAAGTAAATTAGTAAATAATTAATTCATTAATTACTTAACGAGTTAAAATAATACTAATACTAATACTAATACTAATACTAATAATAATAATAATAATAATAATAATAATAATAATAATAATAATAATAATAATCCAAATATTAGCTTAAAAGCACCCAGAACATATGACCCCCTTCCCAAGTCATTGAAATAAGAGAATACATCAGACCCATTTGCACTTTTTTAATTCAGTGTGGCCCTCTCCTCTCCAAGGTTTACAGCCTTTTCAAACCTGAGTTGTCTCACTTTCGCCAGTAATTTGCCTACCTGCTTCTCATTCTAGCCTGCCACCAATACCAGTATACCCCTTACCGTATGTTAAGAGCCAGTAGAGGAAGGCGGCAGGGACTTCTTCTTCCACGCCTCAGTGCTGCTACAGTTCGTCAGGATATGTGATCACGATTCTTCCTCTCCACATAAAGAACAAATTCTCAGTACACTTTCATCAGTGATCCTGATCTGCCGCCATGTTCCAAGGCTAAATCAGGCGGATTTCTGTTTAATGAGTTTGGCCCCTCTTTTGATGTACAACTCCATCTTCCACCCAGATTTTAACCCCGTTTGTACTTTCAACAAGATTTTCTTCCCACATTATGCAATTTTATACTGCCTGGCTATATCTTTCAGGAGGTTCCTGACCTTCCACCATTAAGTTCTGTTTCCTTTTCCCATCGTCCAAATATTGCAAAAACTTCATTGTTTCCAACCCCTTTGTCACTTTGAAGACCCAAGTCATTCTGTAACAATTTAAGCTATTATGGAAAACAGATTGCTCTAATTAAAGATTCACAGCCAATATTTCACCGCTTTAATTTACCTTCTATTGTCTCACTATGAGCCTCAAATTCCCTTTTAATGCCGCAGTTCGCCGTTACAATTCAAACAAAATTACATCAAGAGGTAAAATAAGACTTTTTGTTTGGGAATGAAAACTAACATAAAGAGGACGAAAACATAAAGAACAAACGGAAAATTTACAAATTGAGTGTAATTAATGAAAGTGAAACAAAGATTATAATTAATTCTTCCACATATTTCACAGGGAAAAAACTGCATTTATTTATTTTTATTTGCTTTCTTTTTGCTAATGATATTGATTTTAATTTCCTATATGATCACCTATGATTTTAACATGAAATCAAAGGAAACATGGCTTCAGAATTGATTAGTAAATGCTGTACACATTAAATATTATGTGCTATTTTAATTGCTATGACCAGTACCTTAAATTCTTTTGTGCCATATCCTTAAACTCTTTTGCCCTTTAACAGTTATCACTCATGTTAAGTTCTTAAATCTTTCTGTTCTCACATTTGCATACGAGAGCTGCTATATTTAAATGTTTGGACACTTTCACTACCTCTTGCAGTAGAGTAGAAGCTTCTAAATTAATTACATAAGCCGTTGATAAATATTAGCTAAAAAATAGTTTATAGCAATTAGAAGCATTATAAAAGCGTTACCTTAGATATAATTAAGTAAGAAATTTTGTCAAAAATATTTTTGTGACATTTTAATAGCTTATTTAAATTTTGTGCTTCAAATCTTACGGCTACAGCGGATAAGTGACTATGAACAGAATTTGATAAAAAAAGTTGATATGATAAATTTGAAAAACGTGAACTTTTTCATTCAATTCTGCTTCTAGCCGTGGTTTCAACTTTCGTACTAAATACCATTATTGTTACTTCACTTTATAGTTAGGCGAGATTGTTATTCATTTGTTTATTTGCACAATGCTGTGGTACATTTTTGTAACTTTTAGCTTACTGTTGGTGACTATAATAGGAATGAAGCTGTGTGAAGCACAAATATCCCTAAAAACGGTACATTTAGCGCCATTTGCGTGCATTCGCTACAGCTTTTATGCCACTATTTTACAAACGACACCAGTTGATTGTGACTTGAACAAATGATACCTTCCTATTTTCCTGTAATAATTAAGGTTGGTTGCACTTCCTTTAAAAATATTACACAAATCCTCCCTTAACCAGATAAAGTTGATGGGCTCAATTTCACAATATGCAAAAGTTCTGTCAACATTTACCTTCAGATAAAAAATACAATATAATTACTTATTAAGTGCAAGGAACATTTAATACAAAAAATAAAATGCACAATTAGATATAATTAAGTGATAAATACAACTAACTCATCTTACCAAAAGAAAATACAACCAGCATTCTTTCAGAATCTTTTCTTACAAGAACCTGGCATCTTTGTTACCATCTTTTTAAGTGGAAACACAGCTTTTTCTCACATACTTCAAAATTGCATGGTAGTAATTGTACCCTACACGAGGCAAATCAAAACTGGAGTCGAAAGACACACTTAAGCTACAGTAAAGTAAAAACTGATCGTGACTTAAGAGAATATCTCTAAATATTGTACTAATAGTGTAAAATAAAAGTTCAGAAAAGCAACAGCAAACATTTTAGAGAAATGAATTATTTTTCATTCTGACTTAACGGTAGAAACTATTGTTTACATAGACGAGAGGTTTATAAATATAATATTTTAAAGTAAAGAAACAAATTATCAACTTTAAATATACGTAATAAGAATTATTTTTCACTTTAATTTTTAATTGTGATGAACTTTAACAACTTATGGCATGAACAGATAAGAAGAAGTGCAGAAGAAGAAAATATAACACTTTTAATAAGAGAAGAAAAGGAGAGCCGCGTGATGTACAAAAAGTGTGTGCAAAGTTTTGAAAAGAGACAACAGAATGACGCACATTTTTAAGTAACCCTTGAAAATAATTTGAGCGATGATGTTACATAGTCAAATTTATGAATACTGACCATGAACCTAATGCATACGATATGAACAAGTCAGTCAGTGAACAAATAATGACAATAATAATAATAATAATAATAACAATAATAATAATAATAATAATAATAATAATAATAATAATAAGCTCTTCATAGAATACATGATACACACTTTATTTGTTTTTAGAAATGTAATATTAATATTAAATATATAGGTTAACAGAGTGTTCAAATTTAAGGCATTACTCATAAAAATGTCACTGTTTAACTATGCTCTAAATGAATATTTTATTTTGTTTAAGTTTGCACACAGGAGGCAGAGAACATAAGTAGTCTATTTGAATCAGAGGGCTACATTATACTGAATGATGAAGATGTAGATGGGGATGAGATGATGATGAGAAACAGCAGATTGACAGGGAAACCGAAGTATCCGAAGTACCCGGAGTACCAGGCGCTGCTTTTTCCAGCACAAACCCTACTTACAGTAGCTGGGATCGAACCCCGGTCGCCTTGGTGGGAGGTTAATATTCTAACCGCGGCACCACCATATGTAATAATGGGCTAATCTAGGCTTGATTTTTCACCCCAACTTTAAGCGCTCATATTAAAACAGAATAAAAGGCTCCAAATAAGGTAGTTTATTAGTGCCTGGCGACACTAAATACGCTTTTTTTACACATTTTTCAGGTATTCCAAGAATTAAAAAATCAGAATACTTAACAAAAATCATTAAAAGTTTAATTATATGTGTTATATTATTTTTATTAAAAATACTACATACATGCTACTAAGAGAGATTTCATAATGAAAAGAATTTTAAGTTACTTAATTTTTTCAATGATCTATTAAATACTAATATATAACACATATTAAAAGTTAATTCATTGTACGAAGGTTCATTCAGTGTTCCCATCAACATACTCGATACTTCTAGGACATTAGGGAATAAAGTCGATGAACATAGACAAACCTAAATGGAATATTCCTGAGTTTAATCAGTGGTCAATATGCTGCAATCAACAGGCGCCTAGAGCTTCCCGTCCCAAATAGCTTTGCTAAGTTAATATTGTTCGGAAATTGCAGTAGAACATCCATTTATACAGGAGATGAAATTATGTAAAAGAAAGCTTGCTGAGTGGTTGAGTATCTATTATAGCGAATAATTAATTACCTTTGGCTGATGTGCACGTAGAAGACAGCAGACCTGCAAACCTTAGGTAGATATCTTTTCAGTGAGGTTACAAGCTCCGACTCCCTTGTTTTATTTTTACCTACATAGGCTTTCTTTATATACGAGTTGAGGAAGAGAAAACTGTGGATATCAAAGTGTAGAAAAATGGAGGAGCATTAAAGTTGCTTATTAACTATTTAATTTCTTTGTTCATTTCTGGACGAATATTTTAATACAGAGTAATTTTTTTATTGATTTATTTAAGGACGCTGTTTAGCATCTCAGGTCATCAGCGTCCCATTCAACTCAGGGCGTGAAACGGCCGACAAATTTTGCTCAGAGGCCTCTTCTTTCAGGCTTGAGGTTCTTTTTTGTGCCGTAAATGTACGACACGGGACCCACGGCTTTACTTCCCTTCCGAAGGGAGCCTAACTTGGGATTTTTACGCCTGAAAAAATCCATCGATTCTGGCCGGGTTTGAACCCGCGACCTTGGGTTTAGAAGGCAAGCATGGTTACCACTATACCACCAGGACCGATTTAAAAATAATGTAATAATACAGTTAAAATATATAACCGAACAAATAAAGCTACAGAAACATTTAGAAATGCCTTTAAATTGTAAACATTGAAAGACAGAATTGAAAAATCTGGAAAATAAAAATATTTTATAACAATAAGTGTTTCGGTACAGAAATGAATGAAAATTAAGGAGATTTCATTATCTCTGGTATTGTGCTTGCCAAGTTTACGAACGCATCTAAAGAGCAGTTACTACTGTCATTTACAGGATGCAGTGTTATAAAACCTATTAAGGGAGATTAATGAAGTCACATAAGAAACGGGTCTTGATGCGCGTTTATTTCGTTTAGAATTTAGCTACAGTGCTCTTGATGGCGTTGAAAGGTGTTCAACGGAACAAGGGATATGTATATAAATTCTCTGCAGGGTTTTCTTCCCCATCTTGAAGTCTCTCTGTTTAATCCCATTATGGCAAAGGAGGGAGAAACCTGTTAGCTTAATCTTCTCCACCCACTGCTCCATCAGGCGGACATAAGTAATTGTTCTGGAAACGTCGTTATCTGGCACTAAGCCATTCTTTCCATATGTAGCTCTAAAGCTGCTATTCTCATAAAGAAACGCGTAAACTGCACGTTGTTGTAGGTTCAAAGTGGTATAGAGCTATATAAAACAAACTTATATAATTATATTAGTGCTATCCATAATTTGATTGCTTGAATTTTGCAGTAGAAAGGGAGCATTTTAAAATAATTCTTTATAATATTTAATAAAGATTGTTTCAAGACAGCATAGCTGTTTAAGTTACAGTTTAATTTTCATGACGTTTAAACAAAATTAGTGAAACACTAATACTAAAAGAACATTTTTTAAAAAAAAAATTGAAAAGTAATACAAAAAAGAATATAGTTAAACTACTCAAAGATTATGAAGCGTTTTATGCTGTAAATAAAAATGAACTGTGGGGAATCAATGCATCCCTAATCATTTAATATGGTGTTAAAATGATGCATGTTTTAATAAAATTACAATATGCATAGGTGAAGAGATAAGTAATAAACCCAATTGAACAGAAATGTTCCTCGCCGAACTTTTTAATTTGTATGAAGAACGCCGTTACATGTGATGAAAATAAAACCTAAATAAATAAGTACTGAAACTAAAACAAATATTGTTTGCAAAGGATCAGGTGCGTATGAGTTAGAAATACATAAAAGTCTACGAACTATATAATACGTTCCCGTTACTTCTAGCCCAATGTAAACAAATATGAATGTATCACTCCGCGGTACATGGCTCCGATTGGTTAAGTAGCACCATTAGTGCTACCAACAGCTGATGAAACTTATTTAATTGTTAGTTCAGGTTACTATTTACAAACTTCATTATTAAAATTGTTTCAAGATAACCTTGTTGCCATTTTTCAAAACATTTCCTTTACAATACAAGCAGGACTACACATGCTTAATCCATGGCACCTCTTTTTATTAAAACTGGTTGCCCAAATTACGTGTGCCTAAATTACTAACAATGAAAATACGAGTACATAATAAGGTATTTATAACGACTGGCATCTCTGAAGATTGTTACACTATTCACTAATGCTGTTATCTCAATGAAAACTAACCCTTATTAAAGTGAAACTGTTATTTCCTTTAGGAACTATTGTGCGTAACATCAAGAATGTAAGTCGTCAGGGAGCCAATGAGAAAAGAGATTCACAACATGATTTTATTTACATTAGGATATAAGTAACAGTGAACAGATAATAGGAAATATACTTAAAACTTATTATTAAAAATATTTGTTAAAAAGACAACACGTTCTTAAGAATAAATCATTTGGGTCGTAAAATAGAACTGAATAAAAATTTTGAATAAGTTATAATTTAGGACATTTTATCTCATATGCAAAAAAAAAAAAAAAATACAGACATCGAACGGGGTCCACAGAAGTATGCCCATGAACACAGTATGTAATACTTTAAGAGCTTAAAATCCGACCACTAATTGGACTGTTCCCATAGAAAGCTCTGAAAAGGCGCGAAAATATAGCTTAAAAGTCAAGTTTGCTCTCGTCAAGGAAAAACCATAATGGTAGACTCAGGTCTGATTTTCGCGTATCACTTTTACTAACAGAAAGCCTTTCTTTGCCAGCTTTATTTCATAACCCAATTCACATATTAAACGCTTAATCTAATTACCCTTACTATTTAAATCAAATACAATATTACGTGTTAATGCAGGAAGCAATAAAATAGATGTGATATATATAAACATTATATTACAGTTGGAGGAAGCCGCTCACAAATACTATTTAAAAAAAAAAAAAAAACCAACTCACTCAACAGTACTGCCAATCTTAAATATGGAAGTAAATATTCCCCTAAATAAATACACAACGTTTGTTTATTTCATTTAGTATAATTAGAATTGCGTTTAGGATCAATACTTATTATTCTAATGTATCGCTCATCCCTCCTGGAGGTTGCAAAAGCTAACAGGCTCACTGCTGGAATGTTGTGGCTATTCCGACCACCTGATAAATTAATTAAAGTGCACATACCTGCCGACAAAGGCAGATTTGTTATTCCTCCTATGAAATAATGTAGAGTTATAATGAGATCTCTCTCTTTCTCTCTCTCTCTCTCTCTCTCTCTCTCTGTGATGGACATTAGGGTAACCTGAAAATTATCGTTCCTCTCTACTGCTTCCTCTGTTTCGCTCTATTCCTCCGGATTCGTCGCCAAGTTTAATTGCATTAATAGAAAACAAGAAGAAAAGCGAGCGAGGGATGGAGAAGCAAGGGCGGCAAGGAGAAAAAAGAAATTGAAGGAAAAAAAATAATAATAAAGGACGGAAACAAGGGAAATTGCTATTTTTTGGCTCAGATTTTGCAAACTCGTTGCTGTTATGAATTAATTTACGCTCTTATGAATTCTTTTTATGCTCTCTGCCATGCTAAATATATTTTCGTTAAATCTTCACATTTAAGTAATTTGCTGGTTCTCTCCAAACAGGCCCCTTTTCAGCTAATTAGATCCTCTTAGTTTTATTACTATTAGAATATTTTTCTTGTAGCTATTACCAGAAGATCTACAGAATGGAAGGCTAGCACTACTTTCATTGCATAGGGCGATTCTTAGAATGACCGAATCGCACAAAAAGTTTAGTGTAACTCTTTTTGAAGCAATTCTTGAGAAAATGTAGCAATTGCTTACTTTTTAAAACAAGCTGTTTAAGTCAATAAGCCATTCAATTAAATTTCGAGGTGCTCCTTATGGAGAATGATAAGGTAACCTACTTTTTTAAATTATAATGCTTATTTTGAATTTATATCTACATTCTTCTGACAGCTAGGTTTGCTGTATTTTTGTGTCAATTGTAGCATTACAGAACGATAGCACTACAGATCCAAAAATCAAATACAAGGGAGTTACGTATAATTTTAATAGCGATATTCAACTGTTGTTCTGCTACGTGTGTTTCAATAGCTACTTTCAACTGTTTGTTTATCTTTGAATGTAAAACAAAAGACGTCAGTTTGTAAGATGAGAGAGTTTAGTATTGAAGAGTATTTTAAAATGTTATTTATTTATGGTAAATTTCATTGTAACCAGGTCGCAGCGGTACAAATTATATAGAGAAAAATATTAATAATAAATGCATCGTATTCTTGGGCACTTTTTAATCTCTGTCACCTGGTTCGTAAGTAATAATGAAAAGCACAAGTGATTATCCTGTATAATAAAGACTGGGACAAGATACATATGCGATTTTTCCTCCCAGTATGTGTCAAATACTTTTTTTTTCAATGCTTTATTTACGGACACTCCTAAAATCTCAGGTCATCAGCGTCCCATTCAATTCAGGGCGTGAAACGGCCGACAAATTTTGCTCAGAGGCCTCTTCTTTCAGGCTTGAGGTTCTTTTTCGTGCCGTAAATGTACGACACGGGACCCACGGCTTTACTTCCCTTCCGAAGGAAGCCATACTTAGGATATTCCCTTCCGAAAAAAAATCCATTGATCCTGGCCGGGTTTGAACCCGCGATCTTGGGTTTAAGAGGCAAGTAGGGTAACCACTACACCACCAAGGACCGACAAATATATTCTCAAAGTAACACGATCTTATTCATGAGAGCCATGAGCCCTTTTTCATGTCATTTATCACTTCAAACTTATAGCATTATTTCTCCTTTCTGCTCTTTAAACGCTACTTCTTGCCTGCATTATTTTTATATTATTCTTTTATTTTTATCAAAATATTCATGATGAAAACCCACTTGTTGATATTTATAAATAAATTTAGTTATAAAGTGTTGCTTAGTTTTTAAAAGTAGTCGTATTTAATTGTAATTAAGGAATCTATCTATATATGATATATAGGAGAATAAAACACAGTCTCTTAGATGAAAAATGAATTAGCTGCTGTATATAATTCTTTTCAATTCAATTACATGAAGAAACATTAAACAGTTAAAGTATTGCCTGAGGCTGAAACTCTGTTTTGAAGATTTAAACAATGCTATTAAAGTGGAAAAATTTCCCATTTTTAATAACAAGATATTTTATTTTAAAACATTTATCTAGTACCATTTCATTTAATGTTTAAATTCGGGCATTTTATGAAAGAGGGAGTATATGTAACTTTTAAAAATATTTCTAGGAGTATTATACTCATATTCTTAATAATTATGTTTAAACTATTATTTCTTGAATAGTAAAGTCTATAACTTCTGAGAGCCAATTCTAGAAAAAGGAAACACACATTTTTTGTCGTTTCAGAGCGAATACAACTTTGTTTTTAATGTACTCAATAAAGCTAACATTGTTAAACTTTTACACTGTTTGATCAGTGTTTTATATTTTTCATCTTTTTTATACTAAAACATAACTTAATCCGTTAAGATCCTATACAGAATGTGTCTCTTTGAGCCGAGAGACAAATAGGAGAATGCTTTGCTTATGTATACCGGTAATTGCCTTTAGCTGCTTGAGTCATATCAGAAAGGAACGGAGACGAATGAACCCTGCACGCTAATGATAAGGGGATGCCGAGGTCGTCTTAATATCTTGCTCACACGGTACATGATCCAATAAACTCTTGTGCGCTGTTGCTATAGAGCGGACATTGCCGTAAGCAATCTCATCAATGCTTATCCAGAAACGCCAGAGTTAGAAGTGGCTTCAGTTCAGGAAGCAGGTACAAACAAGACAATGCTTTAAATACAAAAGAAACACAGGCCGAATACGTTTTAGTCTGCGAAAGGTGTTTTGTACGTTGTTAAATACGGTGCGGTCATGAAGTCTTTCATGTTTATTGTTGGTATGTATGGATTCTGAATAGGAAATGCTTCAACATTTTCAAGAATTGTTTAAGTGCATACATTTGTTGAACAATGAAATACACACTGACCATGAAACTTGCGGTTTGTTCAAATATTAACTCCACGAAAATTACCGGTAATTATGCCGTTATTCAGCAATTGATTCAAGTTCTATACATTAACCTTTGTGGAATTATTTCAGAGAAAATATGCCCGTTTTGTGTTAGTAGTAATGGCGTGTTTTGTTTTTGGTCTGTAAATCAAAGACCTCTCGTAACACTAGAAGGACCGATATTACCTTGCCGTAGGACTGCGACCAGTAACTGTCTCAAGTTTTCAGTACTCTTACATTTAGATACAGTATGTTAAGAGGTGTACGTTGTTCTATAGTTTAAGTGCTAAAGAATTACATTTATGAAATTGTAATAAATATATTATATTTATTCAAGAAAACGTAGTTGACACACACATAAGATTTATTTCAATTGTTAAATATATTTCTTTAATTAGACTAAATATTCAAGCTCCTTTTTCACTATGTGTGCTTAAATACTTTAACCCCAAAATGCAAAGAAAAGAGAGCATTGAATTGATCCTTAATTTTCCAAAAACTTATGACATTATAACATCAGCACAATGGTCCTACCCATTATTTTTACAAAAAACATTTATCACATGTGTTGAGATTTTTCTGAACACTGACAACAATATATTCTTATAGTGTTTCCTTGTTTTATTAGGACTTTTTTTATTCTTCACACTGGTAGGTCTTCCGTGCCCTTCCCTAACAGCGCATATGGAGAAGAGAGTTTTACTAACTTGAAAAATCTCTCGACACCTTATGTTTTCTTCTGTAGCTTTCTCGGTACAGAGTTCGTTCGTTGATACCAGCTAAGACCAATACTCTAGGGTGTCATCCACGTCTTCCAGATGTAACATTGTACCCCCAGTCTCCAGGAAAATGAAATTATTCGTATACCAAGCTTGTCGTCGTATTTATCGGTTGATACATCCTCTGTGGCAAGGGGCAGGAGCATTAGTTGTTACTCAATTCGATCCTGCAACAGCATGAATATCTGCCTGTGATCAGGGAAACTTACACCCCCACGTCATCCTCTGATTCTGACGATTCACTTACATTAGAGGTACGAGGGAGATTTTCATCACCAGAGAATGCAAATGCATGTTTTTATAAACGCGTAATGCACACATTACGAAAATTTAGTGCTTTAAACATGAATCACTTTCTTAATCGAAATAGGCATACCTTTTTTATACGTGCGTGCATAATTAGGCATTTTGTCCTTATTTTTAGTTTCTATTTAAAGGATCATTTACAAAACAGTTGAATTATTTCAACTTGTACTGATAATACACTGTCCTGACAGAAATGCTTTCCTCTCTCGGATGTTAATTGCAACTCTTAAGTTGTACTGAAAGAAGGGGAAACTTTGATCATTTTTAAAATTATTGTAAATGTATTTAGAGCTTCTAGTGTCTGTAATTGTGACTTCAGTAAAAGATACAAGATGCCATGGTAGATTAATAGGTTGATTAGGAAATAGTGTACTGTTACTGTTCCATTCAAGAAAAAAACTTTTTCATATTATAACATAACGTCTTATTTTTGCACACTAGAGAGCATATTAAATATTTTACTCATTTTCAAGTGAACCAGAGAGTCGCTTCTGTATCGTATACTGCAAAAATGCATAAACCGAAATCGAAAAGTATTTATGGGTTTAGTAGCTGAGCTAAACAAAATTAATGAATCAAATCCAAATTAAAAATCCTTTTGTTCAATAAACTTTTATGCGGAGAAAACGTGAATGAAACATTTATTGGACGCTATCACAGATTTGTGACGTATATATGTAATTCTTTACTTAAAAACATATATTATAGGCTCTACAGTCTGATGGAATAAAAAGTAGAGATATTATTGGTTATTAGCTGGGCTAAAAGAAACTAAATTAAAATAATAAAAAACTGATAATGCATATTTTTTCTGCTTCATTGAGCATATCTACGAGATTGCCTTTTAAGTTGTGACAAAAATTAGGAAAGAAACAAAAAACTGTTTTGTTGCTTTTCAAAATATTCGCCTTTCAGATTTATACACTCTTGCATGTATTCAAACCAATTCTCGAAATATTTTTTCCACTCTGAAATTGGTAATTTCAAAAACGTTTTTTAAAGCCTTTACCAGCTTCTTGAGGTGATGAAAATCGCTGTTCAACCATTTTTTTTTTATATTCGGAAACAAAAGCAGTCATTAGGCGATAAATCAGATGAATACGGGCATTGTGGTATTAATTCTATGTTTTCTCCTTCAAATAATCAATTGTTTGACGTGATGTGTGAGAGCTGGTATTGTCATGAGGAAGAATGATGCGACGTTTTCGGTTATTTTTCCTGATTTCGTTGATGACTTCTGGCAAACAAATTGTTTATACCATTCAACGTTAATTGCTCTTGATCCTCTAAAGGAGTGGTTGCGACATATCCAGTAAAACCGAAGAGACAAACGACAATTTTCTTGGAAGTGCTTCGTGAACGAACACCTTTTAAGGGATTCGGTTCTTCTTGGAAGACCCAAACAGTATTGTTGCTTAGTTTCCGGTTCACACGAATATATCCAAGTTTCGTCACCTGTTACGATGTTGTATACGGTTTTTGCAGCTCCTCGGCGGAATTTTTGAGCATTTCATAATACCAATTAACACGAGCGTTTTTTTTTTTTTTTTTTTTTTTTTTTAAATTCGGTCAAAATATACGGAATCCATTGGTAACAGATCTTTTTCATAGCTAAATGTTCATGCAAAATTGAATGTACTGCAGTCTCCGATTTCCTTAAGGATGGCTCCATCTCACTGTAAATCACATGCCGATCTTCTTCAATCATCTTGCGTACAGTAATCGATGTTTTTGGAAGGACAACCGATTTTGGTCGACCTTCACAAAATTCACCACTGATGCACTCGTAATTCTGAAAATTAGTTGTAAACAATCTTTTCTGATGGCACTTCATTACCAAAAGCTCAACGAAGCGATTCTATGCATTGCTGTTGAGTAAGGCTTTTGTAAAAAATCTTTCAACGAAAACCTTCATGTAAATTTTTCATTAATTGTTTTAGCAAAATTACTTTGTTTAAATGCTCACTGTAAACAAATTTTAAAAAATGGTAATGACATATATCATTTCCGCCACCAAGTGGTCGTTTGTAATAACTTAAAAAGGCAACCCTCGTAGTAAGTTTATAGTGTATGATTATATGCATATTTCAAAATTTTATTGTGCATGAAAATATTGTTTTATTCATCTCTATCACTGCTATTCTGTTCTTCTAACTTTCTGATAAACTACTGAAATAAATCAACAGTTGATAATCTGGAACATAACTTTTTTTTTTTTTGAATGATTTATTTATGGACGCTGTTTAACAGCTCAGGTCATCAGCGTCCCATTCAACTCAGGGCGTGAAACGGCCGACAAATTTTGCTCAGAGGCCTCTCTTTCAGGCTTGAAGTTCTTTTTCGTGCCGTAAATGTACGACACGGGACCAACGGCTTTACTTCCCTTCCGAAGGAAGCCATACTTAGGATTTTTTACGCCCCGAAAAAAATCCATCGGTCCTGGCCGGGTTCGAACCCGCGATATTGGGTTTAAAATGCAAGTATGGTAACCACTACACCACCAGGACCGACATGTGGAACATAATGCCAACGTGTCATTATAATGAGAAAGCAATATTAAGCAATAATATGACAAACTGTAGAAAGTATATTCCGGCACTAAATAACATGCAATCTGAGGAAAAATACAGGATAACAAACTAAAAGCTAGAAAACGCGTAAGAAACACATTGCTGAATTTTAGATATGATGCACTCAAAATAACCCCAGTAGTCAAAATGGGATAAAAACTTTGATTTTAACATTTTAACATGTTATATGTATGTAAGTTTTTTAAAAGAACTATAATCAGAAAAATTGATTAAATTCATGAAATATCTTTGCGATAAATAGTACCTGTATTAATTACAAAGCCTTAAATAAAGCTGGTCGGTGCAAACGTCGAGTGTTTCCCAAGATGAAAAGTGTTACTACATTAAATTTAGGTTCCTGGAATAAAAATATTGTTCAGAGTCACAGAGTAAAAAAGCGAGTGGAAAAGGCGTCTAGATTTATTCCTTACCTAGATCTTAATGTAGAAACACTGTTTCAAGTTTTTAAAAATAAGGTAAAAATATATAATAGCACAGATGTAGAATATAGTTAAATGTCCAGAAATATAATTTTGTAGAAAACAATACTAGGATTAAAACATGTTGATTTATATATTGATAGCATTCGAACAAGTTTCATTGTCGTGATTATTATTGTAGTGTGTTTCAATGTGCTATTAATTCGTCGAATTTTAAATGCATTACGCTTATTGAATATAACATTTTTTTGCTTTGCTTTACAAATTTTCCACAGAGAAAACAAGGATGTTTGAAGAGCTAACAGTAAAAATATTATTGTAACACTGGTCTACAAAAAAGATTTTTCTTGCTTTTTTATTTTTCCACCAGGATATACGTAATAAGAATGCCCTGAATTCAAAAATATTTTAAATTTTACTGTATCGGGCTAGGTTTTTAAACAAAATCACATCAAATGTAATAATATACTTATTTTTTTATATTTATGAAATATTAGGCAAAAGTGTTTTTGTACGTTTCATTTTAACTTAAATATATTTAAAAAAATTTATCTGTTAATTATGAATTTTCAAAATTTGTCACTAAGAAAACATTTTTTTTAAACTTTTGATATGTCCTTTACTAAAGGCCTTCTCCTTTGCCCTTAAGGGACAAATTAGGCTATCTTTATCTTTATGTTCTTCACTAGTGTCCTTTTCAAACACCAACAGTAATCGGCAATCATTTACACATCACAATGGCCTTGATAGTGGTTTACCTTGTTTTAATGTCTGTATGAAACTGCTCACGTTGTTCTTCACTATTGCACCAAGATTGGCAGGGAAGTAATCAATATGACTGTTGAGAAAATGCACTTTAACATTCATTCTTCATCTAGATTTCTGAAATGTTGTAATATTTACTACAAAATTTCTTTAAAGCTCTCAGCTTTTTAATTGCCAAGAAAATTTTCTGACACTTTTTTATGTCAACCATGCTGACTTCTCTAACTCGGACATCGACTGTGGAAAGGTCTCATTCTGCAATAAGCTCACGAATCTGGGGCCCATCAAAAACATCTGCTGCTATCTTAACTTCAGTTTTGTACAGAAACTTTGTAACAAGAAAAATGAAACAATCACTATCCTTATTCAGAGCATTGACAAATTGCTTCATTAGGCTTAACTTAATATGGAGTGGTGGAAAAAGGACATTAGAAGGAAAAACCAATGGTTCATACTTCACATTTTTTTTTCTCCAAGAACTTAACTGCTCCTTGGTGCTCCCCATTAACAAAGTGAACTATTTATTATCTTGTTTAAATCTCTCAGAACTTTAATTTATGTGTCTGCTCAATGAACAATAATAAAAATTGTGATTTTTCTATAATACTGTGAAAGACTGCAGCCCAATTAAACAAAACCAAGGCTGGTTTGAGAGACTCCATGTGGTAAGGAATCAGAAAATATGTGCAGTTTTCATTCCGCAAAAATTATGTAGACCAGTGTAATTCTTAAAAATACATAATGTTTACTCCTGAACACAAAAAAATGAAAATAACTCTGATGTTAATCTAATCAGTATGGCGATCAAGACGAAATGAAATCTGGTACTGTTTCAGAACCAAAAACCCGGTATAAAATGCATATTTGTATTTTGTTCCATTTGTTAGCGATGAGCTAGCTGATTTCAGGTTTTTTAGCTATAAATATTTTCGAAATATAAATTTGTCCATAAGCTATTTAAATCATTAAAATTTGGGGATTTGGTCGTTGTAAATGCTATTAAAATTTAAATATTGAACTAAATATCTTGAATTTATTATATTAATATCTACTGTAAAAAGGGTCAATTATTTAGAGACTCCGCTTCAGCCTATAATGATTTTGTTTACACTTCATTCCGACTTCAACTCTATTTATTTAATTTTATTCAGATGCTTTTTTTAAACTTACCTTGAGTTTCTATTTTTTAAAATCTTTTATTGACATTTATTCTGCTCCAATGGAATTGGAATGTTTGGTACAGAAATCAACTGGCATTTAGTAAATTTTTCTTACCTGATTATGGCTTTTTCTCTCAATTCTCATATCTCGTTACATCAAAGATTACACTTTATATATGATGCCATTTATGTATTTTATCACTGCCCTGTTAATTTTTCAAAATATTATTTGAGATAACTTAAATTCCTTTACTGTTACTGTTAGTTTAAGTAAAATAATTAACAGATATTATCTTTAGAGAATCTGTTCTTCGATTATACGTTTTACCTGCCTCTGCCTTGATAAAGTACCTTTGGAATTAAATTTAAACATTTTTGTTATTTTTGGAATTTTGCATAGCAGCATCATTAACGTTTCGTTTAATTTCTAAAATGTAAAAATAGATGAAAAAAATTAACATGAGCATAGCTCAGAACAGAATCACAAAGTTTATAAATACTGAATAGTTGATGCATTTTTTATTCGACGTAGCAGCAGCAACCTGCGGAAGGCTGGCTAATCAGCGAAAGTTAAGACAACTGACTTCTGAGCAGCTAACACGGAAGAGAAAGGAAGAAAGAGCCGTCTTGTTTTTAATGCGAGTGAGTGTTCCTTCTGTCAAAGAAATAAGCAAGAAACCTGAGAGCACTTTGATTGCTAGAAACAAGGTACTCCTAATTGTGTTAGCGTATAATTTGGTTAGGGTTCGTCTAAAGAAGCATTTTCCCACCCGGTTTGCTGACTGGTCTTTCCTTTACTTGATTAATTGTTAAGAAGGTCTCTTGTACGCCAAGCAACTACTTACTTATACATTCCTTTTGTGTTGCAGTCATTATCTCACTCATTCACTCCAGATGTTTTTACGGGACTCCGCTGTGGGTACTTCTTTTCATCTCGTGACCTAATTCGTAGGCAGTGAAAAAGTTTACGATGATGAAGGGGTGCAAGGCCGTACCATTCTGGCATTGGGGCTTTGCGCTCCCAGATGCTCATATTGAAACTATGATTTATACCTCCACAGTTACTTTACTTATTTTGGGCTCGAGGGAGATGCTGCTGTTGCTAGCGGTACTTTCATTTTGAACAGTTTGCAGAATGAAGAATCAATTGAAGATGTGAGGAAAGAATCGTGGAAGACAAACTTTTTTATTTTTTGTAATAGTAACACATTTTAAAATAACGATTGAATTAAGAATGATGTAATACATAATGACACAAAATATTTTCAGAAATTAAGATTATTTAATATTATATTACAACTTCTGAAGTCATCTCAATAGCTATATATTCATATGTAAAGCACACTTTTTTGTAATATTATTTTTGGATATTTTTATGCTCTCGCTTTCTCTTTAAAATATTTTATTTATAAATGTACGTAACTAACTAGTAGTATAATCATTTTTATTTGGTATTATTAGATTGAATTCATTTAGTAGGGCAATCAGCTAATCGCGGCGCTTCTGGGCTAAGGTCACGGCATTAAGTTCCGTGCTGAAGGCTACACGCGACAGTCAGTCACATTTTTATTACGATAGCGAGCATTATTTCTGTGTTATTGTAACTCAGTTTGCGGTTGAATGATCAATATAACTCAAGTCTTTGTGTTACTACAGAGCTATTAACTAGCACGTTAGTGTTTTATTGAAATGTTACCACATAGTCGATACTAATGGTCTAGTGACTTTGCCTCGTACACTCAAGATCGCGGGTTCAACTCCTTTCTTTGAAAAGGAAGTAAAGCATGGGTCCTATGTCCTACATTTACGGTATGTAAAAGAACCTCAAGTCTGAAAGAAGAGGTCTCTAAGCAAAAGTTATCAACCAACAGTTTCACGTCCTGAATTGAATGGACGCTAATGAGCTAAGATGTTAAATAGGTCCTTAAATAAACCGTGTAAATAAAGTTACAGCAGAATAGAAAAAATAAACAAGTGGACAAGAATGGCCCCAACACTACAGGGGAATTTAAAGAAAATATCTAGGAATGAAGTGCAAAAGCAAAATTGTTGCAGTGAATGCATAATTATTTAAAATATATCAGAAATATACAATTGCAGATAAGCACTAATAGTGTGTGCAGCAAATATTAAAAAAGTGCGATTGAAATGAGAAAGAAACTTGTTCATCGACGAATCCGACGACTGGCATGACCTTAGTTCCGCAAGGCTGCCTGCGGAATCAGGCTAAAAATAACAAAGTATAAAATGTCTTTATTAGGTGTTTTTTGTATACTTTTAGGAGTAATGTTTAACATACAAGAACTTCATCTTAAGGCATTTAGAACTGGTAAATTGGTAGTTTATAGTGAATATGACATTATTTTACAGGAATCAATTATGATAAAAAACACACAAAGATAAAGTGCTCCAAAACTATGGTTTAAACTTGACAAAATTTATTTTCATTACAAACATAAATAAAATTAAACTAAAAATAATATATTTTTAAAAAATCATCTTATATTTCTTAAGGCCGTACTCTGTGCTTTAGTGTAAATAGGCGCTTCTTGAACAATATATCGCATAGGAAATATTCGCTCAGTTGGTCACATAATACATAGTGCATCAATACACGAGTTTAACACGATTTCATCAGTCACACATAACTAATCAGCAACTGCTTGACGATATGTAAACTCATTAGATTGTATTCCCGTATTTAAATTTATTTATTTATTAATCTATTTTGTGAACATTTTTATTCCTTTTAATTAAATGAGTGTAACTTTCAATACATAAAAGTTATAGACAAATGTTGCGCAAATGCTGTTATCATTTGATAATCAACAACAATATTAAGTTTCAGTTCCATATATAATATCACATCTTTGGCACAAAGCAGTTCTACGATAAATCGTAAAATTTCATTGGTGTACATATATTGCCCAATAAAACTTGATTGGCCCAATTTATCTCTTGGATTGTCAGATCAATACTGACACACATTTGTCAAGCACAGTATGAATGTTACTACAAAATCGAATATCCGAATCGTATTGAAATCAAGAACAACTTCTGCTCCAAATAAGTATTTTTATGATTAAATATGTACTGGGTTCCAACAATATCTTTTAAGCAAAACGAATTCATATATACTACTGATTTGCGTTCCATTGCTAGAAACAAAATCGTTGTTACCTAAGACTATGGTACTAATGATTATATTAATCTGTTCACTATAACTGAGCTGCGAAAAATTTAATATTACAGTAACATAGATCGTTGTCATTATAATTACTTATTATTCTTGTTACCATTATATGCGTATGGGTACTGTACAGAAAACAATTATAGTGGTCAGAAAATAAATGCTACTTTGTACAACCGTTAAAAGGTCAACTGTTGCTCTTTGAGTGGAGGAGAGGGAAAAGAGGGAGCGAAAGAGGAAGGAAGGGAGGGAGGTAGAGAGAGATACAGTTATTAAACACAAACAAATTAAAGAGACGTTTGAAGGAGAATTTTATGAATGTTATACGTATATAAGAAATGGCCAAGTTAATTATTTTTCTCACAAAACATAAATGATAGCAAATATGTAATCATACGAACCACATTTATATTTTTGAATTTTTTGTAAACCTATATATTTAAATGTCGATAAAGGAACATTTGAAAAAGGGAATGGAAATACATATATTATTTACGAGGTGCATTCAAGTTATAACACCTGAGTTTTTTTCTCACTAATTAATTATACGAAAACTATGAAATTTGTGTCACTTCTCGACGTAATCTCCCTGCAGCCGTAAACGTTTTTCATAATGTCGACGACATGATTCCATGACCTCTGCGAACGCTTCTGTAGGAGTCTGTTTTCACTAATGGAAAATCGCTGATGCAATAGCAGCATGGCTAGTGAATGTGCGACCACAGAGAGTGTCTTTCATCGTTGGAAACAGTCAAAAGTCGCCAGGAGCCAGATAGGCGAGTAGGGAGCGTGAGGAATCGCTTCAAAGTTGTTTTCATAAAGAAACTGCTGCGTCACGTTCGCTCTATGCGCTGGGGCGTTGTCTTGGTGAAACAGCACACGTGAAGCACTTTCCAGCCGTTTTTCACGCAATGCTGGAAGGAGCTTCTTCTTCAAAACTTTTCGTAGGATGCACCTTTCACCGTAGTGCCCTTTGGAACGCAATGAGTAGGGAATACTCCATCGCTGTCCCAGAACATGGCTATCATAATATTTTCTGGCTGGCACTTATCCGAAAAATGTTTGGTGATGGAATCTGAGTGCTTCCATACAGCAGAATGGCGCTTCGTTTCAGAATTGAAAAACGGCATCCATGTCTGATCCATTGTCACAATCAATGAACAGAAAGCCCTATTCATGCAGTCATTACGCTTCAACAATGTCTGACAATATGCCACGCGCGCAGCCTTGTGGTCGTCCGTCAGCATTCGGGCATCCATTTGGGGACACTTTTCCATTTTCAAGTGCAGCATCCCACGGAAATGCCAACGATGTGTTCCGCACTCATTCGGCGAGTCCCCAAAACAACTTTCTCTACTTGCTCGACCATGTCGTCAGACCGGCTTGTGTGAGGTCGAGATGGCTTTGGTTTGTTGACACATGACGATCTGCCTTCCTTGAACTGTCGCACCCAGGAATGCACGTTAGACACATCCATGACACCATCACATGTACCGCCACAGGTGGCCGAGGTCGTTAAGGCACGGACTCGTGAGTGGG
Source organism: Metallyticus violacea (assembly GCA_030762175.1). NCBI lineage: Eukaryota > Metazoa > Arthropoda > Insecta > Mantodea > Metallyticidae > Metallyticus > Metallyticus violacea. Next base: position 57,413,916 of record CM060840.1, read on the forward strand.
AGGTCTGAATACCGCCAGGACCGTCGTCCCTGACCGAGGGTTTTTCCAGGTTTTCCTCGGTCCTCATAACTGTGGCAAATGCCGGGGAGGCACCCTGAACTTATCCCCTAGAACGTTTACTTCCTTAAAAAAAAACCTTTATCAATTTATTATTTCATCTCATATATCATCAGAGTCCACCAGCTATGGTGTCTCAATAGTAATAACGAGCGTTAAACACCATAAAAAAAATCATATGTCTCACTCAACTGGCGATAAATTATAATCGATGTAAAACCACGCCAATGGAGAAAACCAATGATTACATGCTGTTCTTGTTACGAAAACGCCACCATTTTCAAGAATCAAAAGCAGTCCTCACTCTCGCCACTGTCGGTCTGGTGGTGTACTGGTGATCATACTTGCCATCTAAACCCAAGATCCGGGATCAAACCCGGCCAGGACCGATGGATTTTTTTCGGGCGTAAAAATCCTAAGTATGGCTTCCTTCGGAAGGGAAGTTAAGCCGTGGCGTACATTTACGGCACGAAAAAGAACCTCAAGTCTGAAAGAAGAGGACTCCGAGCAAAATTTGTCGGCCGTTTCACGCCCTGAATAGAATGGGATGCTGATGATCTGAGATGTTAAAGAGCGTCCGTAAATAAACCAAATCAACAACTCTCGCCGCTGCCGCTAGAGTTATGTGTGCCATACAGTGGTGCCATCTCTGTCACGCATTGACAACGAGTGCCTGCGAATTTTAAAATAAACCACATGTTTCTATCTGTTTCCAGTGCTGAGAAAAAAAGTCCTAATGATTTTTGAATTCGCCTATTATTTATGACAATGTGCACTGCCTAGATATTACAGTTTATCTGAAATAGATGATTTATTTGAGGATTGCATGTGTCTTGAGGCACATTTTAACAAATTGGGCACCATTTTTAAAGGCTATTTTTTCCTGTGATATATGATACAAACATTTTTCGTAACAAAATTCAACACATATTTTATTGACCCAAAGAAATAAATATTAATTCATTTATATCCATTACCTTGAATATTGTCAATATAGCCTTTAAAAAGATGCTCAGCAAAACTACAAAAGTTCTCTCATATTTAGTAATGCGGAAAAAATTCTGAAGATTACAATACAGCTCAACAAAATAAAAATTAATTTCAAGAAAGGTTTATATATGACATTTTCACATTTATTTTAGACAATTAAAGAACATTATTTTTAGAGAGGAAATTCTTGCAAGAAGGTTTAGTGAAGCACATAAATTTTCCTGTCTCTGTAAGGGATTCTGTAAATCACACGTAATATAAACATATTTCATTCGTGCTAAGCTTCTTTAGGTTCTGTTTCGCAGTCAGTCTTTTCGCTTATCTCCAGGTCGAGAGCTATAGAAACTATTTCTTCCTCGCCACATTCCCTCCCTTTAAGCCTGTCCTGCCGCTTGGTTGCGTGACCTAATTAACGAATGATCTCTTTGCCTTGGACCCGGACGAAGATCTCGGGCTTACAGTAAATTTTCTTGGTGAAACATTATCGTCGTGATGCTCCCTGGCGGAACAATCGTACCCTGAAGCACTCTTGAGCCCCGTCCTGGTAGGAGGGGCAGAACTGCTGCAGTCTCACATCCCCCAGATGAGACACTGAGGGGAAGGCGTGAAGATGTTGAGAAGGGTCACGGATCGAACGTGACCTCATTTGACCTGTCACATTTTATTTTGACATAAACCCTTGTCTATGAAAAACGAGCAAATAACACGTGAAAGGATGGTAGGGTACTTAAGGAATATATGAAAGTAATTTCTAATTTTAAAATTTTCATTCACGAAGAGAAAAAAGGAAGATTAATGTTTCAAGGAAAGGGAAAATAATGGCATCGTTTAGTATTTCTAATTAGGATAATATAAAAGTAAACAGAGTTTCTAAATTATAGAAACATTTTAAAATAGCGGACTTTATGACATTTAAAATGTACTTTGTGTTACATCTCTCAAAATAATTAAAACTGCACCAAGGTAAGTATATAAGATATGCCTGCATTTTGGTTTCTTATAGTATAAATATGTAATAAACATTCATAACATTAAACTTTACTACTCCAATATGCAGTTGTTTAATTTTTTTTCAAAAATAGAAAAGCTAAAGTATATATCATATTTTAAAATATAAAGTTAATATAACTGTACGAGCTATACCGGTCCGCATTGCAATGAGAGTTTGTAAACACTTCTGGAAATAGGTTGACCAGTTTACGCATAATTCGCGGTTAGACTGGAGTTAAAGGTTCCTATGACGCAGCCAATTGCTCAGTCAATCGGTCCTGGTGGTGTAGTGGTTACCATACTTGCCTCCTAAACCCAAGATCGCGGGTTCAAACCCGGCCAGGATCGATGGATTTTTTCGGGAGTAAAAATCCTAAGTATAGCTTCCTTCGGAAGGGGAGTAAAGCCTTGGGTCCCATGTCGTACATTTACGGCACGAAAAAGAACCTCAAGCCTGAAAGAAAGGCCTCTGAGCAAAATTTGTCGGCCGTTTCACGCCCTGATTTGAATGTGACGCTGATGACCTGAGATGTTAAATAGCGTCCGAAATTAGATAAATCAACAAAAATTGCTCAGTCGTGTATATCACGCCAACTGTTTACTGTGTGCATTTCTGTAGAAAGTGTGAGTTTACATTACTTGCTACGGCACATTTGTTTATGTTAAAATACGCCAAAAAATATACGGAAAAAACAAATATTGTTACGTGCAAAGTAAATCTTACAAGAACTGAAGGAAAGAATTTCGCATTAAATTTACAGCAGTAACATCTCCGTCAGAAATCGCAATTTTAAGATCGTGATCAAAGTTCGAACTCGAGGCATTTTCATTGACAAAAATCCAAGACCAAAACTTCGGTCTTTAACAGAGGAGAAGCTTGATGAAATAGTCTTATCATTATTAAATTTTCCTTGAAAGTCTTTAGCACGATTAGCCCAGCAAATTAGTGTATCTGTCGGCTGTGCGTATAAAGCCACCCAGCTGCTGCATCTTCATCCATATAAATTACTCCTGTACCTGAAATTAAATCCTTGGAGGTATTGTGCAATATTCGGGGGGATGAATTGCGACGATTATCCTAATTTTTTTTCTAAATAATTCAGGCATGTCTCACAGAATAAGGTACTCGAACAACTTACTAGGATGGGGAGTACAATATTAATCACATAAATAATGAAAGAAATAGAAAATGCGCGTTATGAGCTCCGACCGCTTATCGGCAGGCGCGAGCCCATTAAGCAACAACTTTCCATCGGCAAAATCAATTTGATTGTGTAATGGAATGAGGATCGTATAACTATTAAATAATTGAATATTTTGTTACATTAGTTGAATTCAGATTTTAATTTCTTCAATACTTAAAAAAATTCCTACAAGATTTAATTTATCGAAAAAGCATTGCATATTAATAAAATTCCTTTCATTTGTTCGTTCCACCCAATGTTACTTATATGAAGGAGCGGGAGTTTGTAGATGTCAGATAATGCTAATGGGTAAAATATGCCGCTTTCCCTGTTATCTATATTTTTTCTATTCTCTCTCTCTGTGTTTGTCACTTTTGTATGTTGTAACTGTATAAAGGAACGTAGATGCATTTTATTTATAATTTAAGAGATAAAGTCTGTAAATTAAATCTGTGAATATTACATGATTGCAAAACAAAAGGAGATGATGCGGACACATCTTTGCTATAAAGCCTGCCTGCTTCGCACCTTATGGTAAAACATTTCAAAATATTCTTTTAAATGTTAAGCAAGGGAAATAGATGGAATCTATTTATTGTGCCAAAACGATTTTTTTACTAAGTCCACAGTTTATCTCTTATTTATTACTTAGAATAATATGTATGTATCTATTCTGTTTTGCCGATCGCCAATAATACAGAACGTTCTTGGACAAGTCGTTACAGTATGAGCTCGATTGCTGATTGCTCAGAATGTGTAAAATGAGATCTAAACGAATAATTACATCACGATATTTATATACTAATTACTTTTATATGTAAATAATTGTTTTACACCATTAATTAAAATATATATTTTTGAGTTAACATTAGCATGTATTTATGTATATGTTTTACTAGTACGTACGCAAAACATGTAGCAGTAGGACTGGCTTGATTCCAGGGGCACCAACACATTAACACTTAAACCGGCACACAACGGACCACCCTTGCTTTTATAGTATACTAGGTCTGTTAAATTTATTAAAAGATATTAAAATGTTAAATGTTCCATAACATATTATAAAACAAATTCATTTAACAAAAAAATAATAAAAAGCACAAATAAAAGAAAACTCGCTAATTGAACAGTTGAATTTGCTCAATTTATTTTTCCCTCACGGCTATCAGTTTTTTTCAGACTATCTTACTTTCATCTGAAATTTAGCTATTCTATCCTCCCCTCTCTTTCCTGTCAGTAGAGCCCAATATGATTGTTTCGCTTTCTTCGTCCGCAACGATCATAGGATATACTTCTTTTCATGTTCTTCCTTACCCTTTTATTCATATTTGACCATGATTCCCTCTCCTCACAAATGGAGAAAATTCTTACCATTTTTGTCGGTGACTTAATCATCTGCCATTCCTAGTCTAAGTCATGTCAGCCCTTTGAATTAGGCCCTGTTTAGAAATATTGGTCCAATCCTATTCAGACATTAGCCCAATTGTACTTTCAAGAAATCATTCCCTGAACTTGCAATTGTATGCTGCCTATCCATATCCCTCAAGCGATTCTTTCTCCCTCCATACGCTCTTTCTATTTCCCTATCCTGCTATCTAAATGGAGCCCAGCCTCTTTCTTAATTTGGATGCTTCTGGCATGTTCCTTTCCAGCCTTAGCTGTTCATGGTAGCTTTATGTCATAATTAAAAATAATAAATAAATCAATTAAATTTATGTATCTATTTATAAAGTATCACACCTTCTACAGATAAGTTATTAAAATAGTGAATTATTTATAAAACTTATCAACTTTTATAAATTAAGCGTTAATACACGTTAAAGTAATCCTTAATCACACAATGAGTTTATATCTTTTATTGTGTTCATTAAATTCAAAATTTTGATATATGGTTTTCTATTATGCTCCTATAGATAAATGTCAGAAAAACTGATATTATTTCGGAACTATAACGTAGAATATTTGTCAAATTATATTTTAAGTAGCCTTTAAAATCACAAAAAGTTGTAGAAAGGCTATAAAATTCCAATCTGTGTTATATTTTAACTAAATTTGTTTGGTAGTTCTTATTATAATACGGCAAGTATTGAGGTCAATTGAGTGGGTGCAAATGAAGTAAATGTTGTTGAAAAACAATGAGAGCTTAAACAAATCTGAAAAAGGGTGTAAAATGACATTAAGCGATTGCACTGTTTGTTAGAATGTCAGTAACTAATCGACAGTCACTTGGATGTTTTAGTCAGCTGTTCTCAAAGGCACCCAAGCTTGTTACTGAGCGGTGCAATTTAAAAGCTTAATGCACTAAACGTTCCGTAGAGAGAATACGCAGTAAATTGCTGGTGGTTGCTACTAGAACTGGTTATTGATCAGGTGCGTTGCTAATAAAATTGTAACTAAACCTGGCAGCAAACTAGCGAAATTTATCAAAGTCTGTAATGCTTCTGAACAGAGCTTATTACGCCCACGGTAAAGGATGCCAGATAACCATATCCCTAATGAATCAATAAGGTGGTTTTTCCCACAATTCATAAACAGTTCTTGATATCCAGTAATAAAGTATATGTAAGAGACAAACAAAAATTATTAATGCTAAAACCTTTGGAAGATTAACCTTTTGTGTAAGCTGTATTGAAAACGACTCTTATTTGCCTGTATCTAGGAAATAAATGATAGACACCTCATAATACAAAAAAGGGGAACAGGAGTATTTGTAAACGAGTTAAAATTAGCGCCTCTGTAAACTTCACTTATAAAATACACAAGAAAATTCATAATTGAACAACATTTTCTAAAGAAATAAGGCATTAACAATAGCAGAACTTTCAGAAGGATTAATTCTGCAATGATGTTATACAGTGGTGGTTCAATTTTTGCAATATCAATAAAATGTACAATAATTAAAGATTAAGATAAAGATAACCTATTGTGTCCCTTAAGGACAAAGACCTCCTAACAAGTAGGTAAAACTCACTTTTTCCTAACGTGGTTGGTAGCTTGTTCGTATGCTGTTTAAGACACTCTGATTTGTTCTTTGATTACTTCCTTTCTCACTGCACTAGTTGCTTCTAGAGAAATTTCTATTTTTCTCTTCCTCATGCTACTCTTGACCTATCTGGACATGTATGTTCCTTGAAGAGTTCTGTCCATCATCTTCTTCTGGGTCTGCCTTGTGTCCTTTTTCCTATCCGGGGATTCCACATGAAGATCTTGTAGGTCATCTATTGTCCTGCATTCTTGCGACGTGACCGCCCCATTGCCATTTGATTCTGGTAGCTATTTGTGCAATGTCTGTTATCTGAGAAAACTGAATTATTAATACTATTAGTATTTTGCCCTTCAAAGTTATTCCCAGGATCTTGGTTGTATTTTCTTTGCAATACTTGACTTTTGTTTTTCTGTTACTGACTATATCTGGCACCCATATAGCAATACAGGGTATAAACATAATTCGAGCGTCTGTAATCTGGTTTTCTTAGTTAGTGTTTGGTCTAACAATATAAACTTAAGGGCCCAAAATGTTCTCCAGATTAATGAGATTCTTCTTTGTACTTTTTTTCCATTTTATCATGGAAGAAAATCTGTTGTCCTAGATATGGATATTTGCTCTTATATATAAGGTCTGTTTCATCGATTTACCCATTACAAATTCTTATTATCCAGTTTATTTTACGAAAACTTAAAAATAATGGCAACGTAACATTCATTTTAAACATTCAGAGCCATTATAAAAATTAAATAATAACTTTAAAGTTAGAATAATTAGTAATTTGAAATAATAGGATTAAAATATTTCTTGTACAGTATTACCGTGTATTTAAGTCTTTTTTTTTTTTTGATTGATTTACTCATGGACGCTCTTTAACATCTGAGGTCATCAGCGTCCCATTCAACTCAGGGCGTGAAACGGCCGACAAATTTTGCTCAGAGGCCTCTTCTTTCAGGCTTGAGGTTCTTTTTCATGCCGTAAATGTACGACACGGGACCCACGGCTTTACTTCCCTTCCGAAGGAAGTCATACTAAGGATTTTACGCCCGAAAAAAATCCATCGATCCTGGCCGGGTTCGAATCCGCATTTTGGGTGTAGGAGACAGTATGGTAACCACTACACCACCAGGACCGACTGTATTTAAGTCTGGGACTTATGTAATTAGCCATCTTGAAGTATATTACATAAATAATTGACAGTTATAGCGAAAATTAATTCGTTGAGAACTGATATTAGCTTATGTAACATAAGAACAATGTCCGATAAAGCTATGGCCGATTTGCAGATGCTTCTAGTGTGCTTTATATCCAAACATGGAGCTAACAAAGTAGTTCTAGTGTAAAAGTATTTATTTTCTCGCCTCTTCTTAGAGCTATTTGTTTATTTTTACAAAAGCATGTATACAAGTGGCATCGGTGATTTATTAGTGTTGTGACATGAAGCAGATGCGGCATATGCATTGTGGTTGTTAGAAATTTCCAGAATCAAGTCTTGTGTTTTATTCAGATTGGTAGTTTGGTGTTTCCCCACATGCCCCAAATCGTGGGCAAAGCTAGGAATGATTTAGGTGGGAATAAACAACACAAGGGGTAAGACGTGTCGTGTGTTACATTTTTACGCTTATCCAGGAAACTTGCACAGCTGAACTCGCCATTTTAAAACCAAGTATTTAAGCAATACTGTACTATGTATTTATGTAAATAGCTATAATTTAACAAAATAATGTTCTATTCGGTGAAACTTCCATTACAACTACCTCTACGATGTCACTAACTGGATATTTGTAAGCAAAAGAGTAGATTTATGACAGCATTTTAATCCAGGTTTGGTTAGTATACAATTCATAAATATATATTGTAATTTTAACAATATAATGGATATTGTATCGTTTTTCTTGCATTATATAAATTACAAAAAAGATGCGCCTATACTTTCATCATAGGCAGCATTCATCGGTAAAAAGTAATGGTTTGGTGAAATTTGCTTTAACACTGTGTTTTATAAGGTTATTCTTTCATCCATTCTTTTACATTAGAGTTCATGGTGTGCCAGCGCCCCTTAATAAGAAATACCTTCTGCAATATTACTGATAAATGGAAGAGAGCAGAAGCCATTTAGCTCCAGTTATGCCACCTTTATTGTTCCATTGGATTTTTCTGTCATGACAAATGAATCACACTTAGTGCAACAATTCCTGGCCAAGCACCAAATTGCGCGGAAATCCCACATGAAATAAACGCGACAAACCGGCTGAACTGGACTATGTGAAACCGATACATAAAGCAAAGTAAGAAGGAATTCTAGATAAATATAGTCTATAAAATAATACTATTAATAATAATAACAATAATAATAATAATAATAATAATAATAATGGTAAATATAAAAAATCAAATTCGTTCAGACATTACAGTATTGGTTCTTCATGGTTCGATTATCCAGACGATTCGAGGCCACCTTAAAAAACTCTATTACTGCGAATATTATAACAATGGATAGTCTGTAATTTAAAATTTACTCCTTAATTGTGAAGCCGATGAGATAGAAGGTTGGCAGTGGTAGATTTGTGAAAAGGTCACCAGGATATGAAAATTGTGATCAGTCAGCTATAGTTATAGAGTAGAGAGCCGATAAATAATTGGAAGGCACTGATACTGACATAATGGCATTAGTCTGTGAAAAGATGTCGATAGTGATAGAGAATGAGAGTAGAGAAGTTTCAAATTTTCAAAATAAGTTGAATTGCAACCCTTGACATTACACTACGGTTTGCAGAACAGGATAAAACAACCGCTACAAATGTTCTACTCATAATTAAAAACAAAAAATCACTGACATTTCTTTAAAAAAACAGCAATATGAAATTTTTAATTAACGCTCGTTTTAACTGAGGCGTCAAAGGTGATGGAGACTGATGATACGTGAAATGAAATGTATATTGGGAAAATATTTTTTTAAGGAAGAAAGCGTTACAGCCTCAAGTTTAGAGTACATTCCTGGCATTTTTAATTAATGAGAACTGGGGAAAACCTAGAATAAATCTAGTCGGGGGGACGGTTCTGACGGAAATCGAACCCAAGACCTCCCGCTCTGAGTCCGCGCCTTAACGACCTCGGCCACCCTTGCGGTATAATAGAATAATGTACGAGGTCTGATCAAGAAAGACTGGGACAGATTTTTCCATAGATATTTATTACTTTATTTCAATGTTTATATTATCTTTTTCAAAGTAGCCCCTTCTACTTGAATGTGCAGTGCACATGTTGCGGACCATTCTTTGTCAGGTCCTTGAGAATCGCTTCACATTTCTTCAGCACCGCTTCAGAGTTCTCAAACAGAATGCCCTGAAGCTTTTCTTTTAGTGATTGGCATAAAAAGAAGTCACAGTTAGCGAGATCAGGGCTAAAAGAGGGACGTGGGACACAGGTGATAAATATATAAAAATTGTACATGAGGTTGTGTGTTGTCATGATAAAGCTGTGGTCGTTTCTTTGCAACGTGCTTTCTCAGTGTAGTCAATATGACGTCTAATATGCTCCTGTAACAGTATATGAGAGAGTATTGAATGCTGGTAAATCATTCCCTTGCAGTCACCACCACCTTCCCTGCAGATGGAACAACTTTCGCCTTGAGAACCTGACACCTGACGATTTCCTCACTTTTCTGCCTTGTGTCTTTCTTTAGGATTACAATAATGCAACCATGACTCATCACCGCTATAAATGATTCCAAGAAAGAATCCGTCCATTAGCAAAGAGCTGCAGCTTCTCATGGCATGTCTCCATTTGCACAGTTAGGAATGTCACCCAACACGAGTCATATAGAGATGATCATGCATAATTGTAAATACACTGCCATATGAAATTCCCAACACCTCACTGAGTTTACATAACGTTACCCGCCGATACACACGAACAATCGCAGCAGCTGTATTGATGTTCTTTTGTCACAACACAAGCCTAAACACCAGGCTCACTTGTTTAACGCCTTCTTTTGGAAGCCCTTAAACTACCTAAACAATACACAAGATAGTACATTCTTCATCTGAAGCTTGTTGCAGCTTTTCATATTTTTCTGAGACTGTTAAAACAGTCCATGCTACTCTCGCATCACCTCCATTTTGTGATATGTGAAATGCAAGCAGAGCATTACTGCCAACCGAGCGATATAACATGCTACCGCCTAGGGATATTATACATTAAACCCCGCTCTTTTCAAATATTCATGGTACAGATAGATAACTATCAAGGAAGCAAAGGAGATCACGGATTCAATCCTGGCCAATGTCAATGGATATTTTCGAACGTAAAAATCCTCAGTATGGCTTCCTTCGGAAGCGAAGTAAAATCGTGGATCCCATGTCATAGATTTACGGCACGTAAAAGAACCTCAAGCCTGAAAGAAGAGGCCTCTGAGCAAAATTTATCGGCCGTTTCACACCCTGAATTAAAAGTGACGTTAATGACCTGAGATGTTAAAGAGTGTCTATAAATAAAACAAATTAACAAAATACTTCCCCTAATTTTTCCCCAAATCATGCATTAATTTGCCATTTAGATAAGTATCCTTACCAAAGAGTTCTATACAAACTTTTAATAACTTTACGAAACTTGTCTTTAATTATTATTCCTAGTTCTGAATAATGTTAATAGTAATTAGTGATTGTTATTGCGTGATTGTAGCTGCTATTATGCCTTAAACAATTTGTTAAATCCACCTATTTTATATTTATCATTCATTAATCTAAATGAACAGCTAAAGCAAATTTCTTATGATTAGACTGAACTAGCACTGATAATTTTTTTCTCCCAACCGAGGTGCAAAATTATGCTGTGTGATCAACATTACGCTATCTCATTTAGCAAGTTTATTAAACTTGTATGGACCCATTCCACTGGATTACAGGGAGATAGAATGCGGCGCATTTGTTCAACGGTGTTAATGCTAATGAAATAAACGATTAACACAACTTATGAAATAAAATAATTTTAATGTTTGTATATTGAGTTACTCGTTTTAGGAGAAATCTTGTACATCCCTACACGTTTTTAAAGGATAATCGTAAAGCTTTTGAGTATTGGATGTTAATTCTTGCTTGTTTCTTGTTCTGAGAAAATTTGTAGCTGTTACCATGTGTTCAGAGTACAACGCACAACATAAATGTATTACTTTCACATCGGGCCCTCTCCCACATGACGAAGTTATGTAAACTCCTTTGTTTACATTTGGAGTAGAGGCGCTCTCAGGTCGTAAAGCGTATTGGCTTTGAGTCAACAACCACAAGGGTGATGGAGAGGAACTTCCCTTCCCTGACTTAGTATGCTAACCTGCTCTCATTCAGATGCGTGATCATTCTTCTGATATATGTCAACCATTCCTAATGCTGGGCAAAGTGGAAAGGAAAATGTTAGCTCTTTCTTTCTCCCGTTATACGGAATCGACTTCTGTTTTCATGAAGACAACAGCGGGTGCGGAATTTACCTGGCTTTGTCAAACTGAAAACGCTTGCACGGAGTTTGGCTGTGTACTTGCACAATTCACATGCTTCCACACTCAGCAGGCACTTCTTAGTCGGTTCAGGAGAAGTGACATTTCTATTTTTTTTCTGATCCTTCAAAGCAAAATAGCTTTTCTTTTATTGCTAAATTTTGTTATAAATGTGAATTTTCTTTTTCAAAGTCTCTGTAAGTTTTCATAGTATATTTTAAACACTCTCACAAACACTTTTTTCAGCTTTATCACGAACTTGTTCCTCTCTCTCTCTTTCTCTCTCTCTTTCTCTCTCTCTCTCTCTCTCTCTCTCTCTCTTATACTGTTTTCAGTCATTTCTTTCCAACATTTCATTTAGATTTTTAAATGTTAGCTGTATATTATTATTTTTATTATTTTCTATATGAAATTACAGATACATTTTACAGATCTAAGAGGAAAAAATCCAGGTACTCCAATTATTGTTGATTTTTAATTAGATATACATATTTTAAAATATATGTATCGTTTAGTGTAAGAGCAATATAAATTCAGAAGTTTAAAGCAAAAGATGTGATTTTCTGTATGCCTTCTACTAGAGAGTAAATACAATGGAACTTGAGAAGTAATCTTGTCATTTCGAATTTATCTTACTTAATTCAAAATATGGTGATGACAGCTACGGTATTTAAGTTTCTCAATTTTGAATGAATTTTTAAAAATATTCCCTGAATAGATTGAGACTATTTTTTATACCAGAAAGGAAATATAGTTATGAATTAAGCAAAACAAAGAAAATATATAATCCAAAATGTGCCTCTGAACTATACAAATGCATTACAAAGGCTGAAGAGCCTGTGATATAGGCTCCAAAAAGAAAAACTGTATAATTTAGTATTACAGACGATTAGGGAACATGTGAATGATTTTCTGACCTTATTTAATAACATTAATAACACTCAAAAGGGATTTTATTTCAATTTTTGGTTACAATATACAGTTTTTAAAAATTAAACACTTTCATTCATCTATGCTAGTCTAATAAATAGTTTACTATTTGTGTAATAGAACATTCTCATTATGTACATATACTTATTAAGTCTCTGGTCATGTTTGTTTATTATTAATATTTTAACACAACGCAAAAGGATGAAAATTGCATACCAGCATATATTGGAACACATTTCTCCATATATGTGTTCCCATGATGGAAATTTTGCATACCACTTGTTACATCTTATTTGACTAGCCGGTTAAAGCACTTATAAATTATTAATTTGGTTTTAAAATAAAAAAAAATTTAATACATAATTTTGATTTCATTCAAATTTTCCATGTAATTAAAATCAATTGAAACACCCTGCAATTAACATCAATAAATCTTCAACGGCTGTTTAGAACTCTAATTAATGCAAATGAGTCCAAAAATTATTCTTCTACCTGTAGAGTTTTTTGAATTATGTGTCTCTAAAGGCGAAAAATAAATATCTAATGTATTTAAATTGGGTAGTTAAATGACCAAATTAAGAAAAATATCAACTCAAATTATTATTTAGATCTATATGAATATTTTAAAAACGAAAAATAATTTTTCAACCTAAATCACTTCCTGGTGACCTTAGGGATAAAGACGTGGTGTCCGAAGTCTATCTGAAGATTTTGTATTCTATCGCTATAAACGGCGATAAAAGCGGAGGCAGGATAATTTATATCACGTTTGTTATAATAATGTTGAAGCAAAAACCTAAGATGTCACTGTCTTATGATTAATCAGTTTTGTTCGAATGGAATTCTCTTTCTGAGTGGTGAAACAGCACTTTCGCCCCCCCCCCCCATCGGAAATGTAAATATAATATATATGTGCAAATCTAATCACAAGGTTTTAGTAATGTGGATACTATATATATATATATATATATATATATGTGTGTGTGTGTGTGTGTGTAGAATATAATATAACTTTAGCATATGACTTGTATGTCGACAAAAGAGAACGCTCTGATATTTTCTATTCTTGGAAAGCCAAGGAGGCCATAAAATTCCAGACAAAGGGAAAATAACCCCCAGGGTCGAGAATGGTGCCGCTTTTAAAAGGACTACCGTTGGAGAGTTAATAAACATTAGGGATTTTAAATTCGTCAGAACTTTGAACCCTTTGGACCTTTGTACAATTAGCCTTTAAACATACCAATATCAAAAAGTATAAACTTTTAAATAATAATGAATGACACATGCTGGCAGATGGATTTAAACCAGTCACTTGTAAATGTATATTTTAAACTTTTAAACCAAGGCCAGAAACGTGCGCTTGCTTGGATGACCTCCTTTGGCGTCGTTAAGCCAACGATTATTAGATTTGAATTTAATATATAAGGAAGAGTTTGTTTGGCTGGAGTATGCAGTTCACAGCATGAGATCAGACACAGGCACACAGTTTCAGATCAGACATAAGATAACAAGTTCTACTTCGGAGGCGGGCACGTATTTTAAGCTCTACATGCCGCGACACTAATCTTGAAACCTTGCATTCTTTAGGGACGCATTCACTCATTCTTAGAGCCTGCACACTGCGACGCACGCATTTCTAGGATCTACAGGCATCGAGATGTAAGCTGAGGCATTCATAATAAACCCTATTTAAGATGCAGTTTTCAGATTCAGTTCACATCCGTGGAAGTCATGGCAATTAAATTTATATTCCATGTAGATACATTTTATCGTGCGCAAAATTGCCGTACATACTACGTCTCATTGTGTAGTTATTTATGCTACTGAGCTGCTCTCCCAGTCCTGTTGAGTATGAATCAACAAAATAGCAGAATTCATCCTGAGAAAGTGTTGTCACCGAAGCATAAACAATACCATACCAAAACCGCTTCATAGTTTGGAAACCAACGAGGCCAATACTAAACCTCCTCATAATTTTGGCGCCCAACATGGGGCCACTTACGAATCCACCTCATAATTTGGTATCAACAAAGTGGAGCCAAAACAATAACCCCACCAGACAAAACCGCCTCACAATTTGGCGCCTAAAGTGGGTCTACATACAAAACCACCTCAGTGGGAACCCAAAACTTTCCTTCTAAGTTACCAGCAACCTGTTTTCAGCGTTTAACTAACTTATTTAGAAAGAGATAAAAACGTGAACCAAAATATTTATATTCTGGTGATGATTGACCATTGAAAATTTTTTGGAAATAATTAGGAAACGTTAAAGTGTGTATCGTTGTAAGAGATAGCTATATTCCGTAGTATCACCCTGCTTTAGAATAATTTCTATTAAAATAACTTAAATGTTATACCTTTCTACAAACGTATCTTTGGCAGTTCATTGAATATATATTACATCTTATGCTTAACTTTTGGACCTGCGTATTTTATATAACTTAGTATTGAACTCTTAAGTGCCAAACTTAGATAGAAAAATCCATTTCATCAATGCATTTGAAATTCGTGAAGTTCATTCAAATGCTAAAGTATTAAATAAACTAAAAGCGATGTAAACAAGTAGGAAACTAAACTAACATAATGACAACTGAAAGCTCATTCAGGGGTAGAGTAGCTATATTTCTGCCAAAGTTAACTGAGAGTAAAAACAAATTGGTGTCGTTTTGCAGCAATGTTTGACTTAGCAAGCTGAGGGCATGTAACCTTTCATTTAAACCTGTTCTCTCTCAGGAAGAGGAAAACTACAACTCCTTTCCTAAGGTGTATTGTATTGAGTTTAGATTGATAACTGCCTGTAACTGTATACTGTGCACTTTAATTTGGAGAACTTTTCGTACATTAGACGTTTATAGCTATATATCTAATTCTTTAAAAACTCTAGCAGTTCATCAAAGATTTAAGATAGAACAGCTAGCTCGAGTATCTTAGGAGCCTGATGATACATGAACAATAGCTGCTTTTAAGAGGGATTCTTTCTTCAAATTATATTGGGCTTTACAAAAATCGGATCCAGCTCATTAAAAATTAATTATTTTGCACATCTGCAAATGTTAGTATTTACATGAACTTATATTCTTGAAGATATCAGCTGTGAAGTAGTAAAATAATGCAAAAAACCAAGTAAGTGAAGTATATGTCACAAAATCACCTCTGTTACAACATTATTGAGCAATTTTGTGTTGGAACTAATAGAGTTTTTTTTGAATAGTGTTTAACGTCCATTTTTACTATTAAGGCATCACGGCGGTGGACACTGATGATATATGAAATTAAATTATATATCTGGAAAGGCTTTTTTTTGGAAGGAAGCGTCGCAAGCCTAAGTTTAGGGTACCTCTCCGGCATTTGCCATTTATGAGGCCTGAGGAAAACCTGGAAAAAACCTCAGCCAGGGAGGACGATGCTGGCAGGATTCGAACCCCAGACTTCCCGCTCATGAATCCGCGCCTTAACGACCTCGGCCAACCGTGGCGGTATAACTAATAGAGTGAAGTATGTTCCACTTAGCATAAAATTATATAAAACATCTTTCTAGTGATAATGACATAATCCCTAAATGAGAATTTGCTACAACCTCATAAAAATCTAAGATTAAAAGAAAAACAAAAGGCTACAATATCACATTACCTTAATGTTTTAGCTCAGTTATCATGCAAGTTTGTTGAAATGTCGGGTGTTCCTAAATTCAATACTCAAACTTCTAGAAATGATGGAAAAGCGCAAAATAAAACTTCGGTAAATAATCATAATTATGTCTGAAATTGAGTGACTGGTCAACTTTAAAGAAGAAGAAAAGAATTTCGTTTTTATTTATGATTGCGAATAAAACTATTATGTTTCAAATCTGAGTAGTAATCTTAAATAAAATATTCAAAATTGCAGTCTCTTGCTTCAGTAATGACATGATTACATGTTCAAAAACTATTAGCGAATGCAAGCAACGATCTCCTTCTTTAGATCCAATGACAACCTCGCACACGAGGTTCAAGTGCCACATTACAAAAGAATCAAGTGGGGAGGGGTCGGAAGAACGAGCAGGACAAGCAAAGGGTTCACCATGGCCAATACATTGCTCATTGAACGTGTGGTTCAAAAGTTGTTAACCTGCAATGGAAAAGTGAGGAGGCGGACAGTAGTGCTGATGCCACATGTCAAACAGAAAGTGCTATAGAAACATATGCAAGAGTGATAGGAAAATGTTAAGATGCCATGGGGCACATAACAAATAATGATTGTCACAGTCAATCAATTAAAATTGTAATGTTATATTCCAAATCCTAATCTAGTGATAGCGTTTTCGACCACTAATCCAGAGTTTCTAGGTTCCTTTTACGGTCAGATCAAGCTATCTGGGTAAGTTTTCTTTTGGAGATGTTCCTTACCCCGAGAAGAGGACTGCTTATTGATTTGTTTATTTACGGACACTCTTTAAAATCTCAGATCATCAACGTCCCATTCAATTCAGGGCGTGAAACGGCCGGTAAATGTTGCTCAGAGGCCTCTTCTTTCAGGCTTGAGGTTCTTTTTCGTGACCTAAATGTACGACACGGGACCTACGGCTTTACTTCCCTTCCGAAGGAAGGAACTGAACTCCGATTTTGGAAGGTGACTGCCAGTTAGCTTAAAGGATCCAAGGACTTCAAGCTTGGCGCCATCATACATTTTATTCATCCATATGTGTAAGGACCACCCTGATGCACCGTAACAATGACAATATCACCTAGAATCATCTCCCCGGATAACGTAGCGAGCGACGGCCTGTATCCACAGGCCGTCCCGATCTCAGAAGTCTGCTATTATACGCTAGGCCAAAGGGGAATGCCCAATGAGAAAAAACTTTCTGATTTACAGTTATTTAATAGAAAACTTTTTTTTGTTTGTTCTCTTATAATATCTTCAGAAGTTTAGTATTAAAATGTAGTGTAGCCGGTATAAGAACACATTCTGAAGACGTGCTTTATTCCTAGAAATAATGTTTTCGCCTCTACTGAAATATTTTTCATTGAAGGTAAAAGGTTTAAGGTGTGAGTCCAGTATATGTCTTTCAGGAATGGATATACTGAAATTTTGTAAAATTAAAACTTTACTTTTGCTTTCTGTGCTTTTTATGAGCCTTAAGATTTATTTTAATACCCAATATAATACATTTTCTTTAGATTGACTTTCTTAAACGGTTGCTTAATAATTTAAATTAATGCCTGTTTAATTACTTTTCTCAGAGATATTTTACTCATATTTTTCCAAATAAAATAACTTTTACATAAAAAAATTAAAATGTGTTTATCAAACTTGTTAAAAATGTAGATCCGAAAATTTCTAGCTTGTTTTCTCTTAAAGAATAGTGAAAGACATTTTAAAATGCTGATACGTAAATTTTTAAAATAATTTCAATAGAGCTAAGGCATAATGGAGTGCATTAGGTAATTCCATTGCTATAAAGCATTTAAAGCAGTGAAATCTCTCACAGTAACTTTAATATTAAATACGATAATAGCTTACTTGCAGCAACATATGCATACACACCCTGAGTTTGTATGCCCAACTTAAGAATGTTTAATTTAACTTAATTGTTTTGGCACTTCAGTATAGGCTTGTCATAAAATGGACGTTTGGAGGAGCCAAATTTTGGTTATTTCATTGCTGATTTAATTAAACAGGTTATCAAAAATATGCTTCATATTTTGCTGAAAAAATATTATCAAAGATAAAAAGAATATTAGTTGTATATTTTAAATTTTTAATATTACTGTGATCATAAATTTTATCCATTCTTTCGTGATAATATTAAAATATTTAAATGCATGTATTATAAAAATAAAATATTTAAAATTGACCTTTCAATTTTTAATGGCTTATAATTGTTTCTGTTTATGTCAATGTTAAATTATTTCTGTACATAAGACAAGTAATTTTAAAAAACTTTTTTTGAATGATTTGTTTATGGACGCTCTTTAACAGCTCAGGTCATCAGCGTCCCATTCAACTCGGGGCGTGAAACGGCCGACAAATTTTGCTCAGAGGCCTCTCTTTCAGGCTTGAGGTTCTTTTTCGTGCCGTAAATGTACGACACGGGTCCCACGGCTTTACTTCCCTTCCGAAGGAAGCCATACTTAGGATTTTTACGCCCCGAAAAAATCCATCGATCCTGGCCGGGTTCGAACCCGCGATCTTGGGTTTAGGAGGCAAGTATGGTTACCACTACACCACCAGGGCCAACAAGTAGTTTTAAAGAGAATATATTTATGCCAAAAGCAAAAATCTGTGTTTTCCTTATTTATTTTCATTGGAGTATTTTAACTGACATAATAACACACATTAATATGTTTGAGTGTAAATTAATTGCCTAAAGCTTTTTAGTAACTGAGCCAGCGAACCTTTGAAAATCTTCTAAGCAACAGTTGGGGGTGCAATTCTGGCACTTTACAAGCATCCGAAACAGGAAACTATCACAGAGTTCCGTGTTTTCACGGCAAGTGGAATGAAAGCAGAGCAATAGGGTTAATGTGGAAGAGAATGAACCCTGGTAGAGGTTAGTCTTAAAAATAAATGGAGTGTGCCAGGTTAATGTGTGCTATAATGGACACCAGATGGAGAGAAATGCTCAAATACAAGAACTGGAAGAGATTAATGTCCGAAGAAATACAAAGTATCGTAAGAAATGAGAAGGCACTGCTGGGGAAACGAGTTTCTCTAATCTTGGAACAGAACATAAAGACCAAGGTCTGGGTCTTAAAGAAGAGGCATCCTTTAATAAATAAACACATTCGGGTTTCAACATTTTTGGAGAGTTTGTATTAAATTCGAGGAGAGAGAATATAATGCCTTTGAATGATATCAGTAAAGAGGCAAACAGATGGGCACATTAACGCTCTTGGAAACAGGATGCATTATAATGTCCTCATCTTCTCCTACCATAACACTAATGGCATTGTTCAACAGTTGTCTTTAGAAGTTGTATAATCTGCTTAAAACAGTAATATCATATAATGTATTAAACGAGCTCTCGTGAATGCAATGTCTGGGGTTCGATTCCCGCCAAGATCTTTCTCCCTGATCGAGGTGTATTCCAGGCTTTAATCAGTCCTCATTAGAAGCTATACTAAACTTAGGCTTCCTTCGCAAATAAAATTCCTTTCTCGAATTCATGTAGCGGGTGTTAAGCTTTGCGATACACAAACTCAAAAAAGGTTTATAATTATTTATTTAAATCTAATAAACGCATATTTTCTCTTCACGCATATTTTTTTAAGTTTTAAATGTTAGTTTATCACTTATAGGCATACTAATTTACAGAACTAAACGATTCGAAACGCTCTAACAATTATATATATTTATTAATATTTTGATCTATATCACAATATGTTCTCAGATTACTGATTACTGATAAATTCAGGAGCATATCTAGAAAGCTCATAATATCGAATGAAATAGGAATATATCCCTAATAAAATTGAAATAAAAATAACGTATTTTTAAAATTCCCTCACAAAATATTAATAATTGTCTAATATCTTTAAACTGACATTTCTGAATACCTAACAATTCGGAAATCAGAAGTAATAAAGGAAGAGCGATTTATTCACCAATGCCAAATAAGAAAATCAAAATAGAGATTTAGCAACGCCAATTGCATTTATTCCCCTCTCCCTTTTTTACTTTTATAGGAGTGGTACATTTTCATAGTTACAGCTTGTACCATATGTGATCCGAGAGTATATAGGCTGCAGTAATTACTCATTTTTATCTTTTAAACCATTTTGTGGTAAGATTGTTGATTGTTGCTATTAGTCGATTCTTGCTCACGACTTTGTAAGAAAACAGAGCTGGCGACACTGAGCTTGCAGTAAAATAGATGCGATAATAAATTATGATACATTTATAGGGGAATGCGGCTGTGAATGGCTTAAATTAATTTTTTGGTGCATTTCATTGGTGGAAAATATGAAAAGTCACATAAATGAAATTGTCTCTGTAAATTTACCGGAATCATATCCTTGTTAATGGGCTGTTATATTTTTATTTTTCCGACGTAACTCTTCAGTTTGCATAGTAAGAGCGGAGGACAATATTTTGGTACTTCAGTCTTGTTCAAAGACTGGCCGTTTGTGCCTATCCAAATGGAAGAACATACGGGAGAAAGGACTGTAGTGAGGGACACACCATTCAACTAGGATATATGGGCTGTAAAGCAGGGACGTAGATGTTTCCAACTGGCGAAACTCCCTTCAAGGAGTAGGAACCCCTCGGAAGGACCACTTCCATACCAGACGCCGGAGCAGAAATCTTTCCAAAGAGCAAGCCACCGTCACATCGCACATATGACCAGCCTATCTCTGCACTATAGTCTCTTTTACATAATCAACGGAATAAAATAATGTGAAATGGGAGAGTGAAAAATTCGTAGAAAGGAAAAATACATTCGTGAATTCACCTCAGCAATGAGGAAAACCATGGTAATACTCAAGACCAGCATGACCGACCCCAAGAGATTTGAACCAGTGACATCCGAAGGAGGGTCCAAAGCGTTACCGCCTGAGCTACCCCGCTCAATTAGCTGTTCAGTAACACAAGTACAAAATGTAATTGTTCTTAAAACTGAACATTAAAAGGTAAGAATTCAAGCGTAACTAACTAAATTGAAAGGTTCAAATGATCATTTTGAAACTTATGAATAAGAAAATAAATTTACAGATACTACATTTTCTTAAATAAAATAAATAATAATAATAATAATAATAACATCATATTAACATTCTCTATCAAATAAATGTCCATATTCTCAATATTTTATTATGTTTTAAATAAAAAGTAACGTATTAACAAATAAAAAATAGAGGGTACAAGTCAGGTTATATTTTCGTTATTTTATTGTTAAAGAGAAGCAAACTATTTCATTATGAAACTTATTTCATTGCTGAATTTAATATGGTTCAGAGATGATTCTGTATGTATAATAATTTTATGTCTCAATAAATAAAAACTGTTATCAGCAAACTTCCCCTTTTCAATAACTCCATGATGTAATGTGAAAATATTTCGATTTTTGAAGAAGTTACAATGGAAATATGTATCAGCAATTTTTGTCCATCCAGAGATTATGTAATCAATGCAGCGTACGAAAAATAGGACAGAAGTGATTCTTTTTCAAATGACATTTAGAAAGCCAAAGTGACATTATTTGTTTTGCTAATCCCTTTTGGGCAATAACTTCTCAATCAACCTAAACATAAAAATTAAGAAAATTGTTATTAATTGTATCTTTATGAAGAAAAATCAGTTTTACAATTCCAAGTCTTATTTATGAAATGCACACTTTTTAGCTCAAATTAACAATAGAGTAGAGAGGGAAAGGTTTTATTTTTCACTTTTTCTGAATTATTGCCAAGTTGAGGCACTAAGTGTCAGTCACTACGAATGTATTTGCTAATTGAATTTTTAAATCACACATTCTTTGACTTTGCTAGATGGCAGTAGCATTCTATCAGAGTTCCGCTATTCTCAGTGCAACCACAAGGTGAAGTGGGTCAGGACCGATTGTTCCTGGAAGCTATCGTACATGTTTAAAGCACCCCTTCCCAGTGACTCCGCTTTACTGTACAGTTGGGGAAAGATGAGGTATATCCTTTTAAAGGGACTATTGTCAGCTGTACTCTCCAAGGCATGGGATTGGGTGAAAGGTCACCATTTCTCAGAAATTCTCAAGACAGCCTGTTTCGCAGATGCTGTAGATTTGCATTATTCTAAAGCATTTGCAATCCGCTGTTCATTCATTAAAGAATGGATTATAAAATCTTAACAAGCCACAGTTAGCAAAAATGTGTTCTCTATACTTATCATATGATCAATATTTTGAGTTATTGATTTTAATAATCAGAAAATTTAACTGAAATGTTATATATGTGAAATAAGCTTCAGTTTCTCTCATCACCATCAATAGCAACAACGGGCACTATCAACTGATTCGCTTCTGATGTCTCGAATGAGACATGAGGAGCACATTAGGGAATTTTATTTTCCAATTATATATCCTCACTTTAACCGTACATGTATTGATATATTTTGCTGGGCAGGTATATTGAATTGACTATTTCATTCATTTGACGTTATCTTAAAATCCACCAATGAAACGAAACAAAATTTTGAATTTTTACCGATCACAGCCGGATTAAGGAGTTAAATTATCGAGAAAAAAGTTATCAAATTCGTTTATTATGCGACGTTCACTTGTCCTGTGGTCAGTATAGCCAACACTATACCTCCACTATACAATTCCTGAACACGCATCGCTGATCATTTTTGCTAGAGGTGATGGGCAGCTATTGATAGCAACAAAAGCATGGACAATAGACAATCATAACGCAAAATGGAGGGTTCTTCATAGCGTTTTGATGATGCATCAAATGTGCAAATTGATCTTATCATTAGGAATTCCAAACCACAGAACACAAAGAGAAACAGAGACACCGTATGTTACCCTTTTTTTCCTCAGTTGGTATTTGAAAATCGAACGATAGCGATTGTAATTGTCAACTTTTGTCCATTTCAAGTCTCACGGTTTCTGAATAGATATTCATAAGTATAACTTTTATACAAATGTTAATATTCTGTGCGCGAATTCTAAATATATATCACTTTTATTTTTATTCTATTCATGAAATAGTCCTAAACCCGTACTTTGCTCTTCTCCATTGGCATTACTGGCAATCGGCATTCTTCTGTTGTAAGATTGCTTGAAAGGATTAAGTACAAATATATAATTTTCATAATTTTGTAAGCCAAGTTTAGAGGAATCATATTTATATTTTTATTTTATTCGTGAAATAGCCCTAATAAATATCACTCAAGGGTCTGAGCTTTCCAGATCGACTCATTCATTACGTTCGTGAATTTATTGGTAATCCCAGATCCTCTCGTGATATTACTTGTGATAATTCCATGCGAGCGCCTTTCAGTCAATTTACGTTTTCATCGATGTCTTCTTATTCACTAAACTTATCGACAGTCTTTATGCATAATGTTCAAAAACTAATAACTGATCATTTTTCTCCCACGCTCATTTCTTTTATTCCTATAATCTCTGTTTCGATTCGACTAGGAATATAGGAAGTCTATTCTCATGCATTTTCTAGTTCACTGTTGGCGGTCGTACAAACTGTAAAAATGGGGAGATTAATTTGTTTTTAATTGTTCAATTACAGATATCTTCGTAGTCCTTCTTGAAACAAAAAGTAATAACAATGCGTTCTATCACCTTTGCTTCGCTTCGATGCGATTATCTCACTGCCTTCAAAAAAGAAGTTCTCATAACACGAAATACGACATAATTGATACAAAATTAGTAGCGGTTCTTCTTGGAATAAAAACTAATAAAATTAGTGTATATTTTCAGAAAGACCAAACAGGTAAATCATATACTATACTACAAATACAAACAATGACATCGTTTTCGATTGCAACTATTTTACCGAATCCCCATCTTGCTTATAACTTTTAAGTAATTTAATTGAGCTTTCAAACTCATGCTTGGTGTCATTAGATATGAAAGCTGCAAATAATTATACGACATCAAACATTCGTTAACCTTAATTAAGCTATAGAAAAATTATCAGCACTCGTCATACTACTGAAGACAGTGTACTGCAGAATGCAATTTCGTTATAAAATTATGTCAAAGTTTTTCTGCTCCTTTTGTTATCATTTTAGCCTGCAAAACTGTTCTAAAAAGCGAATGACAAAAGTTGTACTGACTAAAAAGTGCACATAAAGGAATTTCGCAAATCATGACGTCTTTGGGAGACTTATTTCTGCATGAATAGTCTCATTATCTAATAAGAATCCAAAAGTAATAAACTATTATTCGCTAAATCAGGATTGAATGTATTCAGCATTCATGATCTTTATTAAGTTTATAATGTATATTATCATCTATCAAAATATTAAACTCAGTGTTCTTTGCAAAAATGTTTTATTTTTGGATCCAAATTCATCTTTTGGTTCTTGAAAGCAAATATACAGTCACGTCCCTGATGTACCTTATGATGAAAAAGAACGGAAATGTGTGACTAGGTCACGGACTGTACCACTTCAAGTAAATGTTTCTGTTATAAAGCTACACAAGATGCCATCTCGTACTCAAAACGCGGTTGATTGGTGTTATCTCTCTTTAACAAAGTTGTTGATGTTCTTTACAAAGTCATCCCTGTTTCAATTAATTAGGAATCCTTTTCTGCATCTCTAGGGAAAACAACTTTTGTAACATTTTGTGAGCTTGTTTAACTTTTCTAGAAGATGATTGTAATTTAAATTTTTCTGTTACTGCCAAGTATTTTGCTAATAGTAATGAAGTGTTATACCTTCAAACAAAAATTGTTGGCAGTAGGTGACATAGGATTCTTGTTTTTCCCCTTTTGCTGCTAATATGTCATAATTTTTGTGTCTAATAGTATCTATACACTTGATTCGGATTCTTCAACTATACTACGTTCTCCAAATCATTAACAATATTTATTGTATCAAATACTGCAATATAAATGCTACTTTTGGTTATATTCATTGTTTATTAGTTATAAAACCCTTCACAAAGTACTCATCTTAAGTTTCAGTTTCATTCATATGAAACATTCATATATATGTTGGGGCTGTTCAATAAAAAATGATCAACATTTATTTACAAGCACACTTTTTTGCGCTAAAATTTTACTTTACAATGTTTGATTAGCTTAATGTAACGTTTCGTTATTGTTCACTTCCGATTCCTGCCTCTGAGAGTTGTGCAAGTTGAGATATGTTCAGTTCCGCCTAAAGCAAGGAGACACGCGATAAAAAATATGCTGCTCTGGAGTTCTGCTTTTGTCTCAACGCATGTCAACCTATGCAATGTTACAGGAGGCCTATAGAGAATTTGCTCTTCCCTGCGGCACAACCCGAAGATGATTTAAAATATTTAAAGAGGAGAGGCAATTAATTTCAAAGGAAGATTGGCCCAAAATCACAGTTTGTGCTCTAATGGAAGAAAACATCTCCACCGCTGCTGTCATTATGAGAGAGGATCTCGAATAACATTGAGAACCGTTCCCTGGATGCCTTGCACATGAGATGTGTTTGTGCACAGTGGGTTCCAAGACTGCTGATTTCCGAACAAAAGAACGTTCACGTGTAGGTTTGCATGCAGTTCAAGATGATGTTACAGGAATATAGGCAGTTTGAATCACTGCTGATTGTACTTGGTTACAGCCTTTCTATCCTGAGAGCAAAGCTTTGTGTGGTCATCAACATAAAAAAAAGTTATTGCTTCCGCTGAAAAATTATGGTCATATAATTTTTCCATATTAAAGGAATATTTATTAGCACATCGTACCCGCAGTACATACAATTGGAACAGGGCAATACTACAGAGATGTCTTGAAAACTCTGCAAGGTCTTTTCATTCACAAAAGACCACATTTCCGTGCAACAAGCTGGATGCTGTACCACGATAATGTACAGCTGCAAATGATGTTGCTGAATATCACACAAAAATCAAAATGTGTCCTTCACCCTCCTTATAATTCAGTTAACTTCTTGCTGCTTTTTCCTTTTACTCAAATTGAAAACACACCATTTTGGAAGGGTTTTTGCGTTCAACAGAAGTAATTTTGAAGGCTGTGGAGGCAATTCTTAAAGCCTCTCAAAAATGCTTTCCATCATGTCTTTGAAGACTGGCAGAAACCGTTGGACAGGTACATTACATCCAACGGATACCACTTTAAGAAGGAAAGTTTATGATGCTGCGTTAAGGTATGTGGTCAAAAAGAAATTATTACAAGTCTTTTTTGAACAGCTTTCGCAACTTTTCAAATTCTTATTGGAATATATATATATATATATATAATGAATTAAAAACAAAGTAACACTATGATCAATGTAACTAAAATACCAATATATAACGAATAGGTTTAACTGATTTCATATTGAAAAGTTTCCAATTTTGTTAAAAGAAAAGATTTAAAACACTACAGAAGACACAATGTAGATTATTTCATGACGAAGGGGCAATAAATATAAATAATTCTATTAGAAACAGTAGCATGAAGCAAGGAGCTAACTCGAGATGTCATCAAGAAATACAGAAACAACAGTGAGTAATAAACAACCAGACGTTTCGCAGGCACCGCAGCGACACATATCTTACTGCCAGTAAGCGCACTGGAGGCATAAAAGCTTATGCTCCGATATCTCACAAGTCGCAGAAAAGCTAACAAACTTATTACCATCACATTTCTTATCGACCATCAATTAGCTCGTATACACGTTTACCGAGCAATTGAGCGTTTGGAATTCTGGGCGTTCCCTTGTAAGTAGAATTACAGATGTATAAGCTAGGAAGAAATGCAGGTGAATGTTCTGAAACCTAGCGATAATGCAGAAGACTCAAAACTCCGTTAATTATTGCTATGTTGGTATTTTAATCTAATTGGATACACAACATTTGAAAACAGTATATTAGTTGGGACCCTTTAATTATGCTGTGATACTTCGTATTTAAAGATAAGTTAGATTAGGTTTATGAATATTCTCTCTCCTTTCCATCTTGATGGCCATGAGATTACTAGAAGGTAAACCAGTGCAACAGTACTGGAGATCGCCGCTAGGGGCTTCAGCAGACATCCCCTAAACGTATGGGAATCTCTTTGGTGCTTGGGCTCCTGTTTAATTTAATTTAGCATTGGTTAAATGCTAAATCAAATGAGTTGTGCACTGCCGTTTCTTTTATCTGTCTACTAAGGCAACACAGCAATGATTTTGTACGTGACAATGCAGTACATGCATAATATGCTTCAAATATTGTCAATCCAATCAACAAATATATATCCAAAAGTTCTGATAATGAGAAGAAGCAATAAAAATTTTAGTCCAAAACAAAAACATTACTTGATTTTGTTAGATAAATGAGTTTGTATATAAATCACAAAATATTCTAAATTATTACAAATAATTTTCTTAAAAAATATTACTTTGATAAAAGAAGCTCATAAGAGCTATGCATACTATTAAAAGGCATTGTCATAAGTTATTTTTAGGAAATGCTTAAAAAATTTTATTGTATTTTACCAGATGTCATAAAATAATGTGTTATCAATACGGTACGAAAAGGAAAGGTTATTTATTTATTTGAAAATATATCTAACACTTATATCTTCTTATGAGCTCATATAAAATAAAGAAGGAAATTATAGACTCAACAATTTTATAATGTTAAAATAATATTGAGTGTAAATATGTATATTTTCTCAGTGAGTGGGTTTTAAAATCTGAAAATTCAACGATATTGGAGATACGAGATTTATTATATAGACTAAAGATATCGTACCGAGTTTAAACAAACGTGGTTTTGCTCTTCAGGACGATAACACTAAATCTGTCTATAAGTGTAAGTAAAGAAATCAAACAGTATATCAATGTTCTCCATTACATAACAGAAAACAAATCAACAATCGTTATAAAAATAAAAGGGCCATATATCCGCACCACTTGGTGTAATTTCTAAGAATTCTTTCGGAGCAGTTTCTTGCAGTCCTGAGCTTAGTACGCAATGTCGAGTAGGATAGCAGGAGTATATTTCACTCGGCTTCATGTTAGCTTGCAAACATATCGATTTGGGGAAGCAAGTAAAGGAAAGAGAGAGACAAGACCTTCGCGGTGGCTAGTAACTGTGCAGCAATGATAAGTTTGTATCGACCACGATTAAAACAAATGAAAAGAGAGGTTATGCATAACTGGTTGAGCTATATAATGTGTTCACGGTTCAGCATGAGGCGACGAGTATTTAAAACATCAGTTAGGGTGATTTTCTTCTTTTAATACTCTCATTTTTTTTCTTAAGGTCTTTGCTCTGAAAAAGTGAGTAGCTTTGTGGTAACTACGGTGAACCTGTTGTCAAACTAAAGTGCATAAATATAATTAATAATATCTTCTGCAGTTCTAAATACTTTACACAACATAAAAGCATTGTAAATTTGAAATGCATAGAGTAATATATTCACGTAATTTGTTAACTATCATTTCTGATTGTTAATTCAGCTTTACCGGCTATCGCTCAGGATGCATAGGAACTCTCAACCTCTGCTGACTCTCCGGAGCGATGTCTTTACTCATAAATAAAAATACTTTCATTATAGATACATTACATAATATCTATAACGTTAGTGTTTATAATTATATGTTTAAAAATTAAAATATATTATACGCCAAGTCAAATATCAATACTAAAACTTGTATAGTTGTGAAAGACACACTATTGTTTATTCATTATATATACATATATATTTATTTATTGACAAAACAATAACGGTTCCCCACCATTACGAGCTGTAACAGTGATCATGGCTTGGCAATACATATATAAGTTTAGAAACAAATTAACTAAATAGAAAAGAATAAAGACGGGTGTAACGTACAAAACAGAAAACAAAAATAAAGGGGAATTATGGAAAGGACTTCTAAATTAAAATTATTGTATAAGGAGTCTTGTTGGCTGTACAGGTGGTGGCGAAGTAGAAATAAAGATACACTTAGAGCAGCTGTCATGATCTCTTTTAATTAAACCTTTTCCAGATATGAAAAAGTGTAGATGTACTAGCCACCCATGAGTCTAATGGCTCCTTTGTTCTGAAGATTATATTTTCCATTAAAGTATGGTATCGTAAAATGGTATTAATCATTTCTTGATTCAGTTTCTCTGGTGACCCTTATGTCTTCAAATCTAATGGTAGGATCTATTATATATATATTGTTGATTGATGGAATGGCAGTCAAAGAGATTTTATCTTTATGAAATGAAACGGGCGTTTAAATCAATTGGGATTAATTACTGTCTGATGATAACTTTGAGTTACTAAATATTCTGTTAATATACCATTCTAAATTTTTTTGTTTTTATAACAGGAGGTGTTTTTGCACTAGAGATACATAAACTATACAACCTGAAATTATATAGTTCATTGACTTATCACCACATGCAATTTAGTCATCGCAAAGTGTATGTAATATGGCTAACCTATGTAGGCAAAAAGTATAACTTCACTCCAAACTATCGGATTTACTTGAAATTTCTTATGCTGCTTACTGACATGAATTTCGGGCTATAGGAAAAACCCCTTAGTGAATGCATCCCTTTTAAGTTTCTCTACATGGAATAACACATAATTTTGATTCAAATTGGCTTGGAAGATTTATTGAAAATTAAAATTTTATTTCATACTAACCAAATCAATGTGCTAACAGCTTGTCACAAACTTCTGTAAACTATTACAACACACTTTTATACTAGCTATGCTTCTTTTGGAAGCAATGACACCAAAATGAATATTCGGGACGGGGGCAAAGAAACCAAATTATTGTATTTTTTATGATATTCAAATTTTTTACAGTTCCTTTGTGTAAGGGTGAATTTTTTCCCCAAAAGATATATGACATAAATTGTTATTTAACCTCATAAATATGACAATACATACTTCTGCTGTAGTAGAGTCTATTTCTTTTACTCTTTTCTGTAGGGGATGGGGAGGTAGTTTAAAAATATAAAGCGTTTTCTAAATTGCTGCCTGAGGTGGTGGACTACTTTTCATTTTCCATGCTGAATGATTCTGCAGGTACTGTAAAGTAAACTTCCGCCATTTCTTGCTGGTAGTTACCTTTCTATGTAAACTACTGGGTCAGGTATTATATTAGAAGCATTTTTTGTATAGCCCACTCTATATCAAAACTTTTCAGGTACTTATTTCTTTACTATTGAGCGTCTTCTAATTATTTCAGGACAATGCACTAATATTATGTGGACTGTACATGCATTGGATACCATGTGTGTCTAGTCTTCCTGTAGCAACAAAATCTGCTACATTCTTGTTACCTGCAGCACGCAAAGGCTGCTCCTGCTGCGAATGAAATTTTCTCCAGACTAATGTGTGGTAGTAAATTTTCATCTTTCCTTTTCTTGGTTTCACTGCTACTTTCGCTAGCTCTTTTGGGCGACCTCTACTGGAACTAGACACACCATCTTCAAATATAGATAGAGCAAAACTGTAACTTTCTTTTGGAAATTGAAAATTGCCATTAAGCTACGACTCGACATTATATTTCAGTTTCTGCGATATTTTGTCCATTTCGTCCTCATATTAGTAGATAAAATATTAAGTAGTATTTCATTTTACATTCAATTTATGAATGAACATCTTTAAGAGCTAGTAGATTCACAACCTGGTTAAAAAGTTCATAGCTACCGACTTCGACTAGCTCTAGAACTAAACTTTTTACAGAACTTATTTTTTTTCACATTTTAGTAACGTGGTTTTCATATTGTGTCTCCAGCCCTACTATTAATATGGGAGATTTTTTTGAATGGTGTTTAACACCCATTTTTACTACTGAGGCACCACAGGCGATGGACAGTGATGATACATGAAATGAAATGATATATGGGAAAGAATTTTTTTTTAAGGAAGGAAACGTTCCAGGCCTAAGTTTAGGGTACCTCCCCGGCATTTGCCAGTTATGAGGAATGAGGAAAACCTGGAAAAAATCTCAGTCAGGGAGGACGGTCCTGGCGGGATTCCAGCCCTAGACCTGTCGCTCATGAGTACGCGCCTTAACGACCTCGGCCATCCGTGGCGGTAATACGGGGAAACAGAAACAAATAATCATTAAGTGTGTCCGGGACTCATTGAAGCTAATTTTATGCAACAAATCACACTTTTTTTAAAAATTTTTTCCTCCCATCGAAGGCACCGCTACTGGAGTAACTTATCTTGCACATTACTGCAATTTATAACCCTGCAATTGGAGGAGAAATGTCACAAGTACCTGTTCCAACAACATAGTGCACCACTCCATTATCCCACTGAAGTGCGATGTTACTCGAATGGTTTGGCTGTGGTACTGCAGGTGATCTGATATTTTACAATTGGCCACCTAGGTCACCTTACCTTATTTCCATTTATTTTTCTCTTTGGGGTATGCGAAAGATGCTCTCTCTTTTCCACCTCCGCTTCAAAATTTGTCAGAGCTAAAACTTTGTATAGCTACTGTCATCGATACCCAAATGTTGACTGCCTCAAAGTGTGCACTTGACTACACTTGGCAAAATATTTGTTATTCATTCACACGTTTTACGTATTTCTAAACTGAATTATTTCTTTATAGCACTACGCAGATTTGTTCCATTAATTTAGAACAACCTTGTACTAGCAAACTTGCGGAGAGAATTGACAGGCATCTTTTATCTTAATGTTATCACAATACCACTATCATGGACATAATACCCCATTTGCTTATTAATATTGTTGGATAAAGTTATGCTGTCTCACTTACCGATATATGAAAATGTATGTGCAGCAATATATGAAATGAGCACAGAAAGAAAGAAAACCGATTTCGTCGCAATGAATTCCCTCCACTGCTGAGAACCTTCAATTCGTTTCTTCCAAACTTTCTGCAAGATGTCACATACGAGATCGAGTTTAGTAACTTTCAAATTATGTCATACTGTCGAGGCAGTTCCGTTTACAGACTTGGGGAGAAATAAACAAGAGCAGCAAGCAAGAAAGAAAGAATGAGAGAAACCAATAAACAAACAAAAATTGGCAAAGAAGAAACAGCTTTACTTCACTCGATAGAAACTTCGGAATCTTCTGTTCAATATCCACACAGTTTTGTTTTTCTTACTGAGCAATTCACAGAGTTTTTATCGACTGTTTCTTTTTAACTTGAGGTATTTTCGTGTCTTTGTTTTTCTTGTTACTGAGAATTTAAAATGCAAATCGGAAGCAAACAAATGAAAGGACAGGGTTAAGGAGAAGTAATCATTGTCAATTTATGAGAATTAAAACACTCATACTATAGATTGGGATATAAAACTTTTATGTTAATGAGTTGACAAATGAGGCTAATCTGCAAATTGTTATTGAACTTTTCTCGAAACCAGGCTACCATTTGTCATATGTGTCATTTGTAAATGGGCTACTTACATTATTATTTTTAGAATATGCAGCTTTGAAGGTATTCCGAAATTACTAAAACATTATTAAAACGTTTCAAAAACGGTTCAGAAGTCAATCAGTTTAACTCGTCAACTTACAGAGAGGTAAAGTTACTACAAAATCTCACGCAGATGTTAAGTATTGTAATACTATAGTAAAGTCTTAAACAGAAATAAAATGAATGCCTAGGGAAAAAAACGAAATTTTCAATTTTTTAACATAACATAACATAACTGTTTTTGACAAGGCAAGCCCAATTAAATGTTTTCTAACACTTTAAATTACAGTAATCCCTTGAAATCCTCTCATCAACGACGTTTCTGTCTTAGAAATCAGCTGACATTTTGGGGTATTCATTATAGAAATAAGATGGAGAAAGATAGTACGAATGATGTAAGAGTGATATGAATTAAAATGTTTATACTGACCTTTTACACACTCTAAATTCGTTTAATGTAAGGGGGTGTGCATGCTTTGAAGACTGGGCAGGTTTATGTTTTAAACTGGAGTTCGATACACATTGGTTGATTGTTCAGTTACAACTTGTAGTTTTACACATATGCACGCAATCTTGCTTACTAAATTATTTTTAATACTTTTATTATATTCCTCTAAACTATTATATGAATATTTCGCTTTTATTTGGTTTTATTGAATGGTTACATTAAACATGAACGTTTTATTTTATTTCATAACGGTTTAACTAAAATAATGCACATACTTTAAGTACATATGTATTAAATGAAAAACATTTATTTGATAATATTGCTTCAATCAACACTGAAAGAAATGTGTGTTTCCTTTCAGGTACTTTCATTAAACGTTGAAACTTTCACTGCAAATATACGAAAGAACTATCTTAGGGAAGTAAATACCAGTTTAAAACATTAATACCATTTCCTCTATACTTCCCATGCTTTATACTTACCTGCACAGTAGCTTCACTTTAGTAGCTACAGTGCAATTGTGAAACATTTTTATTTTCCGAAACGTTTTTCTATAAATCTATGAAAGATAGAACAAAAGCCTTTTTCACTGTTTGCATAGAGAGCTCTTTCTGGTTCAATAGATGACATGTATATCCCCTCCTCTCGGTTTAGTTATATTTGTCATTACTGTCTCGGATTGGTAATTTGAAATAGTGCATATAAAATATCTGAATCAAATTGGTGGTTGTCAACATCATATTAGATTTCGTTTACACAGAAATTTCACGTATTCCCATTCAGAGATGTACATATGTATTATTCTATTCTGGTTAAGCATCATCCAGTTGCCTTAACATAGATGTACCTCTGAAAGGGTATTCATAGAAACCTTTCAAGTTCAATTCATTTTGACTTTATAGCTTTATAAGCTGTCTCTATAGCTTTAAAACATTTGATATTAAATTTTCCGGGGTTACTTCATTTTATAATTGCTTACAAGCACGAATATAGCTAATTTCTTAATTTTACTGTGTTTCAGGTGGTCTACAAACAACCGGACTTGTTGCTGGTGGCCAAATGGTACTGAGGCTACAGCTGGAGCAGCAAATACTATTTGTTGTTATCAGTCAGAAGATAATTCTACCTGCACAGAAGCTTGCATTGTTGTATATGAATTCCGACACCCTCTACCTATTACTATTGCATATTGTATAGCTTACTCCCTCGTGTTCGTCATTGGTGTTGTGGGAAACTGTTTCGTCGTTGGCGTGGTATACCGAAGCCCGCGCATGCGCTCTCCAACTAACCTTTTCATCGCCAATCTCGCCTGTGCTGATCTACTTGTGAATGTGCTGTGTCTACCGTTTACACTTGTAGGCAATATTATGTCCGGTAAGTAGGAAATGTCTTGTGGAGAATGTATTTTAGTAATATTTATTATTTTAAAATCTTCAGAAAAATATTCAAAACTCAGTGAATATCCTAGCGGCAAGCTTATACATGCAGAACATCTAAAGTACGTAAGCTTAGAAGTATGAAAAGTTTGATGAACTTCCTTTGGCTGTTTAAGCAAATATTGCGTTTAAAGAAGTTGAAATATATTGAAGTGCTAATAAAAACATAAATACAACTTACAAAGGGGCTTCCACCTGTCTACCCAGGCCATTTTAGGTGTAACCCTCACAATTACAACAATTTTGTGCAATAATACATTTCACTAACATCTTTACGTAGTCTAAATAATTAAACAAATGCAAAATGTCCATCCGATTACATTAGTCCCCAGTTCCTTGTTCATCAGCAGCAGCCTACTGGAATTCAAGGGAACTAGGCTCCGACCCACCCAATATACTAAAATAAATATTTCATCAGCTACAGTCTCTACAAACTACCAATTTCTTGATTTCTCAAATACCAACTAAAATGCTACATTTATTCACATTCAAGAACAATTTCCAATATAATAAACTCAACAATTTACATAAATTTAATATAATTCCACTCCCAGTCATTCCCAGGCCAATGACATTTTTCATAATAACCAATAGCTCCTTCTCCATTTTCATTTAGTTTTTATATTCTATAAATATTGCTCCATGCTCTTGCAATTTTTATCCAAAATTTGATTTATTTTTCCAAAATCTTTGATTCCCAGCATTCTAATATTATGTGCTGTACATCTTATTTTCCTTGTGGAAATCCGTTTCATTTCCCTTATAGCCTCCATATTCTTACTCTTAACCATGCTATCCCTCCTTTTTCTACTTTATTGGTGTTGTCTATATACTTCTCTTTTTGCCAATTATTTTTCATTGGAACATAAAATATTAATGACCTCTTCTTGGTTATCTGACTAAACAACTTTTGTATCTCATCAAAATCTTCTTCCAGTATCCTTTCAAAATTATTATTTGTTTGCCTCTCTCTTTTTCTCCAAACATTTCCATATTTAGTTTAATTGCCGTTTGAGTGTTTTGCATAGCAAATTCTGTAATTACATGCGAGCAGTAAATAATTGCACACAATATATTATTTGCAATTATTTAATACTTTCTAAATAAGAGCATAATTATTAAATTACATTGTAATACATTATGATGCAAAAGGAATTTAAATGTGAAGGGCTTTTTGTTTTTTATAGTTCAAGTAATTTCATTGTTTCGGATTATTAGGACAGGAAAGATTGTGACCTAGATGTTGGATTAAGATAACTTTTAAATGAAGAAGTTTAATTATT
Source organism: Metallyticus violacea (assembly GCA_030762175.1). NCBI lineage: Eukaryota > Metazoa > Arthropoda > Insecta > Mantodea > Metallyticidae > Metallyticus > Metallyticus violacea. The sequence goes on from CM060840.1 coordinate 57,449,721, forward strand.
GGGTCTGTTCGACCTTTAAAATGTTGGATTTTTAAATTATTAAATGATATTAAAATAGAATTGCAATTGATATAACCAATGCGTAACTATGCTTGTTCCATAGATCATAGCTGGTCTGGACAAAAGAACGTAACTAGTTACGAGGCTGTTTATGATGATAACATATATGAATAGCTGAAAGATACATAAAGCTGGAAGAATTTTTTTTTTTTCCCCAAAATGAGTGATTCTGAAAAAGCATACCTTCAGATGTTGAAATAACTTCTTTGACAGATACAGTTACGTTGGTGGTATGGTTAACGATTTTCAGAAAATACATTAGGTTTACTGTGACGAGACCGAGAAAAAAGTTAATTAACCAGAAAGAGAGTGCAGAGATTAATAAATAATAATTAAGAATTGTCAGTGGAAACTTTACAAAAATTGCCATCGGTATTGAACTATTTTGTAATGCATGTGTTATAAGTGAACATAATAATAAACATAAACATTAAATTGATTATTTTTATGATGATTATTTTGTAAAAGCCTTTTTGAATGTGAAGCATTATATATAAGTACATGTAGTTAGTATGGTAATGGATGCAATTACTATGATTTTTTTTTATTGATTTATTTACGGACGCTCTTTAACATCTCAGGTCATTAGCGTCCCATTCAACTAAGGGCGTGAAACGGCCGACAAATTTTGCTCAGAGGCCTCTTTTTCAGGCTTGAGGTTCTTTTTCGTGCCGTAAATGTACGACACGGGACCCACGGCTTTACTTCCCTTCCGAAGGAAATCATACTTAGGATTTTTACGCCCGAAAAAATCCATCGATCCTGGCCGGGTTCGAACCCGCGATCTTGGATGTAGGAGGCAAGTATGGTAACCACTACACCACCAGGACCGACACAATTACTATGATGATATGAGTATGAATAAATGAGCATTATTAAATGATCGAGAATAAATATTTTAGAGAATTCAGCAATTAAAACGCTAACAATAGCTAAGACAAAATATCATCACACTAAAGTTTCCCAGCAGATTTATAAAATATTAATCGATTTATCTGTTCCACATGGCCTAAATTTTAGATTTAAAAGCTTGCTAAGGAAATATAATTCACGTCATTATTTTAACCCATTTGGAGCCACAATATAATGAAACAATTTTAAGAGGTTAAGTAGAAATACATTATGATAAATGTTGCAAATTAAGACAAAAATACACCAAAGTTGAGAATTTTACAAATTCTAGGGAAAATCGAACTCGAAATAATTAACATGCATCTTAATACTGCTTAATTAAATTAAGACAGGTGTAAATAATATAAAGTCAATCTTCAGATATGAAAAATTCATGAGAACTGAAAGTTTTGAAGACTCTTAGTTAAAATATAAGGACAAATATCATTACTATGAAGTATTGATACATTCTCGAAGCAAATGATGACATTCACTGAAAATGAAAAGTCCAACAAACTTCAGCAGTCATTCTCTACTTTCATAAACGGAGGATATTTTCTGTATTATGTAATGTCACGATTAACTATTTCATTTTTATGTACAGGAATAGATACGAAATGCTTTTGGTTGAAACAAGCAGGCATATTTTCTTATATGTTTTCGGTAAAGGTTGTGGCACTATAGAAAATTTACAAGTGCCAAATTTGAGTAATACTATGTTTTGGTTTAGTCGAGATATTTGTGTAAGATCTGAAGTCATAAACTTTTCTGTACTAGATGCCAATATCTATTTTGTGATTCTTGTATGTTGAAATAATGGAATCTATTCCATATTTTCTGATTCGAGTACTGATAGTTCCATAGTTCCGAAAATATAATTTATTTTACATTATAGCGTTTAGTATATTATTATTATCATTGTTGTCATTATCACTAGAATTATCAGGAAATGGAGAATTAATGCGAAGAAAAAGCCCTCAATATCAACACAGATATGATCTAAATTTTAATTAGTCAATGATTTCATATAAATGTCCGTCTGGAGATGAAACTCATCTGTTTCAAGATTCCTAGAAATGGAAATATATATGTTTATTTATTAAATCTATCTCCTAATAATTCATATTAGTAATAAAAACGACACATTAGTATATTGTCGGAATGACCTGCAATAGAACACCATGATATAAAAATTGTCTTATGGGAAAGTTCCTATTTGCTATTAAAATATCATTAAAATGTAATTGTCCAATGGTAAATGCACAGCAGTATTTGAACATAAAACATACAAGCTTTGTATTGCATAGTTTTAAATGCTTAAATTATATACCACTATATAATATAATTAATTACATATACACAGTGTCCCAGGTCCGCAGTACATTTTTCAAGTTATTCCCTCATGTACTTGTATGACGTGCATATTATATTGGCTGTATATTTCAGGGATTTTAGGAAAGGACAAAATTACACCTTATATATGTTTCTTTCTTAGGGTTTTTCTTACATAATTTATAACCGAATAAGTTACAATATTAATATTAAATCAATGCACAGTTATTAATTCATGTTCATTTCCACCTCCTCCAGTGTGACTGTATGAAATATCATTTCTCTTAGCTCTTTGTGATTCTAATCTGGTGCTAAGTTTATATAAAGTCTTTATGCAATAATACTGAAACAAAGGGAAGCATTATGAAAGAAAATATTGTATCCGTAGCACGTTCTCAGTAATCAGTTATTGTCAGTTGTTAAATAAGCTACTGCTATACCCAAACTTTACAGCGTAAAATGGGTTGCCTATTCCGGAAAATTGGTGCCCGGTACCTCCACCAATATGTCACGACCTACATAAATAATTCTGGGACACCGTGTATAAATGAGGGTACAAGATTCTGCATAACACATTATTAAATAATTTGTGAGCAAAAACGCACTCTAGGTTTTGGAAAGCTGCAGGAATGAATATGTGGTGGTATTATTATTATTATTATTATTATTATTAGTGAAATTACTGATCGCGTACTTAATGACAATGTCATTATTTTCCAACTGAAATCTGAACTTCAACGATTCCAAATTTGAAAATTAAACCCTATTCTTCTCTAAATATTTTAAATTAATGAAAATATAACGTATAATTGTTATTTCTGCTTTGAACAACTGCATTAAGTTTAGTACAAGAAAAAGATAATTGATATTTTTTGGAAACAACAGTTCGCGTTTCCTCTCATGTTGTTTAGTGTCATTTTGACAGAGTTTGTGTATGCAAATAGGAACATTGTTAAAAACATGTTTTGTTAAGTATAATACAAGCGTGTTCCCTAATACTGATGACGCTCTTTGTTTGAATTAAGACTTTAATTTGAAAACCGCGAGGGCACACAGTTGCACGAATAAAAGCGTTAAAGTTTCGAAACGAATGCTTGCTGTTTTGAACAACAGACAGAAGTTAGACTTTGTTTCAACCATACCGACTGATAAAAGTATATCCTTGGGATATGAGCACTGACTGAGCTATGCTGCTATGTTGATGTTTCTCTGTACTCTTTTACTGGACTCGATTGTAGTCGCCACATACAAAAATTAAAGTCAATGCTGCAAGCAACTACACAGTTACACGTATATACGAGACTTTTCAGAGTGTGCTTTTAGTTCTATAAAAAGGATCTGTTTAGATTTCGATATTGTTCACAATTTTGTAATACCCTGATTCAATTACTTTGCTATTTATTTTAACTAAAATATAAAATATTTAAAGCGTTTTCCACAGTTTATATACGATTTAATTTATAAACATGCAATATATTTAGAACAAATTGGAAAACATTCCAGAACTACCAGTAAAAATAGTATATGGAATATAAATGTTTAATAAAAATATTTTTCACTGGAAACAGTGGATTTCTGTGAAAGGAAAACAAGATATACAAAAACATTTTATTACATTTTTAAATAAATAAAACATTTATTTGTATCAGTTTTAAATCTAACGAGAAGGAAACTAATACTGTCCACAAGCCCATTCTCTTCCTTTTTGTTCATTCAAACTCCAAAAGTTGGAAACTGAATACTGTCTTTTAAAGTACCCGAAACTTTCGTGTTGAGCGATCTCCTTTAATTACGGGTAAGTTAAATTATATTTTCAATTTACACGACACCGTGAGGCAAAAGTTTGTGTTAGTTTTATTGACTATAAGTCACATTGATTGTCACACACTTACGTTTTATGTTAACGCACCAATGCGAGTCCTTTATTTAGGTTTTGATTTACTTGACAATTAACTTTCTCTAAGCTGGTGTATGCAATCGTGAATTTTATAGCACTGATAATGAGGAACTTATGTAGTTAGAGTCAATCATCTAATACACATTCACCTTTCTTATGATTCCTTGGAATTTTGAGGTTAAGTACTTACTCTGTTTTTAATATCGTACTTTTCGGATTAGACCTAACTAGCAAACACTGATAATTTCCATCAATAAGGCCGCACTCCAGCCTTAACAACAAAATCATTCCTTTCAGTGATATGGTAAAAAGCTTGCTTTCTGCTTTGACTTCAATATGAACTAGAATTCTCAAATAAGACACACTTGTAGAAATATTTCCTTAAGCCTGTATTCTTTAAAATGCTGATAATTTCTTCCCTGCACAAGTTTAAGAAATTCTAATGTAAACTCTTGTGATGCCTCACTTTGATAATTACAACGTTTTATACGAGGGGCGTTCTAAAAGTTCTTACCCTGACCAAGAAAACACAAGACTTAAGAGAAATATATATTTCTTTTACTTTTTCAATATCTAACAAATCAATATATTTAAGCCAACGACTTTCCAACTACCCTCAGTAAAATAAAATATGAGTATGTCCAAATGTAAAAAATAAGTGTCTGTGTCATCTTTAACCTCACCATTTTTTGTGAAGCTTCGTCGATCCAGCCCTTTCTACAGGATTTGAAACAAAAAGTAATCTGTGTGAGCCAAATAGGGCGAATATGGAGGATGTAGAAGTACTTGGAAGCGAAGGTTTAGAAACAATCCCAGATGCATATGAAGGCGAAAGAGAACTCCTTTTAGTGGAGGATAATACTCCCCGGTAATGTTTCTGCCCTTCTGGAGGTAGTCTACCAGCATCATTACATAAGAGTCCCGGCCAGCACTTTTCCTGCATATGGAACCGTTTTCGCTTTCCTTGGTGCACTTTCATCTGTTGCCACCCACTGCTCCTTCGTCTCTGGCGTATAGTGATGAATCCATGTTTCATTTTCTGTTATGGAACGTCGGAGAGTTTAGTTTAACAGTCTAAAACACTTGCGAAGTGTCCATTTGATTGCGTTTTGGTCTATTTTTAACAAACGCGGCACCCATCGAGTGAAACTTTTCTCATACCCAAAACTTTGTGGACACGGCCTATAGACGTCTTTGCAATGTCAGCCAATTCGCGATCATTGAGTATGACGGCATTGTGACTTTTTGTCACAATCTCATCGGTCGTAGCAGTTTTGAAAGGCTCTGGGCGCTCATCATTTTGAATGAATGTACGATCACTGTTAAATTCAACAGCCCATCTTTAGCCTTCGAAAATGAAGGGGAAGAACCCTTTAATGTGGAATGTAATCCATTTTGTATTTATGTTGGGGTTAAACAGTTCAAATAGAAGTACTTCATAATAGCTCGTATTTCAGTTTTATCGATTTATCCATTTTGTAGAAAATGAAACACTAGTTTGTTTACACGATCGTCTAAAGCTAGTGACTACTTGCGCATCTGTAACTTTACAGCGTGCCATCTAAAAGATGATACTTAACAACTATCACAATAATCTGGCAATCTTCATATCTCCGAATCATGCTGAGAACTTTTAGAACCCTCCTAGTACAGTTGATTTTCTTTGGCCCATGTAATTATTGTGTGTATTCACCCTTCGCTGAAAAGTTGCTTATTTATAGAACTGTTTGTTAAAGGAATCTTCACCTCCCTCAGTCTCTTGGTATATCATGATTGCAAATTTAAACGGTCTTAAGATTCTCATTGCGTAAGGCCTTTGGAAATTGTATGTAATATAAATAAAGAGTATGAGGTATTCTCGAACAATTCTGCTGACAGTCGTGTTAGCTTTTTCACAGAAAACCTTGTAACGATTCAGAAATAGGAGCGCCAACCTGCACTTTTTTATACGGTCTCCGTTTTCTCACATAATTAATACCACAATGATATGGAACCATTTAGGTTTATAACTTTATGACACTATACCTAAGAAAAAATTTGCACATCCAAATTTAAGTTTTCTTTGCTAACCTGCTATTTTCTATCAGCTGTTGATTATGGTCAATGCAACACACGAGAGCTTTCGTATTTTAAGAATAAAATATTACTGCGAGCAACTCTTTTTACTATTATAATTGTTGTTATATTAACGTTTAATTTTATCCATATGCAAGAAGCTAATCACTCCTATTTTAAGCCAGGATGGAAAGGATTTCAATGATTATGCATGAAAGACATTCATCGTAATAAATACTTTTGGTAATCATTTGTTCAGATTCAACCGCTCTAAAGATAACGCCTTTTGTCCCTTATCCTCTTGATTTCTGGTCACCATTTTAATAGCTGCATTGAATGCACCCCAAGATAAGCATAGGCCATGTGTTCACTGACATATATTCATGCTTTTGTACCAGGACTATTGATGCAGCAGTAGATGTAGCTTGTCAGCATTCACATTACAAAAGAAATGCCATTTTTTATCATTAGTCAAGTATTTCATATTATGAAACAAGTGAAGTTAATGCTTGGCTCGGAAAATATCTTATCCTCAGATCCATCCATCAACAGCCACAACTAACACATCACTGCTAACATCCCAAGCAACAACTTGAAACACATCTCGGTGTAAACACTCTGTTAACATGCTCTTTTTTCTAATTTTGTTCCCAACCCCTTTTAATTAAACAACATGGAACGAGAAGGGATAACAATATATGTTTGTCAGCACTTATGCTAATGTTGCAAAATACCTATTGTTACATCCTTCTTTTCTTTTCGAACGTTTTTCTATTACTCATTGTCAAAAGTTTTCATTCTGGGCCTTTTCGGATGAAATCATATATTTCAGGTTTTTCCACTGCTTTGTTCCTTTGGAGAAATGGAAAACCCGAAAAAGTATTGAGTGAATCTTAGCCAAGCAAAACTTAATATTTACTTTTGGTAAAGCCACAAAATACACACAAAGTAACCATAGCACAGCTACCGCTCTAATTGATTTCAGTAAAACTGTAGAGGAGCTTCACACTACCAGAAATAAGTCAAATTGATATTTAAACGACATTTAATAACGAATTAGCAATAGCAAACCAATGATCATTTCTCTTACTCCTGGATTGCATAGTACATGCTGAAACATGAGTCAATTTTCATTGAAGCTCACTTATCATTTTCGAATAAAGAACGTATTTCTTCTTTAAGCTGGAATCTGCTTCGCACCACGTTTTAAACAACTTGCAGACAACTGGCTTGATAGTAGTGTAGACTCCGGAAAACATCTACGAAATTTATGCATACTCATTAGATTTCCTTTTTAAGAACAACACATTCAAATAAAACTCTGGAGATTTATATAAAGAGGTTGCCAAAAATGTATGCACACTTCAAGCAAAGAAAAAACTGTGTAACATAAAACACAAACAGGAAATGATGAGCACTAATCATCTTAGACTTTTACAGTTACAACAGTTGCTCAAACTACTGACTGAGCAACGTTTGCGAAAGTGTCCTCAGCGATTGCAGCACATGCCATTTCAATTACTTCCCGAAGTGCTGCCAATGTAGCTGGTTTTCTAAGGTATATAACATCCTTACGAGTTTCCCATAGGTAGAAGTCCAACAAAGTGAGATCCGGAGAACGCGGTGGAAACTCAATCGGACCTCTTCGTCCTATCCAGTGCCTTGGATCCAGTACGCTTGGCTTGTTGTTGTGCGAGGTCTCCCAGATCAGTCCATGTGTGAACATCGCATACGGTACCTTGAGTCTCAAATTTGTCTCGAATGCGTGCAATTGTTACTCAATTTGGCGGTTCTGTTCTGAATACACGTCTCCATTGTCTTTGTACTTCAACAACGTTCTCGGTTTTACAATGCCACTTAAAAAGTTCTTTCCGCTGTTCAAACGATAATCTTCGCTCCATTTATATAGCAACGCTAGCATAACGTAAAGTGTGTCATATCTGTTTACAGAACATCATCAATAATCTTGGCTTTATTTGTTCATTTACCTGTTACATAGCAAAGCTATCATAATGTATGTAAGTCACATCTGTTTAAAGAACATCATACTACATTGTTTTTCGGTCCAACTTTGAAATATATTGAATAGATATCTACTGTGAAAGTGTGTATACATTTTAGCACGCTCAGTGATTTAATTATTTACATATATGTGTATAAATAAACAAGTTATAAACAAAGTCTATTATGTGTGCTTTGCTAATGCATATAGCAGTAAATTATTTGCCTTATTTATTTAAATTCTTACACTGTCAGGGTGTAAAAAAGATCAATGCTATTTTTAGTTTCTGCATGTACTATGAAATTCAGGAGCATTAGAAACATTCATTAATTGATAATTCGTAATTAAGTATTGTTTAAACACCTAATTGGATTATTTCCAGTTGTATGACGCTCCTGAGGAAATCATGTCTACAATAACGAAAGCTATACTGAAATCAAAGTAAAGAGTCATTTCGTGCCTGTCCATTGCTTAACAAGTTTATTTAATTATCTTGAGAAGAGCTGTGCTGTGGCTACTGTTCTACGAGGGAGAAGGAAAATGTATAAGTGTCAGTGCAATGAAAACGAGATGAATCTTATTTCTCAAAATAACAACCGCCATGTTTAGGCATCTACCCCACCTTCTAGCCAGATATTTTGTGCTTTGTTCATGAACGTCTTTTGGCTGCTGATGGCTACAGTCATGTACCGCTTCAATTACGCCATCATCCGGAGTCGTCCTAGCAGGGCACTTTTGGGCTTGCAGAAAATGTGGAAGTGACAATATTTTATCTTCCATTGTCTCTTTACGTTACAAGAAAACCTCCCCCTCCTGTTCGCTATTCTAATTTATTTCTCTTTACACAAATATACAATTTTAAATATTACAATAAGAGCTATGTCTTTGTCAATTCCATAATACTAACTCACAATCTAAAAGTAATAGATATCATTATCACTCTGTTACAATGTTTTAATTCTAAACACTTTAACCAACTATAATGCTATACTTGTGAGTTACTTATTGCCCAGGTTATTGGTGTATAATAATCCTGTTTCTAATGCTAATTTACTCTCATTCCCTCTCCAATTCAACTTATCACTCATAAACTATCTGACCATTCTTTATCATTTCTCCCTCACCTTCCCTACGTACAGTGTAAATCCATAAATTATATACTTGTAAGGTTAAATTTCTACATTTCCTTCCATCATCCTCTTCATCATTCTTTTCCATTTTTCTCTAACTTTACCTAAATAGTTCTCTATTATTTTTATACCCTTCTGTCCTTTTACAATTAAAATCTTCCTAATTAAAATGTTCCTATTTAAATTTTCCCCATTTTTATTCCAAAACTTTTCTCTCCATAACTTTGTTTGATTACAGTATAACAAACAATGAAGCTTTGTATTGGTTTCTCCACACATTTAACAATTTCCTATTTCTTTTTCATATCGTAATTCTTTTAAATTAATAACTCCCCTTCTAGCCCTTCTCTACCTGCCTTATCACATTGCTCCATATATTCTTCCCTACCACATACTTTTTATTCCCCTATAAAGCCTCGATGAATTCTTTTCACCTAAACTACTAATTATTTCTTGTTCAATATCTTCCAATCTTACATTTATTTCTTTCCAAAATCCTGTGTTTTGGTATTCCCTATTTATCCACACGTTTCCTAAAGCTATTGTAAACTTCCCTGCACTTTGAAATACCATGATTCTTTCTACTTACATTTATCCTGTATATTAAAACCTTCTTTAATAATATCACTCTAATCTAATGGGGTAGTTCTGAAAAAAATGTTTCATAATTCTAATGATTATTTTTTTCGTAGTGGAATATCTACCTAATTCTAGCTCTGCTATACCATTTGGGGATGATGTTGGTAAGCCTAAAGTCAATTTCCCTCCTGTTCATAACGCATCAGACGTTGTAAACTCAGTCCCCTTCGGCGGTTATAAACTGCACCACACTACGCTGCGAGAAAGATCCCGTTACTGTGAACGTCATCTTTGTCCTGCTGCTTCCCATCACTCCCTGCGTACAGAGGTTGGTCAACTACGGATAATTGAGTTTACAAACAGTAATATCAACTTCAAAATCATGGTGGATTTTGGCGGCTGTTTTCTCGTTTACATTTGACTTACTCTAGTAGTAACCAAGAAAAAAAAAAAAAAAACAAAGCTACACTTATTACATAGCTCAATAAAATGCTTGGAAGTCCGTGATTTTGCAGCTTATTAAATAGAATTATCAACGAGTAGATGTAATTATGACAAAATTATTGTTAATCTTTGATCTCTTACAAATACACAACCTTGAATAATAAATATTTAATTACCCGTAAAACCAGAAAGAAAGTTTAAGTGGGAGGTGTCCTAAACATTGGAAAAATACGCTGATGACCTGAGCTGTTAAAGAGCGTCCATAAATAAATCATTGGAAAAATGAATATATCACATTTAGTCAAGAGATTTCGTACATATTTTCACTGTTCGACAAACGCCATACTAAATAGAGATTAGTTGCAGCTGTAATACATATTTTTTTTTTTAACTTGGATTAAAGTCCAAGAAATGGAACTTAAAGGTTAAGAAAAGAGTACCGCTAAAAAGATGAGTATATACAAATAACATTATGTTTGCGAGATTAGGAATGTGTGATTCACGATTGAAAAGATATTTCCAATTCATTAAGCCAGGCAGAATCAAATTTTCTTGCTGATATTCGAGCCAATAAACAAATCAGAGCAGAAAGGTTGGTCTCTACAAAAGATCTCATTAAATTATCGTTTGATGAAAGACGAAGTTCTATAACGCCATTCTGCAAAAACAGTTTACATGCATCTAAACCAGCTAATCATCATATTTCTATTTTTATATTAAATTTTTGTTTGGAATTAAAAGGCAATGGGGGCCAACCAAAGAAGAGGAGGAATAAATGCTGTAACTGTGGTCTAGAACATTTCCAGAGATAGATGAGCTTTATAATGTACCAATAGGGACTACACCCTCAGATCATTTTAGAATAATAGTGACCAAAAAGTACTAAATATGCGCTTAATCTATTGAAAAATTATACACATCATTATCTAATCTGTCACTTATAATTTAGTACTAATAAATTGAGGAAATCTTATCTTTGCTCAAAGCTTATTTTAGTTGCTTTTAATTTGTACACGGAAGGTATAATAATCCTGTATTATTCCGGAAGCACTAACTTGCACTGTCAATGCACAAGTTTGTCACAAGCTATATATGGAAAGAATGCAGTATCGGTGATAGGAAGAATGATACATTGTTAATGTAAAATAATTATAGTTAATTCATTTGAACATTCATTCAGCATCGTATTTGACAGAACTTTTCTAAAGGAAACACTATTAGAGAGGTAAGCTAATGTTACAAATGTCAATTTGAATCTGAGTTTTAGAGTACAAACGTGCGACACACGTGATCTTGGGCAATAAAGCGAACGGCCTCGCTAGCGGAGTGCAGAGTAGACCTTTACGCAGGGACTTTAAAGTAATCTCCCCGTGTATTAACACAATTATTTCGTTCTTAATGCTCCAGTACACTTTTAATGCATGAGGATTATTCTGGAAAATATAATATTTCGAATATTTACTTAAATTTTGGTCACTGTTTTAGAAGATCGCACCTTACTGCGGATAACTAAAAGCGGACTTATGAAGACACTTACATATCTATAACCTTTCTTAATTACATAATCCACAATGAAATACATAAATTAAAATTGTCAGGATAAGTAGTCAGAAAGGAGCGGTACTAAATCCTGTATAAAATCGCAAAAATGGTACAGAGTAACAAATTTACGAGGTCGATCTCTGGTTTTGATTTACGGTTCTTTCTTTTCCCATGCACTTATTTCCGGTTAGTACGTTGTTACTGTTCACATAACCGGGATATACAGCAGGATGTAAACATGAGGAAAAATGGGTGTGTATTTTATAGCACCGCAGGTTTGCATGGCACATCGCGCTTGTATGTCTACGTAGAAGGCACGAATCTTTATAGGGATTAGTTATTTTGAATCGATTTCCATTGTTTTCTATTTGATATGTAAGCTGAGTCAAAAGTAGTAACAAAAACGATAAAATCTACGGTTATATAAGCTAACTAAGCATAAATCGTTCTGTTATCCTTAACGATATACTCCCTGCATTCCAAAATATGATATAGGAAGGAATACAATAAGTGGGATTACCGTGAATGCAGGAATAAGTGTAGATGTGGTCGTATATATGGCATGCATTTGCGACTTGACTACAATCTTTAATAGCGCTCATTATGGACAAAAATCAAATGGACACTCCAGTGGTGTTCTAACAGAAGTCCAGGAGCCATTAATTTAGCTAAGTGTAAGTGGAAAGTCAAAGTGCAACATCTGAAAGCTGTAACGGTTCCTCGTTCCATTCCCAATGAAATATAATTATAATGCATATTTATGTAAGTAGAATCATAATATTTCAAGTAATGTATTAGTAAATATAGGTTTAATACGGCATAATGTCAACGAAAGAGAAAGCTCCTTGGTGTTTGTTACGGAAGCTTGGAAAACCAACAAAAGGACCATAAAATCTCTATTCAGAGGAAGTAACCTGAGGGTCGCTTGTGAAGTTCCTTTTTTCTTTAAAAGGACTGTTGTTGTAGAGTTAATAAGCCTGAAGGACATTTAAACTCGTTAAGGTCTCTGAAACCGACAGACATTGTACTGTTAGCCTTTTTAAAATAGCAAATGGCAACAAAATGTTTTAAAATTTAAAAAAATAGTGAATGGCACATGGGGCAGGTGAACTTGAAACAGTCAATGGAAAATGTATATTTGAGCTTTTAAAGATAGGCGTAAAGATGGCGTGCCTTTGTGACCACGTGGGAATCGTTAAGTTAACATTGCTTGATTTGGATTTAATATATAAGAAGGCGATTGTTTCAATGGGGCACGCCACGAAGCGCACTTCTTCACTCAGTTCGACTCAGGCAGTTCAGCAGTTGTAAGTTCGTTGCTGAGACAACGCGCCAAGATATGCGCAGTTTGCATAAGCAGTTCGCAGTAAGTACTCATTATAAGCTCGAGTTTCAGTTTCACGCGCCGCGGCATCCATCTGTAAGTTTCACATGCGGCAACTAAGTTTGTGTCGAAGTAGTTTAGTCTATCGTCGCAAAAACACTAGAGGACGCGAAAGATTTTGGATATGATAAAATACCAATACGATATATATATATATATATATATATATATATATATATATAAATGACAAATCATATAACACTATTAACAATGTAACTAAAATAACAGTAACTAGAAAAGCAGAAAAGGATAAAACACTAAGAAAAGTCACAGATTTGTAATCGCTAAATGTCGAAACACTTTACGTCGAACTACCCATGTTCTAGTAGGTTATCTATTGCGTTTATCTATTATAATGCTGTGCATTATTACTTCTTATGTCATTTTCAGTAGAAATATCAAGATTCACACACTCTTCGTCTTTACTACTAATATTCTTCACTGTACCACTGCTTGAATTGGCATTACTGTTTGTTTTTGAGAAACAGAATGACCTACTAGAACATTACCCATTACAATTTTCATTTATTATTTCTGAATTAGTATTAAAGAAAGAAATCTATTTTTACTAATTTTGAAACTGATCTTTTAATTTCTCCCTTTTTTCTCCGTTTTTGCACACCATTCAAATGTTCATAGTTAGTTTTAAGTGGCTTCATTTAGAAAAGAAAAGGAAAAAAAAAAAAAACAGGATTAAACAAAAAACATACAACACAAACGTTTAATTGCTAGCTAGAACTAGGCCATTTTTAGTCTTAATATTGTAAGCGACACGAAACAGAATCAAACACTATATTTCACTTCTATCATCGTACTAGATTTAATGTAGTCCAAGTCGAGCGACACTGTATCTGCCTCAATAATGCTGAAGCAAGGGAAAAAGAAAACAATATATTCACTGTTCATGAATATAATCTAAATATGCATTGATGGTGCAGTAACAAACGACAGGCTAGTGTTAATTTTCAATACTCGGTTTGCTGATTGTTGTTGTACCGGCGTGTTCAGTGAAATATACAAACTCTTTTCCTTTTACTGTTTTGCATCCCCCCCCCTCATTATGACAACCTATTTACATTCCTTTTTTTCGGTTTTATTTTCAAATTTTTCGTTTTTTGGAGGTAGCAGGCCCCATAGAACCTCGGGCCCAGGGGCCCCTCACACCTCTGGGAGGCTATTGAAGACAACCCTACTCTCATCACAAGACAAGTACGTAACAATGGCTATGAAGCCATGTTAATCATTTTGACTACCTGAAGTGCGTTGCGTGAGAAACGTTGTATCTGTACTATTAACAATGCTAACAGGCATTGTTACCAGCTGATTTTCATGCTAATGGGAGCCATTTTGAGCACATGCTTTAAGAGAAGTCGCTCGCAGCCGTAATTTTAATAGGGAAGGGAATTCGAACGGCAGCACTGACCGCGCGCCGAGCGTATAGTTATTGTGTTCTCTTAACTGCCAAGGCAAGCGCACATTCCAAGTTCAAACCTTAGCAACGATGGGAGGATTAAACTCGTTTCGAATGAAGGAAGGAATGTGAGAAATGTCGGAGTGCCAACTTTCCCCTGTGCGGTGCACATCATCCGATGCGGAGGAACTTGTCGATGACCCGTTATTTTTATTACATAATGTAAGCACACTAGTAGAAAAGGATGAAACAAGAGAACAAATGCTTAATCACTACATGAGAAAAACGTGTCTCTAAAGTTTTGACATATACTTTTTATTCTATACACCGTGTTCTTGAATTGCCGCAAATTTTGTCTTCATACTCTCATGTACTTTCATGAAATGCATGTCATATTAATTGCATCGTGCAGAGATTTTAGAGATGACGTAATGTATATGTTTCTTTCCTTTAATTCGTTAATGTTTCGTTGTCGATTAACTGCAAAACTAATATTCAATAGCTGAGCATTTGTTAATGGCTATTTTATCTAATACTTGTGCATCTATTTTAAATATAATTTATTTTATCTGTTAGTGATTCTTAACTGCTGGATTTTGTGCCAGTTCACATCAGTAAAGTATTTATTCAATAGCACTTAATGGAATAAAGGGAACACTTTTCAAAGAAAATATGCATGTATGACATTCTCAATAGTCAAGAATTGACAATTGTTAAATCAGCTTCTGCCTTTACGCAACCTTTGCAACGGTTCTCAGACATTCTGTATATTATCTTAAAATATAAAAAATAATAATAAAATGGCACAATTATTAAACCAGGAAAATTCTGCCGTTCTAGCAACAAGATGCGTATACAAAAGTGGAGGCATGAAATACTTCAATGTTTCTCGTACCTTCATGATTTCTTTGTCTTAGCTCTACAGAAATAAACCGCCATGGGTGGTCGGGGTCGCTAAGGCGCGAATTTATTAGTGGGAGGTCCGGGGTTCCATTCCCACCAGTGCTCAATGATTAAGGTTTTTTCCAAGTTTTCCTGTCCTCATAAATGGCAAATGCTGGGAAGGTACCCTAAACTGGAACGCTTCCTTCCTTTAAAAAAGTCCTTCCCTAATTTATCATTTCATTTCATGTATCATCAGTGTCACCACCGGTGCCTCAATGTAAAAACCGGCGTTAAACACTATTCAGTTCAATCAGTAGAAACAAGTAATATTTTACCTGGCCTTCAGATATCTGTTTTCTGATTTTTACTTACCCGATCTAAGAAAGTATTCATATTTCATTTAGGAAAAATAAAACATTCATAGCTCCGATGTTTACAGAAAAACAAATACCACCATGAAGTCAGAGGTAAAGAAATGACCTATAACTGAATTTAAGTGTGGTTTAGTTTATTCGTATACGAAGATTTTCCCTATGAGTACGACTGTAATAGTGATGCTATAAGCAATAATTTAAGCCCGGGTCGCCAGAATAGTAACAGTGATAGAAGAGAGCTAACAAACAGACAAAGTAGTATGGAATGAACCAGAGATCATGATTTCAAACATGGACGTTATTTCCGAAGATAATAGAACTTTATCTTTCTGTAAAAGTGCGATGACATAGTACATTTTGTAGTGTGTCCTTGGAATATATCTATTCTTTAAACTGTCTCCCCATGCTCAGGCTAGGGAGGCCACGCCAGCCTTTAGACAAATTTTAGACTTTTGTAATCATAGAATGTAATTTATAACAATTATTTACGCTTTTAAAAGCGTATTAATGACATGTGTATACAAGCCATCAATATAAACCTAGAAAATTGCGAAAAATTACAATAAATAATGTTTTAGCTGCTTTATTATAAGTCATATTTACATTCAGACACAAACGTTTGGAATATGTTAATACGTAGTATGTAAATTATTCAAAAAGGACATTCACATTACATAAAAGTGGAACATTTATACGGTTCATAATGTGATATGATGATACAGAACTAACAATTACCAGGTACACCAAAATGCTAGTAATATCAGATTCTAAAGATTAACACGAGTTGATCCTCGAGCCTAGTCGGGCGTGTGTTTTTCCTTCATACGTATACTAATGGCGTTCTTATCATTGCAGTAATAATGTCGGTATTATCGTATAGTGTAGAAAAACCAAGATAAGGAAGTAAACTTGGCAACACTGCGTTTAGGTGCACACTTTGACCTTACCGACGTTAACCTTTAGATTAGTTGTGATTTGTTTTATTTATGGAAGCTCTTTAACATCTCAGGTCATCAGCGTTCCTTTCAATTCAGGGCGTGAAACGGCCGACAAATTTTGCTCAGAGGCCTCTTCTCTCAGGCTTGAGGTTCTTTTTCGTGACGTAAATGTACGACACGGGACCCACGGCTTTACTTCCCTTCCGAAAAAATCCATTGACCCTGGTCTGGAGGTCTATGAGGCAAGTATGTTTACCACAAGACCGCCAGGATCGATCTTTTAAATTGGGACGAAAATACAATTTACACAGTGAAGTTAATTGAGTTACGGGCCGGTGGAGCGCACTGCGTACTGGAAGAAGCCGGTCGTCAACATCTATAATACATGTGCAGGTAATAGCTTATAGTTAGTTTGAGGAAGGCTTTGTCAGGGAATTGATTTTCATTAGCCGTGCCACTACATAAAGATAGCCTTGAATTTATTTCGTTTATTTACGAACGCTCTTCAACATCTCAGGTCATCAGCGTTCCATTCTATTCAGGGCGTGAAACGGCCGACAAATTTCGCTCAGAGGCCTCTTCTTTCAGGCTTGAGGTTGTTTTTCGTGCCGTAAATGTACGACATGTGACCCACGGCTTTACTTCCCTTCCGAAGGAAGCCATATTTAGGATTTTTATGCCCGAAAAAATCCACGGTCCTGGCCAGGATCGAACCCGCGATCTTGGGTTTAGGAGGCAAGTATGGAGAAGGAGCTTTTTATGTACTATACTTACGATATCAAATAGTAGTGAATAGATATAGCAAGCAAGTCAAAAAGAACACAATCGTTCATATTAGAAACTGAAATTAGTTAACATATTTTTAATATTCCAAAATGGGGTTAAACAGAAATGCCATGAGTTCTGTGTTTAATATCTCTCATATTTAAGTCCGTGGTATCTCGTGGTTCATTTGCTGGCCACGGAGTTTTTGTGCCTCTTGACGACCTTGTTTCAAGAGCTTGTCCTGACAAAATGCGATGGCTGTTTCTGGCGCTTTTATGGAAGATCAGAGGCCGTAAAACTAAAGAGCGAAGCTTTCCTTCAAAGCCCCCCCCCCCTCCATTACATGGCAGACACAGTGATGCATGCTGTCGTTATTCGACTTGCTTCAAAAAAGGGTTTAAAAAATTACAGGCTTTATTAAAAAATCTCCCAGCTTCGAGCTATTGCATATTGATTTTGTCCATTAGAGCTTTAAAGTAGCGCAGAACACGTGCTGGTGCTTGCCGTTGGGAGAGAAAAAGAGGGAAAGATTTTTCGCTCAAGTCACTTCCACCGGTCTCCAGAGGAGCAGAGGGAGTTTATACCGGCAAAGGAATTCGTGAGAAAAGAGAGAGAAGCAAGGAAAACTACACTACAACTTTGTCTTTGTATCCGAGTTTTGTGTTGGAACATTCTTATCATTCTTTGCCTTACCCTTGTTTAAAGAAAAAGGAAAGTCTTTTTTCTATATCTACTGGCTAAAACATCGTCCATACCTGCGAGTTTTTCAACAGCTTCTGCAAAAGATCTTCCATATCTCACTCTGTGATGATAAATCTCTTTCCGTTTTAGAATTTATAATTCACAGTGTGAAGAATTTATTTGGTAGCGTCTCAGAAATTTTCGTGCACCACTTCTTCAGAAACGTTAAGTGAGAATAGTAAAAGAATTTCCAAATAAAATCTTCTTAGCAAATAGAAGAGCTGTGCAAGTTTAATGGAAGAGCAGTTGTCCGTTGTATTCCTTTACACACATTTACATTTGTCCAGTAAACTAATTCTATTTCCAAAATAGCAAAGATACATATTATAGTTTTGTTGAAATACATTTATCATTATGACTATAATAGTATTTATGAACTATCGTGTAATGTCTAGAAGTAGGTACAGTCTGGCGGTTAGAAGAAGGAGAGTGCGAACTGAACTGGGAGGGTAGCTTGTACTGTTTATCTGCGCACTTTCGAGTGTATATGGGATATCCATGCTGAATGATGACCTCTCAGATTGAGACCCTGCACTTTCGTTGGACTTCTAGGCATAGGCGAGTATCTGGCAACACCGCACTAACGTGCATGAACATAGTAAGGGGGGTAAAAATGTTTACGCAGAACATTTTTCTCTCTCGTCTCAGAGCGAGTGGTGGGGTGAGATAAACAATCCAGTAGTTCCACCAATTCCGTCACGCTATTGTAAAATATGAGCATTACATCAAACTGGGGATCGTGAAAAGATTAAGATAATATAATTCATAGAAGGGCAAAGAAATTTATATCTTGACTGAAGTTGTTGCCAGATGATTAATAGACGCGTCTTATCAAATGTTGTAGACCTTGTGCAGTCCAAAACTATATTTGCAGATTTTTATTAAATCTAAAGTTGCAAAACAAATTAGGTTTGTTAAAGATATTATGAAACTAATAGCTACTTTTTCAAACCCGTAAACTCCTTCCAACACATATGTTTATAACATTTATTTATGGGAAACTATATTCGAATTTGTATGGCAGAAAAAAAGAAAAGATGGGCTAACTTGGGAGTGAAGTTGTTAATGTAATATATCTTAAACTTCAAAGGTTAATGCAACGATACCAAAAACCGCACAAGGTAGACAATTTTTAGTTGTTCTTTGATGTTACAGAGGTGTTAGTGGATTAGTTTTTCGCTATTGTTTAATTCTGCGCGAATACTGTACTTATTGTTGATTTTAATGGTTAACAAGTGGTGACCAGGGCGTTTAGATCTATTAGTAAGCAAAGAAAAGTTTCGAAGGTAGCTAATTTCCATTAAAATGAACAGATCTTGTGGTTTTTTACTGAAACATTAACAAAGCACTGTGTTTACTTTTGGACTAATGAAGTATTAGTGTATAAAATATAGTATTAAGTGACATTAGGACATCGAACAGCGTTTTCGTGTGCTAAATTTCACAGTTAATTTTGTACATGTAAAAGGACTGACCTTAAAAAAATAGACAGCAGTCATATTTTACTAAGTGTTACTTCAGACGAGTCGTTAGCCAAAACGAATTGTACATATTGCAAAGAAACCAAAACTATTTTCTGACGAGGAATTTGTTAAATCATATCCTGAAAGCATCGATGATAATTACATTCTGATAAGAAAGAATAACTTGCAGTAACAAGTTGTATAGACGAATTAGTCACATTAATGAACACGTTTTAATGGCGAGTCACAGATTTCGAGTTAAATTCTCTGGCATTTGACGAGAGTTGCGATTCTAAAAATATGACCTAATTAACAATCGTCGTAAGGAGACACGATAAATTTTTCAGTTTAACAAAGTTTAGAAGTTCTATTTCTCTTAAAGACAGGGAAAAAAACAATAAGGTGACTTAACGTTGTAAAACTGCTAAAGTAATTTTATGTTTATAAAACGAAACTTAAACATTCATGTAACATAAAGGAATGCTAAAACATAATTTAAATTAGGATTTTGGGTTCACAAATAACACTCTATAATGTTCCAAAAGTAACGATGAAGATTATCAACGATACGAAATATTCATATCATAATTGTGGAAAGTATTGGATGCTAACGTTTTAGAAATTCACGACAATAGGTCAGGTTTCCGTCTCTTTTCTTTTCCTTTCTGCAATTAGAAAAGGTTGCCGAAAATTTTCATATGATGTGTACTGATATTCAAAGTTCATCAGATTTGTTTAACAGTCCCTTCAGTTGCACTGCAAGTATATCTACAGGAAAGGTATACGACATAAATAGAAACGCAATTAATTTCGCATTGCTTTTTAGTAGCACATACATATGCAAGTGTTCTTCAGAATGAAATATGTCAAGTAGTATCGAGTCATCTGAAACGTTCGCCTAGAGTTACTAAACATATATTATACGGAGAGATCTGTCCTCGCGATAACAGGTAATTTATTATGTAAACTTGATTTATATATATAAACTCATAAAAACACTCAGAGTGCAATATAAAAAGGTTCACATAAAATTTCACACTAAAAACCGAAAAATTGAACACTAAAATCACACTATATTTCGAGCTTGGCTCTTGGTCTCGAAATATAGTGTGATATAGTGTGATTTTAGTGTTCAATTTTTCGGTTTTTAGTGTGAAATTTTATGTGAACCTTTTTATATTGCACTCTGAGTGTTTTTTATGAGTTTTTATGCTTTTTAGAAGTTTTTATTACTCTATTAATAGTATATATATATATATATTATATAATTTGAAAATGTACTTATATCAGACAGGTTTGATGGGCTAATTTAATTTACGGCACTAGCTAATACATATAATATGGTTAACCATACCATTCTAACTAATGCACATTAATGATAGTGGGTCAATGTTAAAAGAATAGAGCACTTTAGGTCAGAGGTGATGGGGATAAAGTAATGAGTTCGATACAGCATCAAGGGAATCAAAATGATAAAATCATATATAGAGCGGTTTTATTAAAAAAAGTTTATTTCAGCTACCACCTAAGTACTAATCGCCATGTTGCGAGAAGCTGATATTAAATAAAACTGGATAATTTTTTTGTTAACGTCCATCATAAATTGTTGTAAGGCTTAACCATTAGGGGCTTTCTATGTTTATGAATAAGTGATAATATTAGTAAGGAATAAACGTATGGCTTACTTCTAAAAAGGGAAAGCCTCGGGTTCGACAAACAAATTCGTTCCAAATTTCAGTTATATGCCAGTTATTTACCTTTAATTTCAATGATAATACTCATTTAACAGAAAAATAAGTATCACTAATAAATTAGGAGCTAAGTAACTGACCTATTAAATGAATTTTCTTGCAATTTTTTTGTTCGAAACAGAGCGAAGAGTGGTTAAACGAATCCCTCTAGTTAGCAGCTCTGATGTTAACAGAAAAACAAATATCACCATGAAGTCAGAGGTAAAGAAAAAAATAACTGAATTTAAGTGTAGTTTAGTTCATTCGTATACGAGGATTTTCCCTATGAGTACAGACTGTAATAGTGATGCTATAAGCAGGTGATGTAATGTAATCAGTTACATAATTTTGCATTTCTTTTGGATGGGCATATTATTTTTCACAATTTTGGTACGTATGTGTGGTGATGTTGGTATAGGAAATTACAGGAAAATGTAATTCATGGGTGAAATTTATTTGAGAGCATTAGACTGTGTTTTGTTACAGTTCTCAGAGGTATTTATTGCTAGTGTTGGGAGTTGGATTCTGTGAAACTGAAATTCTTTACAATGGCGAATAAATGGTTATATTAGCTTTAAGAAGCGAGAAAGTTGATGGTAATCAGAAACATTGTGATTAAAAGTTATGTATGCACTTAAATAATGTACTGCATTATTTGAAACTGTCAGATATTCCCTGGCAGTTACAGTTTTTTTGTATTATAATCCCACGTTCGGTGCATTAACATAGAAGTTCCAAAACTTATAATGTACTTTTATAAGACTACAGAAAATATCTGGGATAGCTTGGTTTAGGGTTGGAGACTAGAAGCCACATTATAAATATTCTGACGGTAGACAGAATGTGTCTATGTGTCTATGGCAGGGATAAAAAATAGCATGTGAGGAGGTTTACTTCAGAATTTGAATGGAAAGTCAAAACAATAGAAAGCCCTGAAAAAATATTTCCCATTCTACTTTATTTCTATTCAAGCAATGTGGGATAACTTCACATTAGAGAAAGCGTCGAAATAGCAAAGTCAATAATTTTTTTGCTCTTCAAAAATGTCTGTGTTTGTTGGATTTTGGTAGCTTCCTTGTATGCCTTGACGAATTATTTTAATACTGGCACTGAGCTGTAAATAAGCTTTTTATAATTGCAATACAATAAAAATAAATTCCCATGGAAAGAGATTTTTTGAATGCATTATTTCTTTACAAATAGACAGATCCTGTGACTGGCATGCACGTTCCTGAGATCCAAATTTATTAGATTGGTGGAATTTAAAACTATTTTGAATCACAATTTATTTTCAGAATTAAAATAATTCTTAAGTGCATATAATTCGGCTTCCAGTGACTTTTGGCAAGAAAGAGTACAGAATTCTATGATACCATGATTTATTTTCGGGTCTCTGGGTATTATGAGTACATCCTACAAGCTTCTCTACTACTGACTGTTTCACCGATTCTACAGATATTCAAGATGACGATAATTTTCGGGTAGCACTCGAATGAACATCATTATTTGATTGGAATTCGTTCTCTGGAAAAAAAAATCGACTTTAACTGTAAACGCACTTCGTATACACGCACGAAAAAAGTAAAACTTTTGATGTGTTTTTCTCTTCATTCATAACTTTTCCAACACTCCTATGACAGACAATTTCTCCATATTCGAGACACATTGCAATAACTTCTCAACAGTGACCTCGAAACTGCCGCATGGCAAAAACAAATCTGTAAGTTGAGGATTTCCTGAAGGATAGAAGAATCTTTTTATGACGTTGCTGAAATGCTTTTAAGGAGAATACAGGAAAAGTCGGTGCGTAGAAAAAACTGGATAGAGAATGAGCAGTGAGGTAGAAGAGAATACGGGTTTTATTTCCTCTACACTAGTTCCAACTTTCGGAACCCATTGAAACTTTGTCAGCCAGCAGTAACGCAAGAAGAGGTTGACCGCCGTATTCCATCCATCATGTGCAAACCCAACTTGAAGTGAGAAAATTTGCTCTGCCAAGTCGACTAGTTCCCTTCTGCTACATATTGTTATGTGGCTTAATATTATATATATATATATATATATATATATATATATATATATTTGCTACACTTGAACTAATGCACAATGTGTGTTTATTGATTTATTGCTCATTGATTGAAATACTGCGCACGCTTCCTGGCACTGTGCTCCCAGTGTTAAGTCTAGAATTCATGGTTTATCCCATGTCCTGCACTTTATTTTAAATTGCAGTACTTGAAAGAGATAAAACAACTAATTTTTAGCAACGCGCAATGAAGTTTTGGTTTCGCCAGGAATAGGAATAATACACGCTAAACATATGACATTATTTTAGTCTATCCTTTGCTTATACTATGTCTGTTGTAAGCTGTAACGTGGTATTTTTAATGTGTATAGCTGTCTATCTGCAGCGCATGTCCACATATTGCTGGTCTTTTCTTCTAGAAGGTATATGAATGTTTTGTGCACTGCTTTAATCGTAACATCTGGTGGTAAATATTAAAATATATCAGTACTAAGAACAGTACTAAGAAATATATAATAGTACTAAGAACAGAAAGAATATAAAGTGTTATGAGTACTTAAGGCATGCGGTACTGAAATTTAAACTCCGTAGTTTTATATAGTGGTCTTATTTCTACAATTTTTCATCTGACACTGCTTTCTCGGTTTCTTTCTTGGCACCGCATCCTCTTTCTCCTATCTTCTTCATTTTTGATTTCTAGATTTCATTTATTCTATGCGTAGTTCTTCTGCAAGTTTTAGAATGAAACTCTTTAGTCTCTCTGCTGTTCATTCACAGATATAATCCATGGGTTGATGGCAACTAGATCAAGAAAAATATACATGGCCAACGACGTGCACCAAACGTGCATTCATGTGATGTCAATTTATAAAATTCTATTGTTATGACCAAAATCATATCTCTGCTATTGATAGTGATATTGGTAAAGTTCAGATTAATAGCAATAATAAATGCTAGTAAAGACAACAATAGTAATAAAATCAGAATAAGAATAGTAACAGTAATAACACAAGATTATAAAAATGAAATTACCTTCTGTCTGTTCGTTTCCATTTGGAATTGTAAACAAGTCATCCTGGTTTTCTACACTGCTACTTTCAGGAGTGTCGTTTGTTTGGTAATGTTCATCTGATGCAACAAATCCTGAAATACTGACTAACCGCCATGGGCGGCCGAGGCGCGGACTCGTGAGCGGGAGGTATGGAGTTTGAATCCCACTAGGACCGTCCTTCCTGACTGGAGTTTTTTCCATGTTTTCCTCAGTCCTCATAACTGGCAAATGCCGGGGAGGTACCCTAAACTTAGGCCTGAAACGCTTCCTTCCTTAAAAAGAATCTTTCCCAATATATCATTTCATCTCATGTATCATCATGCCCACCGCCTGTGGTGCCTCAGTAGTAAAAACGGGCGTTAAACACTATTAAAAAAAATACTGACTGATTCTCAGAAATTTCATTACAATAAGCCAGCACTTCTGCACCTGTGAGAGGCTCTTGCCTACACCACTACGATCTCTTTGACATGTTTGGTGCACAAAAATCACTTCTTAAGTAATTTTCCAACACTATTGAAACAATTATTATAAGTTCAAACCTTTGTACACATTTTTTAGCATTCAGTTGGGTTTGAATTTGAATTTCCAATGTAGTACCAGTATAGTGGTCAATTTGATAGCAAGGCAGTTCTAAATATAAAAACCGATAAGCATGAAACTAATTTATAAAAACTAATATTGTAGTATCTCTCGGAGACATGGAAAAGTAAGCTCACAATGACATACAGTGAAAACAGTTAGATTAATAATACACTTACAGTTTTAAATCGGTCAAAATGTCCGCGTTGTGGTTCTACTGTTAAACATATTGCAGCTATTTAAAGATATTGAAAATTAGTACACTTTGAAATGGAATGGCTATATAGAACTTGACACGTATATTTTTCATAGTTCAGGAAATATTATGCTCACCAAATTGAAAAAATGTTTAAGTTACTGGTTCCAGGACAAAATTTAGTACTGTATTCCCTTCAATAACTAATGGGTGTTTAATAGAAAACAAAAAAATTAAAATAAAAAAAAAATAAAAGGATGCTTGCCGCAGAAAAGGGGCCTCAAAGTTCACCAGAGGTTAGAATTTACCTCATCGTAAAAGAAATGCAAATATCAGAAAGAACTTTAATAGTGCACATAAAACAGAATGAGTGAATGAATATATAAATAGGCAATATCAACTTCTGACACTGGAAAAAGAATGTAATCCACAACTATCAGTATAACATCAGAGCTAGACGTTGTAGTACTGGAAGGATCCTTTATTTTTAGATAAAAAACGCTCATTTCAAGTAATGAATAATCATCATCATATGCCTGTAAATTAAAATGTATTATGTATTTAAGTAGATAAGCGAAAAGGCTTTTAATGGTGAAAAAGTTTTGACGGCGGACTCTCCCTAGAGTCTAGCTGATAGATCAATAAATGCACTCTGCTAGAGGAGACACGCTCTCAAACAGATGTGACATATAATTATATCAAGTCACTTCTGAACGTCAGAATCAGATAGTGAGCATCGTTCAGTGAACTGCAATTATCTTTTTGTACTGGGTTTCGTTACGCACGGAAGCACGAGGTCAGGAACTGCAGACCGTGAACGCGTTAAAGAGCTCGGCCCGGACATTCCTTCCACTCGCTGTGGTGGGGGCGTAAATCTGAGCTGAGGTACATATGTTAACACTCATTGACTGAAAACGGCTCTTCTGATTGGCTTATATTTTCTAAGACAGACTAAAAACATGATCTGTTCAAAGAACTAGTGTGCATCTGTCTCACCAGTATTGTGCATCCACGTGTAGTAAATATTATGTCCCGTTTAGGTTTTAGTTTTGTATAAGATGCAAAATTACCTCAATTAATACTGAGCGTTAATTATGAGGACTGTTTAAAAATATTCCAGCATTATAAACTATACGCCAAAGAAGTATTGCAGTAAAAAGCGGTTGGTAGCATTGAACAGCTCTGATCTTGCCGAGATGCCTATTTGTCTACTTACGGTGAGTACAAGTAATATGAAGATTATGGCTTTAAGAATGGAACCATTTATAGCAAAGCAGGGACATGAACATATTAGGACATACATTAGATAACGTGAAGAAAGTCGTGTACCTTAAAAGATGGGAGAAACTTGAAACTGTAGAAACTCTCCGTACACGAAGTAGAATTGCAGATGTGGTGATAGGACTGTTAGGTACAGTATATGGAGCATTAGTACGATCTACAGTGACTTACTGAGCTGAAATTTGAGGTTGGGAATGAACAGAGGAATTGGTTACAACGGAATTTCTGAAAGGTATTTTAAGAGTGAGGAGATTCGCAATTTACAGATATTATGTGAAAGATGTGAGAATTATGATGGAGGAGCATGAAAAAGACTCAGAGGTGTTTTGTCATTACGAGTTGTGACCACACATAAGGTGGAAAAGTAATTTCATAAATCACTAAATAACCATAGAACTCATAATTCTAGTGATATTTCTAGTAGTTCCCGTTGGATGCAATGCATCTATCCCAGAGTTTCTGCTAGTCTTCAAAGACATGCTGAAAAACCTATTTGACAGATCCTTCAGAATTACTATGCAACCTTCACCACTGCTTTTGATGTTGAAAAATGACTTTCAAGAAGGTGTTTCTTCAACACGGGAAAAAGGCAAAGTCACAGGGAACTAAATCCTATTATGTAGGGGTGAGAGACGAACTTCACATAATTTTGTGACATATTGAACAACATTTGCGATGTGCGATCTAGCATTATCATGATACAGCATCCAACTTTCCACATGGAAATGTAATCTTTTGCATATGATATGACATTGCAGAGTTTTCAAGACATCTCTGTAGTATGCACAGGTATGAAAAATGGGATGACCAGAGCTTTCCCAGCAGAAGCAACCATTCTTATTCTCTCTCTCTCTCTCTCTCTCTCTCTCTTGTTAGCAATGGCGTGATGTAGCCAAGTTTCATCAGCGTGATTACGTCTTTGGAAGAAACTTTTCAATTGCAACATCATCTTCAACTGCATGCGAAATTTCTTTTGCTCGGGAATCAGT
Organism: Metallyticus violacea; assembly: GCA_030762175.1. Classification (NCBI taxonomy): domain Eukaryota; kingdom Metazoa; phylum Arthropoda; class Insecta; order Mantodea; family Metallyticidae; genus Metallyticus; species Metallyticus violacea. The sequence goes on from CM060840.1 coordinate 57,477,469, forward strand.
TGTCTTGGAACCCACCCTGCACAAACAGGTCTCATATGCAACGTTTCAGTTACCAACATGTGGGTAGCATCCAGTGAAATTTTCAGAATTTCTGAAAGTGTTCTTAACATTATTCGTCGATCCTCACTCACAATGACAATAGCGGCGTTAATGTTTTCTTCCGTTAAGCACGAACTGGAGCGCCGAGTCGACTTTCCTTTAGAGTTGATTGCGTCCTCTTTAAATATTTTAAACCATCTTTGAACTACGATAAAGGAACGAATTCTCCAAATGCCTTCTGTAACATTGATACGCCTCAGCTGAAAATGTATTGAGACAAAAGCAGAATTTCATTAAATATATGAAATTTTGTTCCAAACACTTACCATTTATGGATACCCAAAAGAAAAGAGTATAAGGTTGTCAGATATGGAAGCCTTTTAATATGGAGTCTTCTTGTTAGTAGAATGTGCACTACCAAATCTAGGTTTATATTTTATGTATACATTACTAGGCCAATACGTTAAGCTGGACATCCTGTATTGTTAATATATATTATCCCCCTCTTAACACCGCCACGGGTGGCCGAGGTCGTTAAGTCTCGGACTCGTGAGCGGGAGGTCTGGGTTCGAATACCACCAGGACCGTACTTCCTGACTGAGGTTTTTTCCAGGTTTTCCTCAGTCCTCATAAATGGCAAATGCCGGGGAGGTACCCTAAACTTAGGCCTGGAACGATTCCTTCCTTAAAAATAAATCCTTTCCCAATATATCATTTCATGTATCATCAGTGTTCATCGCCTGTGGTGCCTCTGTAGCAAAAACGGGCGTTAAACACCATTCATTCATTCATTCATTCCTCTCTTGACGATCTATCTTGTTCCTTTGCCATTGCACTTTAAACGTAATAACTGCACTCTGCAAAAATGATGTACTCTCTACCGCCAAGTGTGACCGAGGTCGTCAAAGCGCGGACTGGATAGCGAGAGGTCTAGGGTTCGAAACCCGCCAGGACCGTCCTTCCTGACAGGTTTTTCTCAGTCCTCATAAATGGCAAATGCCGGGAAAATACCCTTAACTAAGGGCTGGAACTTTTCCTTCCTTAAAAAAATCCTTTCCCAATTTATCATTTCATCTCATGTATCATCAGTGTTCACCTCCTATGGCGCCTCAGTAGTACAAACGGGCATTAAGAAAATCTCTCTCTTCTTTCACTCTCTCCTATCTAATATTGTCTCTACATTTTTTGAAGCTTGCCTGCAAAGTAAAACATTCTAATATAATTTATGTGCTTCGTTTCTATTGGGGGTATCGAGTGACATTTTTATTCGAATATACACAGAGTCAGACTAGAGTGGATCATTTGTTCGCCTTCCAGTATGAGGAGAATGTGCCACTAGTTAATAGCCACAGGAACCATAGAGTGTCGACAATTCAAACAAAAAATAAACTCTTTACTCAACAATTTGTAATATAAAATCACAAATAATAACTACCCACTTTAGGAAAAGTAAAGTTGAACATGAACCTACTTTTGACGAGAGCTTTTTAGAGTAACTGAAAATACTACATCACTGATTCAAAAATTGAGGCAGACTAGCACGAACAAGTTATAGCTTTTACAGTGTGGAGGGATTTGTTTTGGACGTTTTAACTTAGTTCAATGATAAAACTTATTGTTTAAATCATTGACAAACCGTTAGTATCTTTGTACCCACTTAGAAACTTCCACCAACTTTCACATTTCACACGTAACTTGGTTGCTAAATACTGAACGAGCATCCCTCTGTCGATAATGGAAGCAGATGCCGCGCGAGTGGACAAGACTTGCATGGTTCGTTTTTATTATGTTTCATTACTTTATTTTAGTTGAGAAATTGAGTTCCGTAATTTTCTTTAGATATTAAATGAAGATAAGAACTAATATTACATTAGAGACATCATTTAAAATATTAATTTAAACTTAGTTCGTTATTTCTTCATGAACTCATAATTTTTAAAATAAAACATTTGCTGTACTGCAGACACGAACGAGGTCACCCATTCAGTTACTTCAGGTTACGTTTAGCATTAGTCAGTTACAGTGAATACAATTTCATTATTCACAGACCGTGGCTAACACGCACTCCATTAGCTAACAAAAGTCGTATTCTAAAATCGAAGCAGAACGACCAGATTACAGATTGATCCTCTGCGCGCCTGGTACCCATATGCGCAATTACTAAAGTGACAAAGGGAGCGGGAGATTAGGGACCTTGTCGCCCTTTATGGGATTTCCTGCAGTGTTAGATTGTTCATAATCTTCGAGCTCAAATGAGATCGCCGTGTTCCCATAGGAAACAAAACACTCTTTCGTTTCACAAACTCACATTTTCATCTAATTTGAAAATAGAAGACTTGTTAATTATTAAGTAAATTAACTCTTTAATTTAACTATAAACCGTTACAATATATTTTAATTCATTAATTTCTCATATGTGTGTGTCGTTAATAGTTTTTGATCGTTCTTTAGAAATCACATATCTAGGTAAGGAGATTTATACAGAGTGACTCACTAGGCACGTATCAAAACATTAACAATTTAACAAATAGAAATTGTACAGAAATTTAAACATGAAATAACGCATAACACAGATGCAACACAATTATAATTAACACAAAAGAAACATTAAAATATTTACTTAAATGCATTTTAAGTTTAACACATTAAAACAAATACAAAATGGAATTTAATAACAAATATACCTCAGAACACTTGATACAGAATAATTATAACAAACGCCTCGATTTTAGAGATTAAGCCAAAAGAAGTTCATGCTTCATTCACAATTAGAAATAATAGGTAACTTATTTACTTTCTTCAGAAACAATGCTTGGATTGAAGAATTTATAACAAAGGAATTCCTTAATAAAAAAGAACTTTTTAAAAACCAATTTAACAAGAAATAGCTAAGGCACTGGCACAACAAGGAAAGTGCTAAACAAAGACATTAACCCCATAGAGGCGCCTCTCGATACCATGAATTAGACTAACATAAGGTACGGGACAGTGGCTCGCCCTAGAGCCGGAAATATGTAAACGCAAGAAAAACTGGCAATAAAATCTGGGGTAGTGTTTAACGCCCGTTTTTACTACTGAGGCACCACAGGCGGTGGACACAGATGATACATGAAATGAAATGATAAATTGGGAAAGGATTTTTTTTAAGGAAGGAAGCGTTCGAGGTCTAAGTTTAGGTACCTCCCCGGCATTTGCCAATTATGAAGACTGAGGAAAACCTGGAAAAAACCCCAGTCAGGGAGGACGGTCCTGGCGGGATTCGAACCGCAGACCTCCCGCTCACGAGTCCGTGCCTTAACGACCTCGGCCACCCCTGGCGGTGCAATAAAATCTCCTATGTCAGCTGAGCCAGTTGGAAAGGCAGTCAGGTGAGGAGATGAAACACATAATATCGTTACATGTTCTAACCAATTAACGGTAAATATTGTTATCGAGTGAATTTCGTGGGGGGTGACAAAGCGGATGTTGTAACGTGAATTTACTCTACAAAAATAGCACTTAGATAATACTGGCCAACAAAATTTAAACTTATGTCTGTTTAGCGGGAAACGGTGGGTGCTGATTTCAATTTTTTTTTACAGAACTTTTCTATCACCCAGTGTTTTTAAGTAATCGCATTAAAACATTTCTCGTGTCTATAGATTATATACTATAATACATTAGCTGTAAATCAGATTTACTAACCTAAAATTATGTAAAGTAGATTTTCGGCTATACTTCGCTTGAGGAACATATCTCTTCAGTGTAGTCTGCCAACATATTTGAACACCATTTACCCTGGTAGCGCCTTTCCATTTCTGCGATATCCGGGTGGTAATGATCCTTCTGTTAGTCGCTCACAACCCTTAGATTTTCAGGAAAGAAATCTAGACGGGAATGCAGAAAGTTTGTTTTTAAAGACATATTACATTCCATCATTGCAGCAACCTAGGTCGTTCTCTTTAGAAAGCAAATGCTCAAATTCTTTTTGGCATTGGGGGAAGAAACTCACTTTGGAGTCACGATTCCAGCCCTTGATACAGTTTTTGGTACCCCATCAATTGCGAGTAATTGATTAGAATATATTTTTTATTTCAGCTAGCTTTAAGTGAAGGGTTCTGTTTGTAAGAATGCCCAGAGAAGCAGGAATTTTGCTCGGACAGCAGAGAGACCGTTTTGGCAGACAATGGAGCAAATCTCTCTTTTGTTCATTGAGGACGGGTGTTCGCCCCGGCCAGGTATGCTGGGAAAGAACAACGCTATAATGCCGCTAAGGCCGTTGATCTGTAACGTTCAGTAAAACTTGAAATTAGACGCTGGACGAATCACCGAGTGGTTATGCTCAAATAATCAAACGGGTCAATAATATGAGAGTGGCATGAAGTCATAGCTAACCTATGAGGATGTCTAAATTCATAGTGACGGGAAAATAGAGCGTCCATGCATCACGTGATAAAGCGTGCTATATTGGGTATTTAAGGACGTGAAATCGCCCCTTTCCGAGGTCTTTTTTGGTTCGTCTACTACTTTGCTCTGGGAATTCCGAGCAGTTCTCGTCAGCATTCAGATGTCATAGGAACACCATGTTCGAGCTTCACTTCAGCTTGACATGTCATCCGAGCGGTCAGCAATCACACTGCTAGTCAAACATTACAGCTCCGCGTGTCTACCCGACGTCTCATTACTGCGGTCCGAACAGAAACGCCATGGGATGCACTCTTCGTTAAATAAACGACGTCAACCTGCAGCTAATGTGTTCTCTCTGGTCGATGTAATACATTTAGTTCCCTTCACTCAACCCGGCACTACCACGTGCCGAAAACCAGCTACATCCCTGAGATCGACGAGAAGAGTTATTGAGTGGTGAGCTGGATCATAAACAATCAAACTCCTATCACCATTCTCCCCGCCACCTATAACCCCTTCAAACCTTGACCCTCCAACGCGGGGCAATTATCAAAATTACCTCCCCCCCACATCTTCCCACCAATAACTACTTCACCCTTCAATCTTGAGGCGAGTAATTCTGCCTTGCTATTACTTAAACCACGATCCCGAACCAAATCATTTAAACCCTCCTGTATTAGAAAGTGAGATTCAACAGGAATTATTCTGTAATTCATTCTCAATATCTGGAACACTTTGAATTACTCCAGTCAATGTTCTGGGGAGTTAGTATGGGAAGTCCTGATCTATGACGCACCGATCGAATTGCTGAATCTAAAGATGGATATTTAACAATTTCTCTGGACTTGAAACTTATTCCAGACATATTTTTCAAGCAGATGTAGCAGTCTGTCAAATGACCCTTAGGTTTACACCATATCATAGGGATTGCAGAAGTATGTGACGGAATCCTTTTAACCAGTCATTTGGTACAACACATTTCCAGGGCCTATGGCTCGTTTTGGTCTATTTTGTTACAATCACACCTTTATGAGGGAAATGTAATCTGTTATTATTCGTGAATTAACAGGCAAAATCACCAAATGTTATAAGTCATTGTTGACGCAATGAAATGAAATATAAATACAATATACCCCCATCTAATTGGCATGCTATATACCCCAATCGCAAATAAAATGGAAATTATTTTCAAAATTACAAAAAATTGGTGGGTGATGGAAAATTTCTGACTTCAGTTTTGGAATCAGCAGATGAACATTCATAAGAAACTGCTAAAATTATTTATTTAGCAAGACCATTGTTGACCTATGTAATGAAATAAAACAAATATGACAATTCTCAATATAAAGTATTTTGTATACCTACTTGACTTTACCTAACACCTGTATGTACAAGATCTCCCTGATTAGGGATATTAACAATGTTACACTGTAAAGTACCTTCATTATTACCCTTTGTACAGGGTGTTTTGATGACCTGTATTTTATTCTCATTATCATCGCCCTTAAGATCTCAACAACCAACATACAGCACTAATGTTGAACGGATAAAGAAAATAACAATAACTATTACTCTATAACTTTCTGTACGATTACATCTTTAACATTCTTCAGAAAATATTCAAAAATATTTATACAATTATATTCCTCTTACAAGCACTATCATTATTATTCACATCAAGCTTATGACTTTTCCGATATTATAATTAATGACATAATCTTTAGGTAACTGGCAATGAACAATTTATTGCAACACACTGTACTTGTAGCTTAGCAGTAACCAGGTATACTCCTGTAATAGTTTTAAAAGCACAGTCACATAGCCTTAAGCGTACACCCATGCAAAGGGTTAAACTATTATATGAAAAAGTAAAACCATTTGTGTGCACCGGGTTTAACAGTTGGCGAGGGTTTAGGGAAAAGGTGACCAACATAAAAACCTGTTCATGCTTCTGTAAGCTTAAAATGGGAGTCCTGATTTTACCTTACCTCCAAATTTTCTTTTTATTTGTTTATTCTATTGTTTTTATGGCCTGTAACTCTGTACGTATTTGTGGAATTTACAGAGAAACAAGAGAAGAACGATGGAACCAAGCTAAAGGAACAAAGGGAGAACAAAGGCCGAGATAAAAGAATGTTGAGGACAACATACAGGTGCTGGAAAAAAAAAATAAAAAAACCTGAAGAATATTAAGAAAATTAAAAAAAAAAAATCTGATTTTATGTGTTACATAGAAGCTGAACCAACTCGCGTGGCCGGGGGCGTTAAGACACTGAATAGTAAGCGGCATATCTGGGATTCGATTCCCGTAAGGACTGTCCTCCATGACTGAAGTTTTCTCCTTCTTCATAAATGGCAAATGCCCGGTAGGTACCCTAACATTGGTCACGAATGCTTTCTTCCTTAAAAAAAAAAATAATTTCCCAGTTTATTATTTAATCACATGTATTATCAATGTCCATGACCTTTGCCAAAGCAGTAAACAGTCGGTCCTGGTGGTGTAGTGATTACCATACTTGCCTCTTAAACCCAAGATCACGTGTTCGAAAACCCGGCCAGGACCGATGGATTTTTAGGGGGTAAAAATCCTAAGTATGGCTTCCTTTGGAAGAGAAGAAAAGCCGTGAGTCCCGTGTCGTACATTTACGGCACGAAGAAGAACCTCAAGCCTGAAAGAGAGGCCTCTGAGCAAAATTTGTTGGCCTTTCATGCCCTGATTTGAATCGGACGCTGATGACCTGAGGTGTTAAAGAGCGTCCATAAATAAACCAAATAAAAAAAATCTGCCTCAACAGTAAAATGTCATGCAAGGAGTTGCGTAAACTACGAGAATTTCTCACCGTTTTGAATAATTTTAATAAAAATGAATATAAAATTCAAATTAAGTCTTATTTAATAATGAAATGAAATAAGTTATGTCATTACTGTACGGTATTAGGGGAATAAAATTAGAACTCTCGCAATCGATAGGTATTATAAAAGAGAAAACATATATTTAGATTTGTTATTATTATTATTATTATTATTATTATTATTATTATTATTGAGATTAAAACAAAAAATTAATGGTATATTTTTAGTTATTATTGTTGGTAAATTAATGGTGTACTATTAGTTAAAATAAGTTAAAATACTATTAGTTAAACTAAATATATAACCACTGATAAACAAAGCTATATTATGTGAGTATTTTTAAACATTTTTGAATACAACCATATTTGAACCCTTTATGAGCCGTTGGTTCCATCTTTACATTCACTAAATTGAAAAATAACAGAAAGTTTGTATTTACATTGCGTATTTAAGATGTTCATATGATTCAATAAAACAAAAAAACATATTACTATGCAGAAACAATTACAATGTATAAAGCAAATAAAAAAATCGAAAGTTAAATCGATTTTCATTGACTGTGAAATTTAATTTAAATGTTTGTATTGTAAAAACGTGTAAGGGATACGTTTTCTGAAGGCTATTACAGAATACTCTTACATACAAATATAATTACACGTTAGATTAGTGTTTCACATTTGATATCAGTATTTTTTTAAATGTAAAGTATATGCATCGCTATAAACACAGTTTTATGGTAAATTAAAATGTCCTTTTATTTTAAACAGCATAGAAAAAATTAAAGGCAAGAACGCTTTTTAAATTTCGTTTTCAAGTGTAAATCTGCTCCTAATGGTCCAATTTCCCTAATTTCGGAAACTATTTTCTTACTTAAATAATATTACGAAAAAAAAATAATAAATATTAATGCGGGTAGAGCGATTTTTAAATTTTTGATTACGCCCTCCCTTGTCACTAGTTTGATTTAACGGATTTTCGGAGTTTCCTTTAATCCGTTAGAGCGATTTTAAAATGTTGCTTTAACTCCAGCTAGATTTTAAGATATGGCCCTATTCCTAATGGCCAGATTGTCATGCTTTTTGAAAAAAAATATTTTTATCAAATTATTTTAAACAAATCTACCCGAATTTCGTTGAGAAAAAATAAATAGTCGTGACCTCTAGAGAGATTTTATTTTATATTATTTATTTAATGACGCTCATTAACATTTCAGGTCATCAGCGTCCCATTCAACTCAGGGCGTGAAACAGCCGACAAATTTTGCTCAGAGGCCTCTCTTTCAGGCTTGAGGTTCTTTTTTCGTGCCGTAAATGTACGACAAGGGACCCACGGCTTTACATCCTTCCGAAGGAAGCCATATTTAGGATTTTTACGCCCGAAAAAATCATCCATCGATTCTGGCCGGGTTCGATCGCGCGATCTTGGGTTTAGAAGGCATGTATGGTTACCACTACACCACCAGGACCGACCTGTAGAGAGAGAGAACGGACATACATACATACATACATACATACATACATATATATATATATATATATGCGTTTTTTAGATAAATTTTATTTTTTAATTGAAGGTGAACAGTAGGTATGATCGAGCCAGTTTTCAATAGATGATTAAAGAATTTTTCCAGGGTACAAGTGCAATAGATTACATTCCTTAGGAATTCCCTAAAAAAATAAAATAGCCAAAAAATAAGAATATTTTTCACAGTGCCAGCCGCAATAGCATTCCGTTTCCGTCTTCCTTCCTTCGAAATTTGCTAAAAGGAAACTCTATTAAAAATGAGCCCGGCAAAAGGCAATAATGTCGTGGAAGGAAATAGAATAGACTAAAAGGATTTAAAACCTCAACTTAATGTTGAAAACAAGAACACGACGTTAAAAATTGAAGAAAGAAAAGAACTACTAAGTTACAAGAAAGGGAAGAATGAATACTATATAAGTATAGTATTTAACACTATTTAGCTCAAAAGCATTTTCTTAAATTACTGAGCAAAATGATATGGCTAAAGAGGAGAGCGAAATGTAAACATAGAAAGCAAACAAATAATAACGCAAGTGGAAGTAAAAAAAAAGAAGAAGAAGAAGAAAACCTCAAAGGAAAGCAACACAGACACACACACAAAAGAGCGAATAGCAAAAAGGAGGATTAAAAAACTTTAAAAAAGCACTGAATGATGAAAAGATGAAGGAGAAAAAGCAGAGAGCATAAAACACAGTCCTAAAACTCATCAGAAAACTTCAAAGGTATCAAATTTCTGTCGACAGCTTCCGCTTTACTGGTCCGTTTCTTGAAGTTTTCTTTACTTATTCCTTATTTCCTCAGTTCCGCGGCACCGCAATGCGACGTCCATCATCGGTCGCTAGGGATCCTCAATATCGGTTTTTACGGCTCCCATTCGAGCAAAATAAACGTTAGGGTCACGTTCCTTCACGCGACAAGTCGAGCAACCAAACTGGAGAGGGGCAGTCCATTCTAAGGTTGTTACTGTAGCTTGGTTTCTAACGCAATTTCTGAACTTAAGACCCCTTTTTAATGCCGCTGTAAACTCTCCTGCTCAAGGAGACCGTTGGTGAATTGCTAGACGTCTTGGGCCATTTTAGTTTATCTCCCTCGCCGAAACACAAACTGGAAGATTTCTGAAGACTGTTGCTCCTTAATACTAAAAGCCTTTAGAGACAGTTTCACGTCTGCGTACAAGGGAAGAGAGGGGTTGTAAAATGTCCGCATTAAGCGCGGAAACATGGTAAACTTAATTACTGCAGCGGCTGAAAACTAGAGGGAAAAATTGCAGGCTAGAGGAACGGTGTTTTCTTGTGGATTTCTCGCAACGCTTCTTCTAGCAAGCATATAATACTATAAACCCTTTATTGCCCGTCATTCTGCTGCTATTTCCAGTTTTCTTTCCTTACATAACTTCAGAGTTTATAAGAAACTTTCTGGAAGATAGTAGCAAGGTTAATATGGCACCTTGTTTTAGAATATGATGATCAAATTCAGCGCCGTGCGAATATGGCTTACTTTATCTTGCCTTTCAAGTTATTCATCATCTGCCTCGCCAAGTTTTTGTGTTTTTGCTTCTCTTTTACTTTTGGGTTTATAGTCCAATGTTATTCCAGATAAAGACTGTGGTGTATTCACTGAATGTGTTCACACCATTTCATTTGAAGTCTTTAGTACTTATTTCATTAGTTAGGCGGCCTAACAACAGAAGTCTTCGAACTGGTTTTTGGCTCTCATACTTAAGAACTATAGTCCGATTTTTAAAAGAAGATACGTTATAGTTATCATTGTCCCCATGTGAAGCGCTGCAGTGTTACAGGGAAACAGAAATTCTCTGCCTACTGCCAACACTTGTGGCCTGTATTAGCCTACTTTAATAAATATAAATTTATATTGATGCCCTTACAACACATATCTACAGTACGATTGTGCCTATTTTATTTAATCTATGCTTAACTAAATGAGTTAAATAGCTAAATATACAACCCCTATAAGCATAATAAATAACTCAACATCTTATGATTCTTAAATAGATATAAATATAAATCTAATAATTGATGAGAGACATAACTGATTAGATAATTGATTATAGAGGTTCTATTTGTTCCTTATCAACCTTGTCGGGGTCATTATGATCGTCCTCCTCCTCCTCCTTCCCCCCACCTCCAAGTCACTGGACTGGAGCTGTTACCAAGATAGATCTCGTCCCTTCAGCCCCTGGCACATACGTACACACTTGCTGCAGTTTTCTGGTCCCCTCCATTTACTGCCTCTCTTGTCAGACTTTCTGTTTCATGCAATTCTTCTAACGATCCTGCCCTTTTCTTTTGCTCAGAATTTATGGCATTGAAGTGAAAAATTCTTTCGCTCGTTCATGCACAAACTATTTTGGACACGGTTTATGTTTGTTTGTAATTAAAAGTAGTTCCCCATTTATCGTGCTGATGTTACATGCAAATTATGACATCAGCCACTCCAAAAATTTGCACTTAAGCGCTGCTGTTAATTGTTGCTTATCTACTTGGACCGTATGGCATTATCCTTTATTATCATGATGGATTCCCCCGGTACGGGTTGCCGAGGTCGTTAAGGCGTGAACTCGTGAGCGGGAGGTCTGGGGCTCGAATCCCACCAGAACTGACCTCTCATAAATGGAAAATGCTAGGGAGATACCCAATCTTAGGCCTGGAACGTTTCATTCTTTAAAACTCCGTCCGAATTTATCATATCATTTCATTTCATATATCATCAGTGCCCACCACCTGTGATGCCTCAGTAGTAAAAACGGATGTTAAACAATATTAAAAAAAGATGAATTCCGGAATATTAAAGAGTAAGTGATCCCTAAACCACCTGCCTGTACTGCTACGTTTTGGGAAAACATTCTAATACAGTAGAATAACAACAGAGCTACTGAACGCATGAATAAGCTCGGCTTTCCAGCAAACCAAACTTGAGGTTCATGAGTCACGTAGTAAAGGAAAAGTTGTTTTTTATGTTTCCATAGCAAACGTCTTCCCTCCTTACCTTTTACCAATCCTTCTTTATAGTTGAGATGTATCTTCTTTTAAAAAAGCATACTATAGTTGCGTCATAGAGAATTTATTATTTATATGCAGTTTTGATTTCTGCAACAAATGACTAACGGCTCCACAACTTTCGATTATTCTTCGTAAAACGCATTGGTAAGAAACGCTGCGATTTCATGTACACCCTATTTAACATCTCAGGCCATCAGCGTCCCATTCAATTCAGGGCGTGAAACGGCTGACAACTTTGCTCAGAGGCCTTTTCTTTCAGGCTTGAGGTTCTTTTTCGTGCCGTAAATGTACGACATGGGACCCACTTCCCTTCCGAAGGAAGCCATACTTAGGATGTATGTATGGTTACCACTACACTACCAGGACCGATATTTTTCTTTTCTTTTTCTTTTGCTATATGGATAAAACTCTACGACTTTATATGCTTCGCAAAGGTCCGCACTTTCTGAGGAACACACTACCTTGCATTTTGACAATAATGCTCGTTGTCACGTAGCAGGCAGTGACCTAGCTGCTGTCAGGCGGATTTCTTGGAACATCCACTTTACTTGTCGGTTATAGCTTGTATGACTTCTATACCTTTCTGCGGTTGAAAGGCTCCCTCCAAGCACCAGGTGTCCAGGTATTCCCTTCTATCTTAGGGCGCCATCGCTGACACAAACAACAACCTCACAACGGTCTATGACAGTTACCACGTATTTGAGAAGCAGTGCTGGACAATGCAAGAGAATATGTCGAAAGCCTTTAATGTGATTTGGACGTAAATTCAATAATATGTCTGAAATAGCTACGTTCTCATCTATTTACTTACAATAGCGTACAAAATGCAAAAATCGTCAACAACTTAAATGTTATAGAAACCATACAAACTTATATTAATATAGAACAATGGTTTAATTGTTAACCAACACGGAACTCGATTATATGGCTATATATCGCCGAAAACTTGAACTAAAAGTTCATCTGACTCCATAGTGGATGTCTTCGCTATACCCACTAAGGTTACATCTATTGAGAACATTATTGATTTCTCGTTGGAGCCCAGATACTGCAAGACTTTAAATATGGCGCCGGAAGTTATCTTCTAATTCCTCAAATGTTTGTTGCATACATCTTTTTTTTTTTTTTTTTTTTTTTTTCCATTTAACAGATTCATTTGAAAAATCTAATTACTTTCTGTAAAATGGTAGGAAAATTTATCAAGTGAACATATTGCCAAGTATAGTTCTGTAACGATATATGACCGCCACGGTTGGCCGAGGTCGTTAAGACGCGGACTTGTGAGCGGGAGGTCTGGGTTTCGAATCCCACCAGGACCATCCTTCCTGACTGAGATTTTTTCCAGATTTTCCTTAGTCCTCATAACTGGCAAATGCCGGGGAGGTATAAAATTAGGCCTCGAACACTTCCTTCCTTAAAAAATCCATTCCCAATATATCATTTCATTTCATGTATCACCAGTGATCACCGCCTGTGGTGCCTCAGACCACGTGTATCTACGACGTTGACAGATACTCTTTTCCAATGTTGAAGACTGGTTACTTTATGACAAATGAGTTAAAATATGTCGGTGCATTCTCAGATGAAGGGTGTTATGAGATCACCACGAAGGATATCATTAAAACATTCATTATGTCGAAATGTAAAATCACCAAGTAAAAGAGCATGAAATATCTACGGGTGAAGGAGTCAGAACTGAATATACTACACGAAAAATTGTATTTAAAAAAGCAATGCACAGAACTTTTTCTGTCTATTCCAAACCGTGGGCAAAACCTAGATCATTGCATACCTGAACCGAAGACATGTTCAAAGCAGTTGCCAGCTGTGAAAGTGCGCCGAAGAAGGCAAAGGGCGTTTTGAGATGCCCAACAAAGGAAAACAGTAACGGGAGCGTGATATGAAACGTTACTGGGCCGTTTGAAAGTTAATTTGAAAGATGTGATAAATGTGCAGAATGAATGCTTGATAAGCGTGCAGAATAACTAAATGTTCGAGGATTAAGCAATAACACTCAATGAATTCTATGAAGACGCGAAGTTGTTGATGACGGAATCGATTCAAGTTATGCTTTGCATCTTAGTAAACTGAGCTTAATTTTATACAGTTGTAATCAAAGTTACTAGCTGAATGCGAATATAGAAAATACATAGTTACAAATTGTTCACTTCAGAATATGCTCTTATAAGTGTGCAATATCTATAGAAGTAAATTTTTGACATTTCCCGCTTATTTATTTATCTAAAAGCTCTGTAGTATTGTATTATGAATCTTTTTTGTAATTAATTTACTCCAATCAGTAAGCACACATTAATGTTCATTTTGCAGTAACAAAGTGATCCGTGGAAAATCCTCGAAATTCTTATGCTCAATACAAATGTCTTTTGCATGTGCTAAGAAGTATATTCCAGATATCAGCGATCTGATCCAGAATGTGCATATAATATGAAGATAAACTTAAATGCTACTGTAGTTTGATTGCAAATGCATGAGAGATATTGCGATAGTGTTGCTGAAGTCCTATTCCCTTATAGAAAAGTTGTCTAACTGCAGTTGTTTCGAATGTTATTCCCCGCCCAATAAAATCACATAATTTGCCAAAGATTTTCATGCTCAATTACGTTTCATTCTAATCTCCATAAGCAAGGGTAAACTAAACGTATAGGGAGTTAAAACATGGAAATAGTGTTTGGAGTAAATTCCAAAATGTTAGTATTTAAACAGTGAATACACCACATGCTGATCTCTCTCTTACTTCCTATTTTTAGTTTTGCGCGATCCATAAGTTTCCGGCCTGACCATATTAGGTAGATGATGGAATACAAATACAATGTAATCTCCCATTGTTTTAAAGCATCTTTCACAGTGGTAGATTAACATTTCAATCAACATATATATAGCCTTTCGTGACTCTCTGTCCTTGAAGCTCAGATTTCAGTTTATAAAACAGGTTATAGCCGCTGGGTGCAAGATATGGGCTGTACGGTGGATGATCAAGTTCCTGGAAGCCCATGTATTTACAGCAGCCTTGGTAACAGTAACTGTGTGGACTGGTGCGTTGTCTTCTCGACTCAGCGTTCTAAGCCTCTTTTCCTTTATGGCACTGCATAATTGGTGCAACAACTCAGCATAGAAGTCCCCAGACACCTTTGTGTTCATTTCTTTGAAGCCTATCATCAGAATTAATCTGTAGTCCCAAAAAATGTCCGTGAACTTTTTCGTGGGCAGTGTGACTTTGAACTTTTTAGAGAGTGAGTGCTTCTCTCTTCTTCCGACACTCATTTGATTCCCATTTTTTAACCGCCACGGGTGGCCGAGGTCGTTAAGGCACGGACTCGTGAGCGGGAGGTCTGCGGTTCGAATCCCGCCAGGACCATCCTCCCTGATTGGGGTTTTTTCCAGGTTTTCCTCAGTCTTCATAACTGGCAAATGCCGGGGAGGTACCTAAACTTAGGCCTGGAACGCTTCCTTCCTTAAAAAAAAATATCCTTTCCCAATTTATCATTTCATCTCATGTATCATCAGTGTCCACCACCTGTGGTGCCTCAGTAGTGAAAACGGGCGTTAAACACTACTCAAAAAAAAATCCCATTTTGAAAGAGGGCTATAGTAGAAGGCCATATTTTAATGATAAATTCCAATTCTGTATTCTCGTTACCAGCGCAAACATTAAAAAACTTTTACAACACTCCACGCGTACTTGCATTTGAATTAATGAAAGAATTCATGACACCATCTTCCACAACTTTATGCAAAAGTTGATAAAGAATTCAACAATTGTTTTAGCAAGCTCTGAACTTACGACTGTTACTTTTATCTTCAGGCGCCTGTTACTCAGAAGAATGAAGATGAAATACGACTGACAAGTTTTCCAATGGACGTCATTAAGACCATGTTGGGTGAAGGGCCTTTCTTTATTTAAAGATGCAATCACTGTTCTGCATTAAACGCTGAATATCATGCTGTATTACGGAATACATCATGAGCTTCTGGAAGCTGAATATCTGGAAAATAAATGCTGCATGTGAAACATGTATCATAGAATGAATGTCGCAATATTGAATCATGCTCAGGCCGGAAACTTACTGATCGCACCTTGTACTATGTATGAGGTACTTTAGAAAAGTAAAATTAATTCACAAAAGAAAAGTGAAAATCTACAGCCAACAGAAAACAATTACTGAATGCATTTGAGCGAATTGTGTGACAATGTTACAAAATGAGCGCACGCCAGGAGGACATTTACTGAAGCTCTTGACAGGAGCGATGACACTCTTTTAAAAGAAAGAAGAAGGGGAAGACAGAGAACTGCATCGGTTAATCACAAAGATGCATTGTTTCTCTAGGACAATGCGAAGTAACACACTCAGGCGAGTGACATAGAAAAGCATGTCAAGCCTTTGGTGGGGACCTCTTATCCGTTCTTTGTCGTCGAGTAGACCTTTTTTATTTTCGATCGAACGGTCATCTCTTTGTGTCGCAAACCATTTGAGCAACATACGGTCCCAGAAGGAAAATATAAGGACGAAGAGGAGCTATCCCTTTGGTTACAAACTATAAACTGATAAGAATTGGAAGCCTCAATTTCATAAAAATTGTCTGTGCTCCTGTTTTCAGAAACACTCCTTTCTAATATTAAAGCATATTATGAAATATTACAATGCCTCAGTAAGGGGGAGTAAGGTTTTATCCAAAGGGTGAAGAATAGATTTATTTATGCTTTGGAGGATTTTTATTATAGTTTATCATTCTGTTAAGGAAAACAACTCAGGAAAAATGGCCTAAACAATCTATAGATCTTGTATATTTTCAAATTGATTTCTTTGCACAAATAACTTTGCTTTTGCTTTAGCAAATTTATTTACATTTATATGCATAAATAAACGCTCTATTACATACCACATAAAACATCCAATGGGATGTTTAATTTCTGAAATCTCTGTTATCCAATATTTAAATGCAATGATCAAAAGTAAGTTTATCTATCTATTAGTCAATTAATTCGTTATGGATTGTGTATAGATCTTTAAGAAATGTAATTATTTTAAAGAATGATATATACATCATAAAACATCTTATATTGCTTGATGAAAGTAGAATTCGAAACTGAATGTAGCAGAATATAATTTTAAAATGAAATGAGAGAGGCTGCATAATTGAATGATTCACAACTTCCCTTTTCGTTTTAAGATGTACAGAATGGAATATATTTGAAAGAGAGATAGGACTCATGTTTAAGAATGTTTTTTGTTAAATGACCCATGTTCTCTGGCGCTTCGTTTATATCATCGATGTATACACAGAATTTAGTGGCATTAAAACATTATGACATGATTTTATTCATTTATTCTGTCAGTACTCTAGCACAAATTACAAAAGATATTTATAGTGTTTGTCCTGAACCTGATTAAACTAATTAAACCGTCATAGCAGTGCCTGTAGGACTATAGCAAACACTTCGAGCCTGCATCGCAAGCAGGGAATATTCTATCAACCAGTTCGTGTCAAGTTTCCACGGGTACATGACACTCAGCATATGGCGCTAAAGAAGAAGAAAAAATCTAGAAGTATTTTATGTCGGCCAACAGAGAGAAAACACAGATGTCCATTTCCACAGATGATACCTGCGTTCAATTACATATGTATCGACTACACACAGAGGTACACGGCGAGGTGATGTAGTTTAATGTATCGGTACACACAAACATTAACAGTTTCTAAACGATGCTTCAGAGAACATATGTCGTTTAAATAAAAATATTCCCTATATTGAGATCTTTTGGCGCAGAGGTACTGACTTTCTCTGTGTAATACCTGTATGCTTAATTTTCTGCTCCAATTAAATAATATATAGGATACTAGATTATCATTTTTTATTCAGTTCACAGTGTAGGTTGCATAACTTATATATAACACATATTTGGAAATAAATGAGCAATTCTTCACTTCTAAACTAATAGATATAAATGATTGGTATACCCCTGAGAGAGAACTCTACTGACAAACTTCCAGAGGTTGTTCAGGAATGTTAGCTGAGTGTTTTGATTTAAGAAAGCCATGGTCACCTATGTCTCAATAATCGATGAATGAATTGCATTTGTTTCATTTTCAAAACTCAATGATGTTTTGTATTACTCCACCATTGTTTCGATTTTAAAACTCGCAGCAGTAAGATGTACGATTTATCACGATACTTTCTGTGCTCGTGCACACCTGGTGTGCTGTCCATTAAAAATAATGCTTGAATGACAGAATCTTCAAAATGTAATTTTTCAGTGGCATGTTTTTATAAAAGTACCCTCTTTTTTGTGCTTCCTTCCTTATGGCGGAAGTCACTAAATTCAAAATTGTCTATATTTTAACGCAACTGTATTATGGAAAGGGAGCTGGGCTGGCAGAACTGATGAAGTATATTTATGAGTGTTTCTATATAACGGACCATACCTTGAATTTTAATTAATTCCACATTTTACATCTTCTAGCAGAAATCCCTAAATCAGCTTATTAATTTCGGTTATTATACATACATCCATACCTACTAATGTTCGAGAGTAAGTCAAAGTTTGTCAACATTGTATAAGGTATTTTATATTAACCTTAAACTTCGAAATCGTCATATCTTAAAAGCACACTTTTGGACTTAGTGGTTTCTGCCTGAATGACGACGATATGATGTATGCAAACAACACATCGACCAGCCAGTAAAGTGAGCTGCAAAACAACTATCGCCTTCCTAGGAGTCATTGCTAAAGTACAATTTTTCATCTGTAATTATGAAGACGCTCTCTGAACACTAACAAAATGATTACCAAAGCAGTTCCTTTATAGTACTTTTTACTAATTCTCAGCAAACTAATTCATAAGGATTGCACAGCTAATAGTCACAAATAGGCATTGGAAATCATAAGCACTTAACATCAAATTACACAAACACTCAAATTACAAGTACACTCAAACTTTGTATTAGGTCAACACAAATAAAGTAACAACACAAACTATAACCCACCGCCCGGCAAGTAAACAAAATTTATGCGTGATAAGTATGAAGAGAGGGTGGTTTAACCTATTGTACTACTCTCACCTCTTCTCTACAGTCAATTCCAACATAGCTTCATTCCATTTCATTTTGGTTTCAGTGCTCAGAAATTCCGATGACTTGTCACAAAGCAAGAAAATTGTAAATCATAATACAGTTCTAAATTTTCAGGGGTGAGCAGTAACATGTATGTTTTGCATGTACACCTACCTACCTATTGGCATAGAATCTTTTCACTGCATCCCTGTTATATGGAATAAAGTAATAATAATAAAATAATAGTAAAAAATTTAATGATAGTTTTTAACATACGAGTACGAAGTAAGTTAAGAAGCGAGTGAATTAATAGTCATAATATGAGAGTTGAATACGTTTTTTTTTTTTTCTACGATCAGCTTCATAAACAGTAGGTAAAAACTATCCATTTATTTATAAACATTCATTTTAGTAACATTGAAGATATGGAACTATGAATACGGGAAATAAAATATTGTAAGCAATGATGTGTGCCAGTTATTGTCACTAAGAAAATACACAAATGAAAACATAGTTTACTTTTTGCAAGTTTGTGGTTTTTCAACCAATAATATATTTAAAATTTTCGATACGAGGGATATCGCTGATGTGGAAGTAAGTACAAAATGCTCCTGAAATACTGAAGGAAGCAATATAATCTTTATCGAAATAAACTTAATTGAAATACAGATAAAAGACAATAAATTTTAATATGAGGTAGAAAAAGTATCTTTATTTGCAGGCAATATATGTTCTAACTATGGAACTTGCTTTTAAATCCGGTCAAGTTCATAATTTGAAGAAAGAGAGTTAATATTTTCTGTGTATTTTTACTGCCTACTATTGATATTTGCACTGATTTTTATTTGCTGAAGTGGAATAAAACTCATAACTGCATTTGTAGTTTATATTTTCAGCTAAAACCCAAGATATATTAAGGTAATTTGGAAGAAAAAAAACATAATTCCAAAAAAGTCCTGTACGGATATATTTCAATTATTATTTTTATCAAACAAAATGGGCAGAATATTTTTACACACTGGCTTGGGAAACCTATTCCTACTCTTCTAAGGAATATAAAATATAGCCGTCGTATAAGAGGACAGTACCTCACACTCCCCTAGCGGGATGAATCAGGTAAGAGCACTTGCTGCTCGCATTTGAGAGGTTGTCTATTCACTTTAAACTAAATCAATAAAATTCCATAAAATAAAACTGTTATTATTTTCCCTGCCGCTCACCCCTTTCATTTCGATAACTTGTTCATTATTTTAGGATTACAAGCCCCGGCGACGTGGATGGTGGTGTGCGTTGTGCAGTGGTGGAATTTACTTGCTGGAAACACTAACCTGGCCTCAGATGTGACAGCAGTCCTTCTGAGGGGCTCGAATTTCTTGGAAGGGGAGCTCCGTAGGGGTCGTAAAAAATCAACAAGGAAACGATTGAGACTCTACTGCACTCGTACATGCCGGCCATAAACCGTTGCCCCTGTATGTCTTCTCTTCAACCCGTCCTCTCGGCTGTTCAGTAGATTATAGCTTTCGTTGAGCCTTCTTGTCTTGCATTCTCCTCCGTTTCATCTAATCCAATCCAACGTAACCCTTCTTGTGAAAAACCTAAACAGATTACTAAACCCTACAAAACAATATGTCTGACTCTGGTTATTTTTCCTCTTGGAAAGGTGAAAGCCCTTGACAGTTCATCTTATGTCATCTTCTTCTACTTCCTCTCTTTTATTTGTTTAAATAATATAAGAAAAGAATAGTTACCGGATCGTGACATTTTACTTTGTGTTGTGTATGTTTACTATTGTGGATGCAAAACAGAAGGCTTTCTAAATAATTCAGTTATTAAAGGAAGTTAGTTTATGATTACAAAATTTTAATAAATTTTCTTACTAGAAAGAAACAATGAAATGAATAAATGGTATGATTTTGCCAGTCGGAAGAGAGATATAGAAAAGAATAAACAACATGACATGTAAAAGCACAAGAAAGATAATTTGTTATTTTGACGAAAGTGTTATCTATTACCAGGTTTCCTACATTTTTATTTCATTATGTGATGTGACTATAGTGTAATCGTTAAAAGTTGTTTACTATAACATAATGTACTATCATTTTCGTAAAACATCCTAAAAATAACAAGAAAAACAATAATATAATAATAACAATAAGACCAGGTGACGGATATTGGAGAGATAATTAAAAAACAAACCTGTTTTGCATAATTTAATTATATTTATTATAATCCAAAAAGTGAAAAGGTTCAAACTATTCTGCATCAATGATGGAAATATGCACTCTGCGAATATAAACCGAATATGTTCTACCTACAATTTTTTACAAGAACTTAAGGGTATTTTGTGTACTATAAAATCGAATGTGCTTTATAGTATTAATTTGTAAACCAGCCTGAATCTGCACACAGAATATTAAACTCATAGTATTAATATGAGGGAATTTTTATTTTTTTAATTCCTGTAATATCACAATTGATTTACTTGTCTTTTTTTGAAGGCAAGCTAAACTGAATTTCTGCATGTTCCTCTCTGAACGCTCAAAAATGACTGAAGAGGGGAAATTCAAACGTTCTAAGTACCATTTCTTAAATTTTATAGGATAAACAAAAAACTACCCATTTCTGTTGGTATTTAACTTGTTAGACCCAAAATCATTATGAAGATTATTTGGATAACAAATTGTTGCCAAAAACACAATGGTTAGGGAGAAAAAAATAATAACAGTAAGAAGGTTCTATGTGCCATATGGAAGTGCCATTCAAGTTTATATTACATTTTATATCAGGTTTTAGAGGGAAATATTTACAAAAATAACATTATGATTAGCATGAACATTATTATAATGTTATTAAGCACAAAATATGTTATTAAGGATAGTACTTCTAATAACATATTAAGTGTTATGCAAATGTACAAAAATACTAATCTACATGTTTTCTCCTCTCAGGAACAGATTAGTTTTTCAATTCTTACACGGAGGTTGAAACTGATGTCTCATAAAATTCTCTGTGTTCTTCAGGAAGGAATGGTATCATGTACGAGAGATCTTTCTTTTTTACAACCGATAAACGAGGTTGATCTTTCAGACAACTGTACATCAACTACTGATTTTCCTCTCTTTAAAACTTCAAAAACCCTCCATCCTTCTACTCATGAGTAAGTTCTGTTAATAGCTGTTTGCTATGGATAAGATCGAGATACTTTAAGGATTGAGCATTTGCATTTATTTAAGTTAACAGTTAATCAACAACATTCTCAAAAAAAAATCATTTGACTCCATTGGAACTACATGAAAAAGATTTATAGCTTTAGATTAATCTACAATCCTATGTAAATCTTAAGGAATGAAGGCCTTACTTACCCCTCTTCTTTTTCTGTAATAGCGAAATTTCTATTGTAACTGAAAAAGCTATGACCACTTAATAAATATTTATTTACTTAAATATTTCCCTTTAAAAACTGATATTATCACTGCATGGCACTTAGAACACCAGATAGCAGCAAAGCTGGCATTTAGAAGTACGCTACCTGCTAACGAGTATTTAAACTACTTCATCGGTGTATAGGTACTTATAACACGACTAGGAATATGCATCACGACACATAGAACGTACTTTTGAAGTAAAATAATTAAATTTAAAAATGGCACTTAGAACGTTTGACATTTCTAATCTTCAATTGTGAAATTAGCAAGAGCACAACTCTTTACGGGCATTACTGTTTTAAAACAATTCAGTTGTCTTTTCACGATTTTATGACAATCATTTGCGTGCTGCCTAATTGTTCTTTAGGCTTCAATAGGACAAAGTGCACAACCCTGATCAATGCTAGAATTTTCTTGCGCTACATACGCCGCTTTTTAAGTTTACATTATGAACAGTAAATAGGGAATAAAAGTAAATAAATCGTAAAATATGGAGCATTCTTAGTTAAATGTTCTCAACAAAATTAAAATGCATTAATTCTATGACAATTATTTAAGACGATGGATATTTTAGTTGTTCTGTTTTTGTTTTGCGTTTATAATTTACTTTATTACCGTTTTCAAAATATTTACCTCGCCTTGTTCGTTTTCTTGTTCAATCTTTTCTTAGTGTATCTCCTGTTCAGGGAATCTTAATAAATAAAAAAGATAGGCAATTCACGACGGTTAATAACCTCCTTTCATGAACGGATGCGTAGACCCAACCGTGCATATTTAAAGGCGGGAGTTGTCTTAAGCGTGTTCTGGAAATTAAAAAAGGATTGCTGTCAAGGGAGACAGAAAATAGCCGAGGGCATTTCGAGAGCAGTGAATGTCTCACTTGTGACACCGCACACGAGTAATTACAGGTGTGCTCTAAAGGAGACCTGCTATACAGAGTTGGAGCCACTCCCTTCCCTAGTAATGGAGAGTGATATTAGATGTCACGGACGGGCTGCCTGTGCAACCGCTCTAACTACTCGGCAGCTCATCCTCTGAAGTTTCTTCCTTAATGTATGTCAGTACATTGTCAAGACGTAGGATCCTCTGGACTAAGTCAGCAGGGATTTTGCCTTTAGCCTTGACCTTAATGAACAGGGAGCTACTGCAGAGATACCGAGCGAGAGATAGAGGTGCTCGTTTGTGATTACCCCGGATTTATATACAACCTGCATATTCTCTACTTTATCTTTAAGAGTTACCCCTTGCAAATCACACACCTCGCTAAAGCCTGAAGTGCGGCTAGAGAGTGGGGAGATTATATGAGAGTAACTGAAAAAATGCAAAATGTCAGACGAAACTGATCAGAAAAAAATGACATTTATAAGACATTTGAAATAATAATATAAATTCAATATTACTTTATATGTTGAATGATTACAGTTCATACAGAATTTTTATTTTGAGAAATTTGGATGATTACAAAATATTTTATGTGGACAATTTTCATTTGAGTTCACCCCATGCAAAAAATATGAAGGAAAACATCTACAACCCCAAGTTTGTTCACAGTTTTGTATTTAACTTTCTATGTTATAAAAACAAACTATATATAACTTTATATATTTGGACAATGCGAAGATGTAACTTAACCCTTCATAAATGTACTTTCCTCATTTTAATGTATGCACATCTTTTAAATATTTAGGAATCATTATGTATCAATGCTAAAAATGGAATAAATATATTACCTATATATAACAGATTTATAAAGGCAATATATACATTCTTAGCCCTTCGAACTTATCTGGACTAATTTAATGCACTATTTCCTTTATATATGCAAAATCTACCTATTCAAAGGTTTATACATTTCAACAAAATTTATTTTGAAAGATTTCAATGCTTTAAATATTGAACAAATTTTCAAACAGAAATTTCTGATATTTTTTACAAGAATTGCAATAGTTTAAAGTGGATTTCCATGGACATGCCATCAGATGCAATTAGTGTCATATTAAACGAATCCAAGCGTTTTACATCTGGAGAACTAAAATATGGCGGGAATTTTGGACCTAACTTTTTGAGCATGTGATACTAAGGACCCCCGAATTCAGTAAATTAAACTTAAGTATATTAAGAATACAACTCGGCCAATTATATATCTCTAACTTCATTGAAATATATGTATAAATAAAATGTAGTATTCAAGAATAGCTTCAGCTTCATTAAAATATATGTGTTAATTTGCAGCGTTTTCTTGATGTTTTATACAATAAGTAATTTATGTACTTACAGTTTTTGAATACCAGTAATAAAGATTTAATTTAACTGTCATTTTAACACATTTTCAATTGAACTACACCCCCACACGAGCTCACTGGAGTAGTATTACTGAGTATATATTACCTATTATTTGCACGAATAAATAAATAAAGGGAACAAATTGAAATTTGCTTCCTTTTAATTTTATGAACAGTTAAAGTATTTTCCTTGAGCATAGATCAATTTAATTCTAGATTAAAACAGCTGAATTTGTATCGTCTTTGCTGCTGCCTGTTACTGCTAGAAAAGTATGTACATTGTCATTCGATGTAAGATACACGCCTGTTTCCTCTTTGCTTTGATATTTCATGTGGACCATAATAAGTGAATGTTGCTCATTTTTCAATAACTGTAACTATAAAAAGAACAATCCTTGTTCCGGAAACATTCTGTTGGCAATTAAATGTTTGGTTTCTTCCTTGTTTACTTAATTTAAAGTGAATGGAATTAATCCCCTACCCCTTTAAATTCGATTTTCCCCTCATATATTTCTTTGGGAGTGAAATTAGAGTTCCTTGTAAGGCTGGCACGCTTGATTATGGGTCTTATATTGCCACATGGGCCTTTGCCGTGACTTGTCAAGAAATGTAACTCCGCAGACATTTCAAAATTTTATTCATTATTTCATATGTTAAGAAAGTTTCGCTGTCCTTGAATTGACCTGTTGCTCCGTCATTAAAGTAATAAACGTTTATATCATTATTTATCTGATTTAGAGCTTATATCGTCTTTTTAACGTGAACTTATGCATTGCTGTGAGCTATGTGCTGCGAAATTAATTACATACAAAATAATCTGTAAATCACCACCATATAATTTATATAATATGTTATAGAACCTGTATTGCGTCTTAAAAGTTATGAGATAACCTTATCTGACATCTTGAATAACATCTGTAGTTATGTCGATGTTGGGGATAAAGTAGCACAAATCACCTTTTAAAGTGAATGAAAATGTCTCACAATATACCCGTATCACGCCAAGTTATCAGCTCTTATCTTAAAAGCTTCTGAAAATAAATTCTCTGCGCTTCCTCTATGGTATATTACTGTAAACTTGGATATCGTATATCTGTATGGTTGCTCTTTAATCATCTGTCTTCTCTGATTTGAATAATAATAATTGCATGACCGCTTAACCTTAGGTGGGCCGTATCTTGAAATTTTACCAGCAATTATTTTAATTTGTATTGCCTTTCCTTCTTTACAAATAAAAGGCAATAAAATTAAGGTTAATCTAACTTCATTAGAAATCATCTGAGCAGCAGCGAAATAAAATTATGTAGTTATCCCTAAGTTAATTTAATCATAATAGATGGATCAATTATCCAATAACTCTCATTGATACATAAAAAAATGGTGAACATATTGTTGGTAGACGGCTACCTTTGATATCATAATTCAGATGAAAATTCGACTATTAACACATGGGTATTCTGACGTCAGTGTGACGTAATACATGATGACATTTTCAACCTTAAATGAAACATGAAGTAGGTTATTTTACAGTCCTTGGATATAGTTTCCGTGCTTTTCAATGACCAAGTCCCAACGTTTGCTTTGCCATTTCATTCAAAGCACCACTTCCGCTCTTCTAAGATAACGGCAGCAGAACACTCTTCCAAAGAAGAAAAACGACTTCCACACTCAATGGAAAAACACTGCAAGTAGGTACACAGTTCATTGGATCACTTCATACAGCCCACCACGGACCTCAAAAACTGCACCTCTGTATTTCTATCTTAAAGATATTTGTCTTGTGCTCACCAATGATCTGTACACTGTGAAAAATCCAAATATATATATATATATATATATATATATATATATATATATCCCACTAGGAATATCTATAAAATGCCCTTTTCAGAAAAAAAAAATTAAAGGCAATGAGAAATCGATTGGCATGCTAGGACCTGTTTTTATTTATTTATTTTTAATAGTGTTTAACGCCCGTTTTTACTACTACTGAGGCACTACAGGCGGTGACACTGATAATACATGATACTCATGATATATGAGATGAAATGATATACGAGGAAAGGATTTTTTTAAGGAAGGAAACAGTCCAGATCTAAGTTTAGGGTACCTCCCAGGTATTTGTCATTTATGAGGACAGAGAAAAACCTGGAAAAAACCTCAGTCAGGGAGGACGGTCCTGGCGGGATTCGAACCCTAGACCTCCCGCTCACGAGTTCGCGCCTTAATGACCTCGGCCACCCGTGGCGGTGACCTGTTTACAAATCAAAACAATTGGTTTATTATAGCCAAAGTGCACAAAGATAGAAGCATTTATTTTCTGGTTAGAACGCAATAACTAGTGCAATTGTAGATAATGTGTAAGTTGTTTCTATTCACTATCTGTAAAATACTATTATTCCCATTTTGAATTATTTATTAGCTATTATGTATATATATATATATATATAAAGAGAGAGAGAGCTAAATATATATCTGCATATAGCTAAATGGCAGCATGGTGTTGGAAACAAAAGGACTTGCAAGAACGAACAAATGAAATGAATATTTATTTGCTCTTTTACTGCTAAATGGTAGCGTCCCTCGTCGACCTGGAGTTACAGTAAGTTATGTATTTCGGTCTTTATGTTCATAAGTATTAAGTACCATGTCCACTTGAAAATGTGCAACATTACACAAGAGGGAAAAATCTCTAGAAGATTAGCCCAAGCATGTCATTTTCATGCAATGCACGAGTCACCTTCTGCTGTAGAAACTGTGGCACTGTTATCCGCTTTACTTCACCTATGGGGGGCCCTTACTCTGGTGCAATCGCAGTTCGGCCCCAGCTAAACTAACCAAGCTTGCAGTTACGGTACAGGCTAATGGCATGTTCCGAGACTCCCTTAATGAAGGAAGTTAAGGCTGAACAACTTGGGTGTATTCATTAGGGAAAATAAATAAATTTGCATTTTTATTGAGGAGTATATTAGGAATGGTTAGTAAGACATTGGGTGTCCCATATATTCGTTATTTAAGTAAGTACTACCAGTCTTAAGTTCAGATATTAATGAAATATTTTAATAAAAATGGAACATTTATTAATATTTATTATTATTACTATTAACATTTACGACATCTATTCGCAGGCTTCATTGTCAAAGATGTCACGTTGCAAAGTACATGTAGCTATTTCGAACCAATCAATATATTACAGATTTATAATTTATTCACATTTAATTAGCATTTGATTTCAGATATAATAATGCTACACAAACATTGTAATTTATTCGTCAGTAAAAGTATAAAACCTCCAGATATTATTTGACATTAAATACCTAAAGATAACAGTGCTTTTATTCCCAAAATTTTTTCTTTTAATAGCCCTTTGTTAACAAAATCAATGGGGGCCATATTAAAGAATGCATTAAAAGCGACTAAGTAAAAAAATAAAATAAAATACATAAAAAGTCGAGAGCGATATCTACTTACTTTGGTGGCACAGTGTTCAGTATGTTGTATAGCATTTCGGTGACTTTTTTCCCTTCTTGTGCATTAATTATGAAGATACATAATATAACACCATCGTTTAGGGCTGCAGAAGTGAAAAGAGGGCCCAGAGGAATTGGCCTGGATTCAATAGGCAACGAGGTAATGGAAATAATATAAATGCATGGAACAAGATTAGAATAAGGCTAGAGGATACAAACAGACGGCAAATGGAGGCAGAATGTAACACGAAAGTTTCCTTGAGCCTATCAAATGAAATTAAATTAACCTGGGTATATCTGCTCGTTCTAAAGAGAAAGGAAAGATCAGGAATGACCTGGTTTACTAGGAGGTTGGAAGGCTAAAAAATAACAGTTCTAGTAGCAGAATGTGCCCATTTTATAATGGCGATGTGGAATGGATATAAACTCCGGCTGAATGTACACCTATAAAAACGCTTTTTCCAGAAAAAAGTTTAAAGGTAATTAGAGGTCGATTGGCATGCTGGGACCTGTTTACGGATCACACTAATTGGTTGAATATGAGCCTTTGCGCATCCAAAGTGCAGGAAGCAATGTATTCTGGTTAGAATGCAGTAACTAGTGCAATTGTAAATAATATTAAGTTGTTTCTACTATGTAAATGCCATTATTCCTATTTTTCAATTGTTTGTTTATTATTATTACCATTATTATATATTTTATTGTATTTCATCTTTGTAATTTTGTGTCTTATTTAAGCATATAGCGTGGATGATCCATACATCAAATATACTTGTAATGTGTATATAGGATTTTATAACAATAAAGATAACGGTGCTGCGAATTACGCCACTCTAAGCATATTAATTTGAACTTCAAAAATACTCAACTGTAAATAGTTTTACTTTTACTTCAGTTATCTAACTGAAAAGATTTGGAATAAAAATGGGAAAATAAGATGGGGAGATTTTAATTAGGAAGATTTTAACTGTCTCCCTGCACTTGGATATTTAGTGATATTTTTCCTTTCAGATAGCAAGCATTGTTTCCGTCTTTATATTATTATATCTCAATTTGGGATGAAAATACCTGCATAACTCAGGTCTACTCGCACAACTTTGATCAAAGTTTTATTGATCTGCGCTTATTCTATTTCTCACTCATATTAACTATTTTAAGATTTCGTATTTCTTTCCTGTGAAGTAAAGATTAGTAAAAAAAACACTGATGATGTTCTCATTGCAGCATCTGAGGATGCATTACAATATGGTATGTATACACATTAAATAAAATGGCAAATGAATATAATTGCCAATATAAAAACCTAAAATTGCAGTAATGGCTTTTAGAAGAATGTAATTAAAAATTGTAACACGTGTTATACTTATGCAGGTGTCACACTTTAAATATTTGGAAACAATATTTCTTCTTCTTATTATTATAGCAGCTAAACTTCTATAGACTAGGGCAGTTTCTACATTGTATGGTAGGAGAACTCGGTCCTGAGACACAGAGCAATTAGTAATATTCATTCAATAAAAATAAAATTATTGCAATCAGATAAAGATCATATAAGGGGAGAAATGTTAGGAAGGAAACTAACACCAAGTTTACATCAAGCTCATAATTACAAGAAGCGACGAGTTAAACTTATACAGAGGATGGAAAGCACCAGATTTCCGAAATATGCTTGGATATACAGACCAAAAGGAAGAAGATACATTGGAAGACCTAGAAGGCGATCTAGTATTGAGTTGAAACAGTCCATGGGGTCTAAGCCATGAAGATGATGATGACAAATCTCGCTCAAACGACCTTCAGTTATACAGGGACATTAAGTTATTTTTTCTAGCTTTTTAATATTAATCCGACATTATTAACTTTGCTACCCTATTTCTAGATGTTACTATTTTGAAATGTAAACTAAACGTTTTACTGCATATAGGAGAAAAATAAGCAGTGTATTAACAACGTTACAAGCAAATATTACAATTTGGAACATTTTGTCACGTTTTTATTTCATTAATGTAACAGACGGAACTAAAAATAAGGACTATGTCACGATCGAACTATTCAGACTGGTGTATCCATTGTGGCATACAAGGTTTTAGAGTTGTCATAACGTAACGTAACAATACTGCATCCTTCGCTGCGGTCATAGTTTAATTGGGATTTGGCTTGGCGTGGAACAGAGTTGAACATCACGTTTCATTACTTACAATATGTGGTTCTAAAATAAAAAATAGTTTGGTTTTCTTTTTTGAAAATTAAAGATAATTTGCTGCTCATAAGTGACTATTTTTTCTTAAGTTGTAAAAACAAATTTTTTTCAAATTCCCGTGCTAATTTTACATTTAATTAAATACACAAATCTAATACTGACATACACAAATGATGTGCAGAACATGAAAAGGTTAAATTAATCAACATCAGGCTTAAGTCTTTGCTTTTTTTCATACCTAAAATGAGTCAATCAATTGTGGTGCAATTATTTTATCATTCATTGCTTTATACTTCAAAACTTATTTGAATTGCAGTTATATGAGATAGCTGGCCACATATTTTTTCGAAAACAAAATGGATATTTACAGGATGGGGTATGCAATAATGACAGGTTTTATTGGTTCATTAGATAATTTTCGGTACAGTAATTAAATATCGGAAAACACTGAATGTCTCTTTGAGAATATGTAAACAAAATATTAAAAACTTCTTTGATTGTTAAGCAATGATTCACATTTCTGAGAATTTTAGAATTTTTAAGCACTTATTATTGCAATGACAAGGAACAGTGTAAATGAGCTTTTCTCCAATTTTATTCGTCATCTATTAGCAATTCTAAGCACATATTGAACATGTTTTTACATCTGAACATTTTGACATAGTTAATATATGTTAATTTTAAAAATTAATTAAATACATTTAAAAGAAACATCTCACTATTCTATGGTCTTTATCAAGATTTTAACATGGGTCTAAGGGTATACCCAACTACGATTGAACAAAATCCCATTTCTGGTATTCCCGCTCTTTGTGTTTCTTTTCTCTTTATAGTCAAGTTTTCAAGCAGTGGTCTTTACTCTGAAAAGGTATCACTATCGTTTCCTTTTCTATCATTGTTCAACTAAACACATTAAAATAATGTTTAAACTTTTTATTGTAAATTTTCTAAGGAATCGTCTGAAGTTTCACGACACCAATAAACGTTTAGTATTTAAAATGCTACTGTTTATTGGATAGGGTGCATTAATATTGTGTTTATGCTTAGCAATCTAGTCTGTATAAATATTAAAAGAATGGATCATAACAGGCAACTAGCTTGGTTTATAAAGACATCTTTATCGTGAATGCACGTGCCTGTATGTACATTGAACTTTAAGTTGTACATCTTGCATTTTGGTAATTCTTTGTTGCCCACATTTTATTACTTGCTGCATGCTCGCTCAATAGTTTTAATTGCATTTTCGAGTTTTTTCTGTTGGTTGTTTCACTGGAAATGTCTAATATATGCAGATCCGTTTTTATCTAAATCTTTCCTGTTGTTCTTATAAGGTTGTTTCGTTTATTGTCTTGATTATTTAACTAATAAATATAATAAGTAGATTTACTTATTTATGTGTATTTCAGCATGGTTATGCTATATATATAATATAATATTATATATATATAACTCTTAATTAAATTTATTTTAACTTCCAGCGTTATTTGCTTAGTTTATGCAAGTTCTATTGAAAAGCTCTTAAATTTTGAAAATTCAAATTCTATTGGCGTTTTTCATATTAGAATCTATTATATAAATGTGTTCTTAAAACAAAGCTTATCCTACATTTCTGTAACCATCAACGGGCTAGTTTACTTTTAATTTTCCGTTTACAGTATTTCTGCATTGAAGCGCCGTAAAATCGCAAACGAAAATAATTAAGACCATATGTTAAAAATACGCTGAAAATCCCAAGCTCCATAATATTTGGTCATTAAATTTAAGCCTGCCACTGAAAAAATTGCCTTATACTCACCAATAAAAATCTGCCTTAATCCAGTTTATCAAATTTTTCATCAGAAGCAGAAAGCGATTCCCTGAAACAGATAAGTTATAATTAAAACGTATTCTTATTATAGTCTATTTTTATTATTTTATATGAGAATACTGCTTTATAACAGAATATTGAACCTTTTCAGTTCTCTAAGAATACCCAACTATTATGCGTTCCCAAATATTCTTCCAATACCTGGTCTGAAATATACACGCGATCAAACGCAAACTCTTTTATGAAATTATATTCCATTTTCATCTGTGTTTTGCAAATGGCTTATGCATAATTATATGGACTTTTGTTGCAGTTAATCATAAAAAACAGTTTGCAATATGCAAACAAGTTCACGGAACATCTAAGTTGGTATTTTCTAATTTCAAGGTTCCGAAAAAAAGTCCTGTTGTTTCCTATTTAAAAGAAACATTCCTTCTGATCTGCCACCTATTTAAGATTTATTTTGTTGCATTTTCAAATTTATATCAGGGACTAACAATAATCACATGTTGCAATTAATTATATCACAGAGATGTGGTGTTAAGGTTGATTTGTCAGTGGAAATGTGTGTTACTTTTTCAGCTCCTAAATATATTTACTTTCTATTGCACATGCTCTATGTCAGATTTCTGTCCAGATTATGGCACATCTTTCAAGGATTAGTTGTAAACTTATTTGAGTATCATATAAATTGAGGTTATTTGAGTTACGGGCCACCTGAACTCGGCTACTTACTGGGAAAGTACAGCCGTCACAACCGGAAAATGATAAAGCCGCCGTGCGTAAAGTTAGTATTCTTATAGCAGCATAAAATTACACTGTATTTTAGAACGATATATACTTACTAGCTTTTGTTACAAGACATGCTCAAAATGATGCTCCTCAGTGGCAGTACATTGTCGGAATATGCGTAGAAATTCATTCCACTTTTCTTTCATACGACCACGGCGGTTCTTTTTTTTTAATGATGTTTAACGCCAGTTTTGCTACTGAGACACTACAGGTGGTGGACACTGATATACATGGGATAAAATGATATACTGGGAATTTGTTTTGTTTTGTTTTGTTTTTTAAAGGAAGGAAACATTCCAGGCCTAAGATTTAGGGTACCTCCTCGGCATTTATCATTTATGAGGACTGAGAAAAACCTGGGAAAAAAATCAGTCCGGGAGAGCGATTCTGGTGGGATTCGAACCCCAGACCTGCCGCCCACGGGTCCGCGCCTTAACGATCTCGACCTCCCTTGTAGGTCACGGTGTTCGGAATGCTTTCTTATCATTGATAGATTCTATTTCGTAGCTTTTGAACAAGTTGGCGAACACTATCTTTACCTGGCACACCTACATTTTGATACATATCAGAGGATTCAATTGTTATTAGATTTTTTTTTTGTTTTTTTATCCATGCCTGATAGCCTGACCTGAAGAATAATACTATAAATCTACTGAACAATCAGTGTAATTGCTGTGTTTTCGTAATAAATAGTTTCAAAATGGTATATACCCTACACGAAAGAATAGAATGTATGAATAAATGAATGAGTGTATTTATTCAAATTAACACAAAGGATATCATCTTTACAGCCTTCGCACGGGTACCTGTCTTTCATTATAACCAAAAAGGTACAATTCTTAAATATATTAATAAAAATTATAACTTCATCATTTAACTATTAAAATAATACAAATACTACTTCTACTACTACTACTAACAACAACAACGATAATAATAATAATAATAATAATAATAATAATAATAATAATAATAATAATAAACATCCAGAATATGGAAGTCCACTCGACTCGACATGTCCATGGACTAAGACACAACTAAATTCAATTTAGTTTCTCCCTCTCCCCAGTTTTCAGTCTTTTTAGACGTAGCTATCTCCCGTTTGTTGCCTACGTGCTCCTCATCCTTGCCTGCCAATAGAGTCCAGCATGTTCTTTACTCTCTGTTAGAGCCAGCAAAGTAACGCTGCAGGTACTTCTTCCTCCATGCCTCAGTGCTGCTATAGTTCGCTAGGATGTGTGACCATGATTCCTTCTCACCATAAAAGGTAGAATTTCTTTCAACACTTTCACCAAAGATCTGCCACCTGTTTCAAGCTTAAACCAAGCGAATCCCTGTTTTAAAAACAAGAGGTGTAAGCGAAATATTCAGGAATTTTGAATAAGCGATATTACTGTTAGTTGTAATTTTGCTCAGTTTTTATGTTTCCTATTCAAGCAACAATAACAGTAAACAACATATAAGGGAGTGAAATATAAATATAACAATCATCATCGACTTTAAAGTTTCTTCTCAATATCTAAGTTAATATTTTTCTTTTACAATTACATTTATTCAGTCTGGTAAGATTCTAAATGAAAGTCCGGTATAATGATCCTCTAGGAATAAAACAGTGCACCCTTATTTTGGAACATAGGACGTAATTAAGATAAACTATAATAGAAATCAGGTAAAGTTTAAGAAAGTATTTGAAATTAAAAAAAGATGAGTGTGAATTTTTCATTTATTTACAAAAAGATACTTAGTACACTTTTTGGTGCAATTCCTATGTATACAGCATCCCAAAGGCTACCCGCTGTGTGTTGTCACAACAGGGTC
This sequence comes from Metallyticus violacea, assembly GCA_030762175.1. Taxonomy (NCBI): domain Eukaryota; kingdom Metazoa; phylum Arthropoda; class Insecta; order Mantodea; family Metallyticidae; genus Metallyticus; species Metallyticus violacea. The sequence goes on from CM060840.1 coordinate 57,512,157, forward strand.
GTAAAAAGCATCTCCTGCGTCCTGGGTCGCTATATCGCCAGCAGTGTTTTTAGCACATAAATAATTCATCGGCGTTCGGCATCTTACCGTATCGTTATGTCTGCAACTTCAAGGACGATCACGAGTGTGTGATGCTCGGCTTCCATTATCCCTGCCCAGAATTACAACAGAAGGCCTCCCTTACCCGACCTTTTGCCCGTTAGTCCATGGGAGGTAATTTTATTTCCCTCCTACGCGCTGTTTCAGGTGGGTGCTCTTGCCCCTTCACATGAGGACAAGTTCTCTTGGGAAACCGGCTCCCCTGGGAGTCTTACGTACCTTGCAAACTCAATTTCGCCAAAATCGGTTGAGTAGTTTAAACTTGGTGGCCGCACATTTTTACGGGAGATGGTTCGCTGGGGCACTAGTGAAAAAGTATCCCAATATGATCGAGAAATAAGGAGTAAACACGATAAAGAATAAAATGTATAATGGGCTGCATTAATAAAATATTTCAAATTAAATTAACACACTAATTCAAATAGCAACGTTTTAATTATTTGATATCTTTCTCATTTATCAATCGCTGGCCATTTTTGGGTTACAAGTTTCGGCACTTAGCTGAAGCTGAAAAAGCCACAGTGTGAGAATGCGCGTTATCGTGAGGTATAAGCAATTCCACATTTTTTTTTATTTAAATTACTTTTTTCTACGTTACATAACAAACACCAAATACTTAATTTGGGCAGTTGGTACTCTTCGCCACTTCAAATAATTGACACCATTAATTATTCTCGAAGAAGAATGAATTTATATCATACAATATATAGTTATTCTAAAGTGAGTTTGCAGTTTAAAATGACTTTATTCTGTACATATAAACAATTTGGTTTCGTATAGAAAACACTATGCTTCCAGGAATTGCCTTTTTCTTTTGTTTTTTCATATGCATTAGTTTAACTTTCGTTGCTATTGTGACTGTGTCACGCTTGTATAAACAAGTGCGGTTTAGAATACTGACTTGAACTGTACTGAGAGGATTTCGAACGCTACATATATTGCGAAATGAACCCTGCTTTGCAAAATAATTTCATAAAATGGTGAACAAATTTGAAGTCAGAACCAAATCAATAGAAAACGAAGCTAGTGCGGTTATAGTTTTTCAAGAAATCCAGGAAGTTCGTGAAAATTTTGTATATAATCTTTGTAGTGTTAATGAAGTTGCAAAGCGTTGAAGATTGGTTATTCAACAGTGTTCCGAATTCTGAGAGGACAGTTTCGCTTCTACTCTTATTAAAATTAACGGAAATGCGTTTTGAACTCAGCGAACAAGATAACCAAATTTGTATCACTTTCGCTTTGCAAATGTAAGCAGAAACTCAGAATGACGCTGAATGACTAGACAAAAATCTTATGAACATTTGAACTATATTTTGAATTAAATGGAGGTGTTAACACTCATATTCTGGTTAACTGCAAGGGGACGGAAGAACGCTGAAAGGGATATCTACTGGCCTGGAGGGAGAGGGTAATGGAAGTATTGAACTTTGCTGGCATATAGGAAAGAGGAGGAGGGAGTAAATAAATTTTTAAACAAAGTAAGACAATTCAGGTCGGAAGAGGCAGACAACCAGGGAAGGGGTTAGGGGCACGTGAGTCACGGTATTTTTTTGAAATTGACTGCACATATATATTAGGGGGTGTAAGTTATTTACTTTTGTGCGGTTTTCTTTTCTGTTTATTTTATTTTTATATTTTAACGTTAAATATTGCTTTTTGCAATTTAATGCTTTTGCTAGTGAATTGGGAAAGCACGAATGGTCCCAGGACCCATGAGATATAGACGAGTTAAATTTGTAACAAATATATACACTGCTGCAGCTACTAGTGCATCTTTTAACCATTTTTAACTTGAATTTCTTCTCCTTGTTGTGACATTACCATAACTGTAGGGAATTATCGGTAATTGATACATACGTTAATATCTTATTTCCTGTTTAGTGAATAGTAAAGAAATATTGGATTCATATGGTTAAGAACAAATTTTAAAAATATTAACCAAGAAGATATACAAGTTTCTATTCCAATGTACTGACATTTTATGTATTATTGCTTAATTACATTTTAGCTGCTACTTCTTCACTTAATGGAAAAAAGGAAAATTTAACAATCATCAAAGGGAGATAGATAAATAAGTACAGCGGAAACATATGGGACTATAAGAATAATATGAATTTCTTTCAACAACAGTATGTTTAGTTGGGTTTGAAACATGTTAACCCTGTTTCTGCTTTCACGTCCACCAGTGCCATTCACTGTGTTATCCAATTCAAACCTTAAGATTTCGCACATAAGCAACTAGTCAGAACTCTCGTCGTGAAATAGTTAAGAAACCTACAAGTTCCAGGCAATTAACGTTAATTACGAATTTGCAACAGTTTAGAACCTTTCTGATTAGTACTTAGTTTCAGAAGCTTACTGAGCCATGGCCGAATGATTAGGCCACACTATTTCACTGTCAACTTCTTGTGTGCGGAGTGAAAAATATACGTCACCACTGCACTCTGTCACCCAAATGCGAACCTTCAATGCCTTGATAAATGACTTGTAATTATAAAATAGTTTTTGTAAGCAGGCTCAATGGTCTTATAAGTATGAGTAATTTATCTCCATGTACTTTATTCTATCTAAATATTTTTCCTTTTATTAGTTAAACAAAACTACAATACACCAGAAACCAAGTTTTTCCGCTAACAGACTTCCCTACAACTAAAACTGCCCGCTGAGAAGAGAAGCTTCTGCCACATTCATGAACTCCGAGGATATTTTCTGCTGGTGCTGACAGCAGAATAAATCATTTCTATCTGTTCGTTCATCTTTGTGGCATATCTCGCTCCTTGTCTAGCTGTTGGACTAAAAAGAAGGCGTTAAAGAACTCCTGTGGCTAAATCTCTCTTCTTGTGTCCCCATCGTTTATTTGCTCCCTATATGCGCCGAATGCGTAGCTAAAGCTCTTACTTTTGACAGTCCTTCAAGGGTTTTGTGTTCTTAATTTGAAAAGAAGTCGCTAACATGAAAACGTTAGCAAATACAAGTGCTTGAGAATGGTAAGAAATTCCAGAATATCGTTTAAATATAACTCTACTTTTCTGACGGGGACATTCTCTGATTTTTCTCCAGTCACAAAGTCTACTGCCAAGTTTCTTCTTACTCTTAAAATGTAAATAATATAGTGCTACTAGAACGGACTAATTAGTAATTTATCTGTATATAGCTATTGTTGAATAACTGAGGCCGTATTGGGGGGTGCAGTCGTTGCTCGAGAAGAGGTGGAAATTAAGTGATTATTTAATTACTTAGTTGGATGCTCCTTTGCTTCTGGATTAGGAATATTGCATCTCAGGGAAATTTTGGAATTTTGTGACTCGTTTGAGTCAGAGGGAAGGGCAGGACATCTAGCAGACTACACAAAAAACACGAAATTTCTCAGCTGACACTATTTATTCACTGTTATTATAAGAATATCCAACTGTTCGTATTGGCTTGAAGGTATTTCTAAGATCTCAATTGACTTCTACTTAATGATTATTGGTTCACAATTGCCGGTCACTTTAACTGACTACTGACTATTCACTGTCTACAGACTTCGCGCACTTCGATTTTGGTTCTCTGTTCTCACGCCCATTTATTTCAACTAGTCATTGACTATTCCTTCCTCTCTGACCACTGACAACTCATAACTGACCATAACCACGACTGATCACTCATCGTACTATTTATCTTATATAGATATGTAGCTTATTGTATTGTTAGAACTCTCCTCCGCGAAATATAAATTATCAAATATTATTGAGCTGGTTCCATTCTAACTGCTTTATTGGTCCTTCCTTAATATCTATTATTATACAGACTTGCTCCGATTCGTTCACTTTTGGAAGATCCCTATTGGTTGAGCACGACTAATTTTCTAAAGTAAATCTCCTCACGCTATAGTAATTCCAAGAACGGACATTCCTGCCATATATATGCGGAAAATTTTCTGATCTGACATCCCTTCACTTTTCTAGCCTTTCAGATTTACTTACAGTGAAATCGTGATAGATCACATCTAGGCCATATAGCATCTAATTGTTTCTGAAGTCATATTGGAAACCTGTTGGCGTATCTAGATGTTACTGTTAAAAGGACTATAAAACATATGTTGTCTGACATGTGTTAATTTCTCGAGAAGTGTTTGTTTACAAACGAGAATTCTTTCCTTAGTGTTATTATGCACCGTTACCTATTGAAATAATACTTCTCTCTGCGCTAGTTATAAGGCACACTCTGTGTCTCGGGTAGGCAAATTGCTTTCCTAAAACCTTTCAAAAGAAACAAGTCCGTCACAAAAGATATCTTCCCTGGTCGAACATTTTAAAATTCCATTGCACCTTTCCATACGGTACATTCCACAGTTTAACGAGCAGTCCAGTATTGTAACCTGCACTTTCATGCAAATATATAATGATCTTTTCTTACTAAAAATTTAGCACCGGTATTACCTACCAGCAACATGATGAGAAAACATGGAAATGAATACAGTGCCCCTAATACAAATTACATTCATGCGTCAGATCATATTTCCATTAATTATCATCATTGATTATAACCTTATTAATTTAATTCAATGTGGCCTTTATTTTCGGCTGCAACACATCGAGTTTATATTATTAATGAGCTATAAGTACATTAATTAGCACCGTTAAAACTTTTATTTATTTTATGTATAAAGGTAAGTCAAAAAGTAAGTCTCCCTATTTTATTAATTCGAAACAAAGGCAAGCTTCCTGATGAAGTTTGTGCATCTACTAGCAAATACAATTGAACACACATATTACTTAATTATCGACGCTCCTGAAAACAATATTAATATTGCAGTTAGCATGGCCAACGGTTTTTGATTGTGTCAGCCATAAAACTATAATTAGAAAGGTACTATGATATGAAGTGGGTGGGAAGGTTATTGATCTGTTATATTCTTAAGTTTCAAACCATCATCAGAGTATTTTATATAATGAAATTTCGTCAGATTGTAAGGTTTCCTCAAGGATCAGTGTTAGGTCTTTTTTTATAACATACCAATGATCTATCATATTTCATTTCATATAAAGCTGATTCTATTTCTTTTCCTATGATAATGCCTTCATTATTACAGATGACTTTAATGAGAATGCATATTAGAATAGTGTGGATACTATTAGTACTAAAACCGCCTGGTTCGATTACAATAGTTTTTATTAATAATGATGAGACTAAAGCTGTGTATTTTAATAAGTTAACAGAAATACTACCGTAAAAATTGCTTGGTGTTACTTTGACAGACACAACTCGGAATGTGCATATTATTGAATTACTCTGTACATTATCTAAAATGTTGTTTTTATTGCTTCGACTAAACCTAAAGCTACTGTGTCTCAAATTGTTTTAATTGATGCACTCTCCTCATTATTTCATTGTCTTTTAATATATAGGATCCGGCTCTGGAGAAATTGTACAAAAAGTCTGAAATACATTACAAAAGAAGGCTATCAAAATAATAACTGATTTAAGTCAAAACCACTTTTAAATAACTTAAAATCATCCTTTGCCATCTATTTATAAATTATTATCTTTGATACGTTAATTTAAATAATGAGAATTATTCATTAAAAGAATCATTTATTTATACTAGACATTTAAGTTTGGAGCTGCATTATAAAGTATTAAAGATTATTTTAAAAGTAACCCTATCTATAACACTGATGATTTTTGTGGTTTTTGAGTGCAAATTTACTTAAGTTTTAAATGTATCCATTGTCATATGACATGATTACGTAAGTAATCATTTCTTATTTTAAAGAGGAAATAAATCTCACAAAGATATTTCATTTTACTATGTCGTGATTCTGAAACTGCTGTGAGAAATGTAAAATTAAAAAAAATATGTAACACAGAATGAAATATTTGTGCCTACTTAGGTGGATTAATAATAATATTGATATTTCATATTGAAACAAAGTTGGCAACCATTAAATATTATAAAAGTTTATAGGACTGAGTGCCATAAAAATGCAGTTTCTAGTTAGAATATCTTCTGTTATAAATAAGAACATTTAGTATGAGTTTCCAAAATACATATTTAATGCTTCAATGTTCTAGCGCACTTGGCAAATCTGCAGTCCATCTGTCGTCATTCACTCCATACAGCAAGCGCTCAATTCTTCCAGAGAACACAATTACTATTGAACATACCTGGTGTTATTTCCATCAAACAGCGCATAGCCGTTATTTCCTAGGCGAGGCATGCATGTCAAGCCACGCTTGAGAGATTTAAGCGCGTCTTTCGCCGGTGCATTTGCATTGAATCTGTAATTCCTAAACGTCCACAGGACCTCTTTTGTCACTGTAGTGGGATTAATTTCCCTTTTGATTACACAGAGCATGTAGTGCAATCTAGATAATAGAAGAGGATTCACCTAATTTAACATGAGTATGAAATATGAGATCTTTGGCTTTTCCACAATTGAAGCCTTCGTTTTGCGAACAAATTAACAACGAACGAGGTCAGGATCGATGCTCAAATGTTTACAATTGCACTCCACCCCGAGGACCGAGTTTAATAATACCAAAGCAAGGGCCATAGAGTTCCTGTTGCTTTTCGTGATATTTGCTCTGAATTCGATTAGCACATCTGAACAACAGTAATTACTATGAAACTAATTTTATGCTATAGAACTGCCACACATTATCCAACCTTTAATAATACTGATAAAATTCGACTTACTTTGAAAAAAATTATGCTTGGTTTTTGGACATTTTGGTTTATTTTGTATTTTAAATGAATTGCTAGTTATGATTCTGAACAGTCCAGCGTCAAAATGTTCAAATATGAAGTCATTCAAAGACCAATCCAAATAAAATCGGATATCAAGGAGCCTTTTAAATTATAGGAATATCATACATACAGAAATATGTCAATGTCCAACATTTCTGGCGCGTAGATCATCCCTCTGATGTCATCGTTTCCGTAATTCGCTAATGCTGAAAACTGGGAGTGCGGCGTGATGAACCTTGGAGGCGGGATGTACATTTCCTTTTTCCTGGTGCACTTTTTATCATTATTTGCTATGTTTATTTTTAATAATTCTGGAACTGCTAATTACCAATGAAAAGATATAAAAATATATCCTGAGAGTAGTTCTCGTTGAGAAGTTACCGGGACATGTGCTCTTTTGTCCTCCTGGGCTTTTTCTGCAGGCCTGTTGTTTAGGATATTAGTAAACTCTTGAAACATTATCTCTTGTCTTGGTTTCTGATATTATATTGTTACCACTGTCGTCTGGACGACAAAAAAGCAGATAGCCATTCTTAATATTAACCGGAACAAGATGTAGTTTCTAAGGAAACAAAATCCTCTAGTTTTACCTTTGCACATTTTGTTTACCAGTGTGGTAAAATGAGGACGTTTGGAATCCTGTGAGGGAAAGCTTTTATCAATAATATTAAATAAATCATTTAATTCACATTTAAAATTGTGTAATTTTCTCAGTGGTGATTGTCTCGACGTATCCACCATAATCCAGTATTAAAATGCCACGTCCACCGAATGGTCAAGTTCGTGAAATTGTATATCATGTTACGCAATATTTGATAGATATGAACGATACAGGCGAAAATCAATCAAAGTCCACTTTTGGTGACATTTGAGATTTTGGTGTCAATGGATTGTAGGTATTTAGTACTACAATCCAAAACATTCATTCCAGAACAATCAGTACAGAAAAAATAGTGTCCAGTATAAAAATACAATGAGACCATAGCAAGAAAGGGAGCTGATGAAGCTTCATCAATGTTGCTTGACTTTTGTTTCCATCACCTGGACCCGTCAGTTAGAAATTTGCATTTTTTTTGTAACATGACTAAATAAAAATCACACCATTTCAGTCATGCTATGGTTCACAAGTACAACATATTTGAATCATTAAAAGTAAAGTTTCGAAACAGAGGCCCCGAGTGAAATCTCCTTTCAATATCATTCAGTGTTCCCAGGATAATTTTAAATGGTGATCTTTATTTCTTAATAAAGAATGCAGAAATACATGACCAATGAAATAAAGAGAAACAAAAAATAAACTGTAGCTGAAAAAGCTCTTCTAGAACTACAACCGGTCAACAGCTTACAATGGCTCCTGGGAGTCCCACGTTATTGTTGACAAATTGTGCAGTATACAGACTGCACTTTCTATTCAAGTTTAATTCAACTTTCCAAGACAAAGTAATGACCTGCAATTTCTGAAGAGATTGTGTTCCGAAAATGCTGAGCTCTATTATTTAAGGTTGCCTTTAATAGACAATGATTAATTTTGATTCAATGATAGTTTTCAGTTATGTTTTATTAATGTTTATATTTTATTCAGAAAATATCTAATATAATTTGGTACACTCCATAATATAGTTAGTGGACTTTGATTGGTTTTATCTACAAGTATGTGTGCTTTGACGTTAAGCATAAACCAACAATACATGACCCTAATTTCAAAATAATGTTCTGTCAGAAAACTACCTTAAGAATTGTTGTAAAAAAACCAATTCTATATATGTAATGAGCTTAGTTTTGTAGCGTTTTTAAACTTCAAATTACATTTTTGTAAAAAGCAAAAAATGGACGTTTGATTGTTTTTCCGTTGTACCCTACATATGAAAAAAACTATTTGCACTGTTACAAGGAAAAATCGACGAAAGAAAGAAAAATTGAAGGCGACGTTTGATACATGAATACTATTCTTCATCAGCAAACTCAATACATCATTTAAAGAAAGAGAAAATTAACAATGTGGAAGAGAATGCATTACAGTTCAAATAATAAAATTACGATTGAAAGAGAAGAAGTGTTATTCAGATCTTCCCTTCAACCAGCTTCTTTATTCGTTATGGACAATGCTGTTATCACAGTGTGCTTCAACCAATCGCTCACTGAACATAAGCGCTCAGCACACTGCAGATAATGTAGGTATAGGTCATTTCTAACTGGTTGGTAATAACATTGTTTTAATATATATATATATATATATAAATGAAACATAAAAATAAAGAAAAACTATTAACAATGTAACAAATTAACACTAATAATAAAAGTAGATAAAGATAAAACTATATATATATATATATATATATATATATATATAAATGAAACATAAAAATAAAGAAACACTATTAACAATGTAACAAATTAACACTAATAATAAAAGTAGATAAAGATAAAACACAGAGAAGGAGTCATACTTGAAATTGCTATATTTCGAACTACTGCGAGTTCTTCAATGGCAAGAAGCTAGCAAAACAAGGCGTTTATTTTTAAAAATCAACAGTGTCGAAGTACATAAACCCGAAAAAATGATACATTTAAAAAGAAAAGTTGCCATTATAGCTGACAGCATACTATTTATAAAAATAAATGTGCTATATTTACATAAAATTTTGATAGGTATATAAATGAACTAGTTTAGTTTTAGTTTAACTATTTTTTTGAGTAGTGTTTAACGCCCATTTTTACTACTGAGGCACCACAGGCAGTGAATACAGATGAAACATAGATGAAATGATAAATTGGGATAGGATTTTTTTTAAGGGAGGAAGCGTTCCAGGCATGAGTTTAGGGTATCTCCCCGGCATTTGCCATTATGAGGACTGAGGAAAACCTGGAAAAACCTCAGTCAAGGAGGACGGTTCTGGCGCCTCCCACCCACAAGTCCGCGCCTTAACGACCTCGGCCATCCGTGGCGTTCACCGGTACTCGAACTGTGGTCTTCGGAACTCCCGAGTATTGGAATATTGGTGTACTGGAGCATTGGGGTACTGTTAACAGCATTTATTTTTTAATGTATAGATACAATGAACCATGAGGAAACGAAAGGTGATACAAATAAACTATGTGCCTTTATTGAGATTAAGCAAATTAGAATCAAACTGAAGGCAATTATTTTGATACTCAAGGGGATTTCAAATTTCAAATGGGTAAGAGGAAAACCTGATACAGTAATTGGTTTACAGCAACTTTCGGCAACGAATTAGATTTTACCGGACAATCAAAGAAGGTTATTAAACTATTGATGTCTTTCGTAACAACTTACTAGTGTGAAAAAATGCATTGTTTCATTTTTCAGAGCTCAGAATACACATTTTTCATATTAAACTCAACGACTATTAACCATACACATTATCCCTCTCCTTTAGAAATTAAAACTCATGAGTAAATGTTACATATAGTTATTAATATTAATGCTTTTGCTTTTTGTGTGCTTTTTAATGTAATGTTATTCTTACGACTCTTATGTATTATTGTGCAAGGATTACACTATATAAAAAGCAAATATTGAACAAATGTGAATTTTGTTATTGTATCTTTAAGTTTTTAAACCAACAGTAAACAGCTTTACAGTTTATTTAGGATGAATATTTATGACTTTAAACTTCGAGTTAAATCTTAATGAAAAACCTTTATGGGGTTCGCAGTCTAGAAAAGTTTGACAAAACTGAAAAAGTTAATATTTAACTAACTTTCCCACGAAAAACATCAAAAACAAGGCATTCCTTTATCTTCGACAAACAACGTGTCAATATAATTGTTTTTATGTTTCAGGAGAACATAGCACAGTAGATAATTCAACAAAACAAATGATTATCAGCATTCAAGAAATAGCTTCACAAATCCATCCATAAGAATATGAAACTAATGCATTTAAAAAACTTCTACCCAAGTTATATCACCTTAGCTACAAGGCTACAAAGCTAGAAGTCACTATTTGTTATCAAATGAGAATGGTTGCGTCCTTTAAGCTTAAACTAGAACAGGGACTAGATTAAAAGCTGGAATTATTACAGATTTAATGCTATGAATAAGCAGAAAGTTATATACCGCCAACTGGGTTCTCTCTGACATAGGCTTACATTTAAACAGCAACTACCGCACATTTAACAGCTGACCTGCCATCTGCTGACGCAGTAAATGTTTCAGTTAAGAGCCCCATTGCAATTCCGTCAGTTCCAACCACAGCAAGGGGAGAAGCTACTGAGATGGTTTCAAGCACTCCAAAGAGAAAACCTGCCAAGTTATAAGCGCTTTAATGAATTGCTGGATCCATGTTATTCGTCTGACGTTTATATTATACATGAGCATAGCGGGGTATAATAATCACGCTGTGTACAGGGTGTAAAATTCTAACTCTAATGGACATATGCAGGACAGACCATTAGTTAACGTGATGAGCTTTTTTCGATGAATGGAAGATGGGCCAGATACGTTGATTGGGCGAAACTTAAAGCGAATATGAAAGCCGAAGGAACTTTCGGAATACGGAGCAAAATTCCAGATGTGCCGGTAGGGCTGTTAGAGACAGTATATGGGGCAGCATACGATCTACAATGACTTATGGAGCCGAAATTTGGGATTGGAAACGAACAGAGAAATTGAATCGGGTGAGGATGGGTTTTCTGAGTGGTATTTTAAGAGTAGGGAAGGGCACAGCAAATTGCAGAATCCTTAGGGAATTTAGTGCCTATATCCAGATTATAGAATGCAGTGTCCGAGCATGAAGTACTGACTGTGGATTGTTCACGGAGATCAGCCACTAATTAGGGCGATCTGCTACAGGAGCAGCCGAGAAAGGAGGGAAATAAGACCTGGGTTTCAAAATTAAGAAGGGATCTGGAAAGTATAGGAATGGGTTACTTTTGAATCGCCAATAGGGGAAACAGGAGGGGGGTCTAGAGGAAAACTATGAAAAGCTCGAGGGACATTAATAGGCGGTTGATTCTTTGGGAGTACGTAGAAAAAAATCGATGGAGATAATACAATCGGAGCTGAAATTTGGATGGGCGAAGGAGCATTACATCCAAAAGGGGCCAAACTCTGCAATCAGGTGCTCACTTGGTGTAAGTTAGGTGCATGGCGGATGACTCAAGTAACATACAGAGAGAATCTGCCCTATATGTTCAAGGAAAGAATCGCAGGAACATATTCGGGTGTACTACGAGGAGAAAAAGATGTTTGCCGGCCTCGTTTGTTAATGGGGCGAGGCCAGTGGCAACGCAGGACTTTGCTGGCTGATAGGAAAGAGGAGGAGGGAGTAGGTACATTTTTAAACAAAGTGAGACAGCTCAGATCGAAAGAGGCAGACAACCAAGAAGAGGGGTAGGCAGCCATGAGTACATTTTTTAGTTGATATATGTGAGGAAGCGTGCGTTATTTACTTTTGTATTGTTTTCTTTTCTGTTTAATTTATGTATATATTTAATTTTTTCCTATTATATCTTGCTTCTTTTTCAATTTATTTATTGGATTATATATATTGTTCCCCTCTTAATTACTAAATATTGGCTTGTGGAGTTTCAAGTTTGATTTTTTACAAGGGAATCTTTTTTTGTTATTAATTTAATATGGAGTGGCCCTAAGATGAAATGTTTCAGGTGTCTTTAATAAATCCACAAAAATCTATTGCTTTCTGCATTGAGTTTTATTATGAATTAAGCACATTAATTTCTGTTCCCTCCTCCTTGGCTTAGCAATTTGTCTTTGAATAATAAAACAAATATAGATGAGAAGGTAGGATAATTCCAAAACTTTGTAAAACAATGAATACACTTTTGCTTTCATACGCACATAATATGAGATAAAAATATCAAAGATCTAAAATTAAAAAAAAAAAAAACGAATTTGCGTTGGATATTAGTTGGAATTACGGTAACCATCCACTTAGATTGAACTTTCCTTACAAAATATTATATTTCTCTGTTCCTTTCAAAAAAAAAAAAAAAAAAAAAAAAAAAAACCCTCAGAAATGACAAAAATTAATATCGGAATTTTCGGAAAAAAGCTATATAACTACATTTCAAGAGTAAATAGAAACATATGTTTATCCCTTAAAAGGACATCAATTAGCAAACTAATAATTTAATGAACACTTTAGAAATCGGAACAGTATCCCATCTAAACACGACTAGTATGATGAATACTGGATTCAAGGATTCTCAAAAAAACACTCTTAAAATTAGCATTATTTTAAGATGTAACTATCTTTTTCATCATTCTGGAAACCAAGCTATTGCCATAAACGATAGAATTAAAAATAAAGAGTAAACAATTTTTTTATGATCTGAAAAAATATAATATGAAAATATATGACAATGGCTAGACCTTGCTAGTGAGAGTTGGATAAACTTTTACCAGATTGTACAATTTAAAAATGATCATTTAAAAATGACTATCTACTGAGGAAAACCAAATTAGAAGTCAATATTTAATTTAATATATTATCTTTCACATTTAGAACAATGCAAGATAATAAATATACCAATTAAAATGCTATTATTATTTGAAAGGAAACCGAGATTTTGGCAGGCAGTTAAAAGAAAACAACAGATAATGGCCTAAAATCATTATATAAGGAACAAGTAAAGAGAAAGAAAATCATAATGGAATATTTTATGATAATGTACAATATGGATTTATCTCAGATACCCAGCTTTTCCTCTCGCTATCAGATATGGGTTCCCTTAATGGGATTTGCTTATAACTATTATTTTTGGAAACAGTTTCATAGTTTGTTTGTTTTAATGCGTTTATATACGTGCATAGTTCATTACACAGGATAATGAAAAAAATGTTATTTCCAACTATTATTTGCAACTTCTTCTTCTTCTCATTTGGCGTACAGCCCGGGGTGAGCCTTAACCTCCCAAGGCGACCTTTGCTTCCTCTATCTCCGTCTTACGACTTCATTGATAGAGGGCAGTATTGCAGGGAGGGGGTATTTTCATTGGCAGGCCGGCACCCCGCCGGTCGCCTATTACACGAAAGTGATCGAAGAAATTGTTCTCATGAGGCAAGGTGGACCCCGTTCCAGACCTCCCTAACTTATAAAAATTCCTAAGTAGGTACTTGGAATCGAACACAAGCACTTCGGTCAGCAGTCAGCAACGATAATCGCTAGACCAAGAAGGTGGTTACTTGTAACTAGTACACATTAAACAAATAAAAGATAGGCTAAAGTAGTACGTATTTAGCATATAAAATTTACAGTCCATTTCCTGACTATTCTACTGTACTAACAGCAAAAGCTCCTGTGTTAGGCAGCTACCGCGAGGTTATTTGAGTTATGGAAATAGCTAGTTGTCAGGTCATTTCATAAATGAGCAGGTGGCAGCTTGTAGATAGATTGACGGAGTCTTTGTCAGCGAATGATAGTGCGTTCATATGTTACTAGGTGTTTCAATTATGTGTAAATTGTATTGTTCATTAGTTATGCTGCTACATAAATATTATCTTGAAGAACGAGTTTTTTATGCATTATATCCGTGTGAGAAAAAATTCGTGCAGAGAAGTGGTAAGGTGATTCGCAAGAAAATACCATGAAAATGGTATTGTTAAAAAGTTGCGGGAGACAGAATCTCTCGATGAGAAGAAACGTGATCTTACGGAATGAAATACAAGAATTTTCTACGCAAATATCAGCAACGTATTGCCGTTGAGGAGCATCATTTTCAATGTCTCTTATAACACAGATTAGCGTTTATTATTATCACCAGCTTTAAATGCAGTATATTTGATTTATCAGTTATAACATAACATAACTTTATGCATAGCTTCTTTACCTCCCTTTTTCTGGTTGCCGCCTCACCCCAGTATCATTTGATTTTTTAAATCTAACAGGTTTTCAACTCCTGTCAATCACAATCATTCAGCATTGCTACTTTGCTGATAACATGTGCGTTTTTTAAATTGTATTTAGATTTAATTCCCTTTCCCAATGGCACATAAACTTATTAAATGAACATGAGTAAATAATAATAATAATAATAATAATAATAATAATAATAATAATTTAGGTCTATATACGAATATATACTCAAATTCCATTTCCAAATATCTCCAGATGTTCATTTTTCATTTGGCCACTTCGATTATTATTTTTCAAAACTCCTTTCATAGATGTACAGGCTCTTGCTTAGTATACAATAAATGACAAATATAAGACACTCTGAAAGAACACTGAATGTCCCATAAATCAGCTTCGAAAACACTAGTGAAATGAATTAAAAGCAAACATTGTTTTACAAGCTAAAGTTTTAAAATATTATAAACCTACTGATTTTAAAATTTAAATACCTGGATCACTGGGTATCAAGTCAAGAGACTCCTTGAAATTCCTAACGATTACAACGACTGACTAGCCTCTCTCCGGACCGACTTGACTGCATCTGTTCAGTAAGATAGCTAGTCGATGCATAGGAAAGCCCGCTTACTTGGATGTTCGTTAAAAGAGAGGCACTTTAGCCAATGAGCGAATG
The DNA here is from genome assembly GCA_030762175.1 of Metallyticus violacea. Classification (NCBI taxonomy): domain Eukaryota; kingdom Metazoa; phylum Arthropoda; class Insecta; order Mantodea; family Metallyticidae; genus Metallyticus; species Metallyticus violacea. Next base: position 57,527,499 of record CM060840.1, read on the forward strand.
CTTCCTATGCCAAGATTCGAGAAGGTATCAGAAGAAAGGAAAAACGGAAGTGATAGTATTGAATTAGATTGACTGGTTAATGCAAAACTGCCACCCTTTCTTTTTCTTGAGGGCACACACGGTGAAATTTGATCAATATCTTAAAAATTGAGTTGTTTGTTTTTTTAAAAAGCTAAAACCTTCCTAATTTCAGTGTATATATACATAAAATTATTAATATAATAGGATTGTAAAAGAAAGTTGAGATGTACGAATGTTGAAAAATATTATATTTACATTTTAAAATGCGAGTTTTGCGAATTTAATTTTCTTACATTAAACATTCAAAACATCATATATAACGCAGTTTTGTATTTTATCAGATTTTAACTTCTAATCAGAAGTGATATATTAAAAGATTGATTCTCTTATGGTATTTAAAAACTGGTATATTACCTAAGATGTACCGTTATTAACTAGAAAAATTCAATATTAAATAGCGTAGAATTTTTTTCCTTAGACAACCATGGCAGTACGAAAAAAATGCATATAGCAAGTTTATTTTTATATATCAAAACAATATGCTAATATTTTTATTAAACAATTATAAATTGTGCATCATGTAGAACATTTAAAGCATTAGCATGTAAAATTAAATAAAATATTTTTTCTAAAATTATTAGCGAAATAAATATGGAAAGTTGGACATATTTAATACACTTGTAGATCAGCCCGTGATAAAAAGTTGAAGACATTTTATTGAAAATTGCAATTTAGGAAATTTAGAAATATCACCTGTGGGTATGCTTCATAACTGACACTCTGTTAATGGTGCTTTAGATTTGCAGATTTGTATCATGACACAAACGGAAATTTTCTAGAGTTACACCAGAATTAGACCTGGTAATATTTCCTAAATCTTTTACTTCTTGTTTAACAAATGTTATGCCCTGTACGATTACAAATATCTGACAATTATTCTATTATATCTGTTTTCAAGCTCTTATAAACTGATAATGGTGTGGATTAAGTAAGTAATATGCATTACATTCTGCCATCAATTCTCTTTAGAAATTCTGCACATGTTTCAGACTATACTTCAAGCCATGATTTGTATATTTCAAGATGCTACTGGCTTTGTGGAACGGGCTTGTTAACATACACTGTGCATCTTTCTATACAAAAGGAAAAAAAAAAGACTAACTGCACAATAAGCATAGTTGTATGAAAATGAGCTTGCTAACGCGGAACGTAACCTAAGTCTTCCTCTCCTATAATGAGGGTTAAACCTGGAGCTCATTGCGAGATTTAACGATTTCGAGATTCCATCTTTGTCTTCACAGAATCAATGCGTTCCTCTGCACTCCAACATCGCATTCCTAACATACCGTTAATGGCAGGAAATGCGTAATAAATGAATGTTAAAGCCAGCTATGCTAAATTTCTTTCACGTTGTTCAGCGGCAGCTAAGGTATGTGTGTAATAACAAAATAGATTTTATAAATAAATTAGAAATTCGGCAATTTATGGATAACAGCTGTTTAAATATCAAAAGCCTAATTGTGAAGAACGCCACACTTGAGATTCTTGGGATCATTATATTACCGGATGGGTAATAAATACTGGTGGAAGTATCTCATCTTACTAGAGTGAAGTTGAGATACGGACCTCCTGAGCTAGTAGTAAATGTATTTATTTCAATAATGGCTGGCGGATGCATAAATTACATACTTAATCAACGCACGGGTTGAGTTAGACCATTCCTATTTACACACGTGAAATGGTGAGAAAACAGAAAAAGAATCAAACTCACAGAAATACAACAGAATTAGTTATATACAAATATCGTGAAATAGCCCTCCTCCATCATATAGGACAAAAACTGATGCAATTATTAAGAAAATTTAAATTTATAGTTACAGGATACTAAACGAGAGAAATACATAATTCAATACATATTTACAAACAAAAATTAATAAAAACCAACAGAGAAATCTTTAACATGTATAGGTACAATATATGTAATGCCCTCTCCAGCCAGAGCAACTTTACTGGGGAAATGGAGTCGCCCCAACGAGAAATAGGGAGGTAGAATCGCCGCGCGTAAATTTAGTATGTATAGGGTGATACGTTAGAGTATGGATAATATTAAATATTACTATAAAAGCTTATATGATAATAAGAGACATTTATTTGCTTAAAGAAGAGGTGCATCGCAGTAGAGGTTAAGATTTGATGCCTTTAAAGCATAACAAAAAGAATAATTGATTCGCAAGAACAACGTCTAGACTTCATAAGTGACACTGTAAAGCAAATGTCTAGTAAAACATTCTGGAATAGGAACTAGTGATTGCAATAATAACCTTTGACAATACTTCAAATTGCATATTTTATGATGACTGCCACAGAACTTTAAAGGTAAGTTCTGTGATTAATTTCTCAGTATTATAATGGAGCAAGAGCACTAGGTTGGTGCAATTTTAACCATTTTCTACATTCAAGTAAAAGATTTTCTTATAAAAAAACAGTGAGCAGGTGGTAGAATGATCTGGCAACAGCCGGATCTCGATCCTATTGAAAACTGTTGGAAGATAATGGAGATGTTGTTTTAAGAAAGAAGCAAAGGAATAAATGGGAATTGTGCGTTTGTTCTTTCATGAACTGAGTAAAGAATTTAACTCTCTCGATGTCTAAAGAATGTCAGGTAGTGATTAAAGCTCATGGCGGACCAATAATGGCAATAAAATTTCATATCAGACAGTTCTGCACTTCCAGAAGATAAAAAATATAATTATTGTTTATGCAATATTTGTCTTTCCAAAACATAAAAGCGTATTTCAAAATTGTATATATAACTTTTCTTTCACGTTATTACAGTATATTAGTTTAGAAAGCGTTAAAACTCTAAAAATGTTGCATTTATTTAAAAATAAGTAAAACGAATAATAGTCAAATGCATAATAATAGAATATGGAGAAAAAATTCAATTTATCACAATTATTCAAATATTTACTAAGTACTAGGGGTGTTCTAAACGTTCTCGACTTGACTCAAGATATTTCGTGAAGATAGCCAAATTACCATAATAGTTGTTAAGTATCAACTTAATCAAATAGATGGTGCGCTTACAGACTCGTAAGTGTAGTTACTTGTAGATGACAATCATGTAAACAAACTAGTCTTAACACTTTCTACAAAATGGATAAAACTGAGGGCTGTGATAAAGTTCTTCGTTTTGAAGGGTCTAATCCCCCCAAAATACAAAATGGGTTAGATTTCACATTACATCTTCCCCTTCATTTCCGACAATTCAAAAGTGGTCTGATGTATTTAAGTATGGTCGTATATTCATTCAAGATAAACATGTTCAGGTCGTCTCAAAACTGCTACGACCGACGAAATTATGACAAAAACTCACAATGCTGATTGAAGATATTCGAGTTGGCTGATATTGCAATAACGGTGTGGTGCCCGTAACTACCTCCAGAAGGGCTGAACTACCACCGGTGAGTATTATGCTTCTCTATCGGACTAAGTGAAGATGCTATTCAGCTAAACATTCACACCTCATGAAAAATAAAGTTCTCTTTCATCACGATAACGCGCCTTCACACACGTCTGGAACTGTTGCTGCAAAACTGCATTACCTTCGCTTCCAAATGTTTCCACATCCCCCATTCACCAGATTTGGCTCCCAGAGATTAATTTTTGTTTCCAAATCTGGATGGAGAAGATACACATCACTAATGAAGTTAAAGCTAAGATAGCTGCTTATCACAGTTGGACAAATCTTATTTTACTGAGGGTATTAGAAAGCTGTAAAGTTGTTGAACAAATGTATTGGTTTACAAGGTGACTATGTCGAGAAAAAAATATTTCTCTTAAAACTTGTGTTTTCTTGGTTAGACCGAGAACTTTTAGAACGCTCTCTTATGGTTGTTCTGTAACTCGATAACCAGAATTCGACTTCTTTTAATGCCAGCTCAAGTCCTCTAGCCTTGGAAGTACATTGGAAGGAAAGCCTCCAAGAAGTGACCGGAGTTTACAATACGGGAGAAGAATTATTTACAACTATAAGTAATGTATATAAGAGTGATAAACGTGAATTTAATGTACATTGAAATTTGTTTCAGCTTTAAACTTTTGTAAGATGTCGCTCAGCAATTAAACAATAAATAAACAACAATTTAAAAAATTATGCAAAAGAATTAGTTGGACCGAAACATTTAATAACATTTTCTATTGGTAATGAATAATACTGCTCAGCATTCGCAATTTAGTTTTAACAAATTGCTTTTTTTTAAAATCCCATTTTTTAAAAAAAAATTGAAACAGGAAACTCTGCGCCAATGTAACAAAATTCAACACCAAATATTACAAAAAATGTTTTAAAAGTCACATTATGCTTGTGTCATAGGGCTTTCCCTACAGAGAAGGCTCCGGACCTAACATTTTGGAAGTAAAAGTCAAAACAGGCTATTCCCCATCACGTTCCGGAGAAGATTCAACATTCTGTTGAAGGAAGCAAAACCATGCCAGTCAGGAAACTTACGTCACCCCTTCTATATTATACCATAAGCCTGATAGACAATAACAAATAACATATTCGGCGAATCCTCCTTATGCCGCTAGGTAGCGAGAATGTGTGAGGGAAAGGGAAAAAACATTCGCGCTAAAAACGGCACATATGGCAACAAAATGTTAAATTGTAGTTCATGCAATACATTTTTCCACCCTTGTAGGAATGAGGATTGTACAAAAAATAATAATTGAATATATACATTATAATCATTTTCGTCTTAGTAGAACTCCAACACATAATATTGCTTTGTGTTCTATCACAGCGTGGTATTAATAATCTGGCTCTGAATTTTCTCTTTCCCTCCACATTCCGCTCTCTTTTACAACCAAATAGCCTGCCTCTGTAATGCATATCCTTCCCCAATCTCTTTGATTTCCAAATATTCCTCCAACTTCCGTATTCTCTTTGCTAGTCATGTAAAAGCATAACGACGTGCAACGGCTTTCTCTTTATATTAACCTTGCCGTGAATTTAAAGCAATTTAGCATTCCCTTTAGCATGGCGCTTAATGTATCTATCAGCTTTTAGTCAGGTATTCTTCCTAGTGTCAGTTTTAGCAGTAGATGGCAATATTTGTGCTGTTAAGGCTATAGAAGTAACACGAGCTTTAATAGATGTTAGAGTATTGGATGGAGTAAAAAGCAGTGAATTACGAGAAAAATGGAAAGTGAGAAAAATAGTAAAAAATATCAGAGAAATCCAAAATAGGTTAATAATGCTTCAGTTCGACTTGTAACACGATCCGGATAAAAAGATGCAGTTATCCTAGGAAAAGATAGCGCGATAATCCCTGTTGGGATGGCTATAATCAAAATGTGCCCCTAAAGGAAAGTTGGGTAAGCAAACTGCGAGAAGGAGTTTTATGATGAACAACTACAATAAAATGGTAAGAGAGAATATAATAATGAGTGAATTTTGCAATGTAATTTTCATTTATGGAGAACAAAATAAATGATACAGTTGACCAAAAATATTCTATCACTTTTTTCGTATAGCTCAAATTTCAAGTGTTGGCAACAATTAAATGCGCAACACAAAGTTAAAGCGGGAACGGATTGTTGCAGAGAGTTAAGACTGTCAAGCTGGTAGGTTCTATTTTTCCTAGTGTCAGCCAAGTGCGATCAAACTTGTACACCCCAATGATTATTACATGGGCTTGAATGCCCTATAAATTTAAATGGGGAACTACAGTTGTAGTGGCGCAGAAAATTTGGCAGGTGTTAATGGGTAATTGAACGGGCAGTGCAAAGATGCTTCGCGAAGTTACAGGAAGGAAACGAAACCCCCGAGAATGATCCCTGGATAGCAATGGATAAACGAGGCTCTGTTAATAAGTAATGAAGCGAATTACATCCGGACTTGTGAGGACGTGAATCAGCAATTCAACGTCAGTGCAGAAATCATATAGTTCCTTCTCTAACATCAATTTGGTCGTTGGGTTCCACACGAGCTGGTATATGCTAAGAAGGTAACATGAGTTGACGCCATTTTGTATTGTTGTCCTACGTCAACAGAAGGAAGTAGAGGCCTGTGCACAAAATTTGTCGGCCGTTTCACAAACTGAATGAGTTGCAAATAACGAAAGATGTTTAACAGCGTCCTTAAATAAAACAAATCGAAGAAAGTTATCCAAGGGACATGCCTAATATTTATAATAGGTCATACTATGAGGTGACGAAGTTGTACAAGTACTTCTATTATTGCACTTATGTTATACATTAGTTGCAGAAAAAATAAAGTTTTACGAAGGTCTTTAAATAAGGAATGATAGATTTTCTTAAAACTACTCAACCTCGTAATTTATGATCTTTCTCAAAGTGGTCCCCGTGGGATGCAATGCATCTGTGTCAGCGTTTGTGCCAGTCTCCAAAGACAGCAGAAACCATTTTTTGAAAGATCCATCAGAACCTCTCTCTCATCCTTCACCACTACTGCAAAATGCCCCAAACGAAGTTGATTCTTCAATTTTGAGGAAAGGTAAAAGCCACGTGGGACTAAATCTGGAAAAAGAGACACACTTCACATTGCTTTCTGAGAAATATTCAGCAACGACATTTATGATGTGCGGCCGGGCGGCATTCAGCTTGTTGCACGGAAATGTGACCTTGCAGAGTTTTAAGAACCTCTCTGTAGTATTGCTCAGTTAAAAGTGTGTGAGCAGGCACGATGTGCTAGTAAATAATTCCTTGAATATTGAAAAAACAAGATTAATATAACTTTGCCAACAGAAGCAGCCATTTTTGCCATTTTTAGTGTTGGTGATAATGAAGACGATCAAGATCCAAATAATGTAGCCAGGTTTCATCAGCAGTGATTACCTTTGAAAGAAACTCCCCATCTTCCTGTAATATCATACTCAACTTCATATAAACCTGCACACTAACGCCCATTTGTCCAGAATCAGCATCTTGGAACCCACCGTGCACAAACACGTCTCATATGCAACTTTTCAGTTATCAACGTATGGGTGGCAGCCAGTGGTAGTTCCATCATCATCTCTCACAATGACATCAGCAGTGTTGACATTTTCTTCCGTTGGAGTACAAAAGAAGCTTCGGTCCACTTTCCTTTGAAATTGATTGCCTCGCATTTTTAAACATTTTAAACGAGCTTCGAGCTGTGCTATAGGGCAGAACATAGGCCTCCTGTAACATTAAGACGAAAGCAGAGTTTTAGAGCAGCTATTTTTCGGCGTGTTTAGCTGTAGACGGAAATAAACATGTGTATGAATAGTGTTTAACGCCCGTTTTTGCTACAGAGGCACCACAGGCGATAGACACTGATGATACATGAGATGAAATGAGATATTGGGAAAGGATTTTATGGAAGGAATCGTTCCAGGCCTAAGTTTAGGGTACATCCCCGGCATTTGCCATTTATGTGGACTGAGGAAAACCTGGAAAAAACCTCAGTCAGGAAGGACCAGGAAGGACCAGGAAGGACGGTCCTGGCGGTATTCGAACCCAGACCTTCCGCTCACGAGTCCGAGACTTAACGACCTCGGCCACCCGTGGCGGTTATAAACATGTGTGAATTTGCACACCTTTCAAAAGGGGAGCCGGAAGTTTCAACAATGCAGCTTGTACCATGTGAACATTACGCAATATATTATTAAATTTTAGCACGAAAAAGTATATCTACAGAATATTATGATCATTATTTATTAAACATCCCGCATACATCGTATATATTTTATTTGAAATTGCTTAATTTTGTCTGCCAATATATATTTTACCCATATGAACTGAATAGATAAAAACCAGTAATAGCTAAAAAAATAATGTTTGATAATGGTAAAGCAATAGAGGAGAAAATGTACAAGTATTAATAACTGTGCATCAATTGAATATTGCCTTACCACCTCCTTGGTCTAGTGGCTAGCGTTGCTGACTGCTGGCCCGGAGATCCGGTTCGATTACAAAGTTTTCTAAGTTAAGGAAGTCTGGAACGGAATCCATCCAGCCTCGTGAGGACAACTGGGAAGCTGTATGATGGAGAGGTGGTGCGAAAGCCGTATAAGGTGACCTACAGATTACCGATATGCTGATCACATGATCCCCTGCGATACTGCTCTATATCAATGAAATCGTAAGATGGAGATAGAGGAACAGGGGTCGCCGGGGCAGGCCAAAGCTCACCCCGGGCTTTAGTGCAAAATGAGAAAAAGAAGGAAAAAATAATTGTATATGATTCTAAAATCCCTAGAAGATGCAATCAATGTGGCATGTGTTTTATAAAGTACAAAGAGTATAAAATGATATATACACTGTGACACTGTGCATAAGTTAAAATATTTCAGTAGTTTCGAAGTATTCACTAACTATGTGTGTGAATATCATTATGTATTTATATCTGCAACACTTGAGTAGCTTCGACAAAAATAAATGCTCTAAATGTTCCTCCCGAAAGAACAACTGCATGGTCAGTTTCTGGGAATGAACATTTATCAAAAGTTACGGACCTTAATGGGTTTTATCGGACAAGCTGCTTTTTCTCCATTCAAAAGGGGACTCCTATTATCTCCGAGTAAATGAAATTTTACACATTCATCTATACTCTTTGAACGCTTATAATGAAATACGTTGTTGAAGAACCTCTTGAGGTTTGGAGCTTTGAGCTTCGACATGCTAATATTAAAGAACGCCTTTGAAAACTAAATGCAGTGCGTTGTGGAACATATTGCTGCCAGCATTCTTACACAAAAGTGTGCTAAATAATGCCTCGTGTTACCCGGCCTTCCTCGATAAAAGGTGAACTTCGGTATACGAGTTTTCTTCAAATAATACGACAAGCCCAAGTCCGTAGGGAGTGTTAGGAACATGAGCTTTGTTTGGGTAGCAGTGAAATTACAAGCTTGCTTTGTGTTGATGGTTAACATATTCAATTGTGTGTATGTGTGTGTGTGAAAACTCAATACTGCATGTGTAGTAGAGAGACGCTCACAACAGATACATCAAAAGGGAGACTATTGGTTTGCCCTCTGTGACCTGCCTTGTCCCCAGATTGCATAGTAATGATTCTGTTTCAGAAACCTTATACACACGCTAATTGGCTAACTTTTGTCCAAAAGAATAACAAAGGATATTTTATGTCACTACTGACACGCAGTTTTTAAAATATTTGAAATAAGCTATTTAGTGCGGAAAATATATATTTTATAAGTGAATGATTTGTTGTAAAAAGGTACAATTAAGATTCGAGAAAAAAAAATGATTTTCTAGAAACATTTAGAAAACCTATTACAAAGACTTTCTCAATCACGTGACGTCATCTTAAAATAAACCGATGAAACGAAAGACATTTTTCAATTTTGGGTAATCATAGCCGGATTACGGAGTGAAATTACGCGACGTGCATTTGTCTTGTGGGCAGTGTAGCCAGCTCTATACTTCCACTAAATAATTCCTAACACGCATCACTGACCACTTTTGCTAGAGGCGGTGGTGAGATTTTGCTAGCAACAAAAGCATGGACAATCGACAATCATAATGCAAAATGGAGGGTTCTTCATGGAGTTATGGTGATGCATCAAATTGCTCTTATCATTAAGAATTCCAAACCACAGAATACAAACAAAAATACAGACAGTATATGTTATCTTTTTTTTTTCTACGTTGGTATTACAAAATCGAATGTAGCGATTATAATAGCAGACTTTTGTACATTTCATTCTTATGATTTCTAAATAGAATAGATATTTTTAAGCATAACAAGTGTTAATATTCTGTGCGCGAATTTAAAATATACTTTTAGTCATGTTCTATTCATGAAATAGTGCTATCCGTATTATGTTCTTCTCTATTGGCACTACTGACAATCGACATTTTTCTGTCGCAAGATTGCTTGAAAAGTTTAAGTACAAATATACAATTATTACAATTTTGTAAGCCATAATTAGAAGAATCATATTTAACATTTTATTTTATTCGTGAAATAGTCCTAATAAATATTATTCCAGGGTCTGAGCTTTCCACATAAATTCACGAACATAGTAAGAGAATTTATCGTCAATCTCAGACCATCTCGTGTTATTACCTCTGATAATTTTTTAATATTCCTCAAGTTTTACCATCAAACATTAAAGATAAGTAAAGTTGAAGTCATTTCCATTAGGCATCATTCATTTTATTATGAAAATAATACTGACATATCAACTCTTTATTAACAACTAGACTTCTATATTAACATTAACATTATTAAGTTTAAAATATAACAAATGAACATAATTACTCTGCCTTCTTAGTGCGCAAACTTTTCTACATAATGTTTAATCAGTGTTCGCATCTCTTACTATTTGCCACTTCAGTATTGCATTATGTCGGGACTTCGTTTTGTTTTGCCCCGCCCCTCGAACCTAGTCCCAAACTGGCAGGTTACAGCTGCATACACCGATAGTCAAGGACAAGTTTTGCCGCTGGTAAGAGCGATTAGTACATGTTTTGGTTCGGAAGAGCGAGAAGACACTTCTTATTGTCTTTCATTTCCGTGTTTGCCATGGTTCAAAGATTAAATACATAACAATGCATTTTTATTTGCTGAAGCATTTTAAGAAGTAAAAGGTCCTTCAGAGTTTCAAGGCTCAGGGCATTCAATCATATGATATATAATTCGTAAAATAGTACTTTAATTTGATACAAATAACAGGACAAGTGTTGGACAAGAAAATAAATTGCAGACCTCGTGTGTTAACAGAGGAAAATATGGATGATATCGTTGCTCGATTAGAACAATCACCGGGAAAATCTGTTGCAAAGTTAGCACAACAAGTAGGAGTCAGCCGTACATTAGGTCATTCAACTACAAATTGCTAAAAGTTTATTAAGGTTAATAAAATGCTGCAGTTCACCGACTTGGGAAGAGGACATTTCTTCTTCTGTGAAAAAGGTAAACTTCATTTGATTTAAATGTTGCTATATCATACAGAGCAAGACAGCATCCATACATTTTCGATTTTTACTTTGTACTGGATAATTATGATCATAGATATTGTGTATTATATAATCATTTAAGAGAAAATTTTAATTTCATTTGGGCTTTTCCGCTCTTATCCTTATTAGCACAAATAATATGCTATATGTACAGTGTTCGTATTGTATACGCAGAATAAATTTACATTCAACTGCTGTAAATATAAACTCTCCCGAACTGCAAGTTTAGAGTGTTCAAGCTTCTGCAAGAACTAAAAACTAACCCGAGTTATTTTGCAGAACTTTATTACAGTTTTGCAAATTTTCCCATTGCAATGTAATACTTTTTTACATTATCTGATAAGAACCATTACTTCAGCAGCGCAAACTCTCTTCGCATTTTTTTTAGATATTTATTGCTGTTCAGTGTATCTAAAGTAAAGACCCAAAACTGTAACTCGTCTACATGGAGAACGCTTTAAAAGTCTCGCCACTTAGATCGGTCGATCAGCGAACTTAACCTCCCTCCAATCGTTGACGTTGACCCTCCAAGCGGCACCATTGCAAACAGGATTCTGACAAAGTCGGGCAGTTGTGTGTGCAGTCGAGAGTAGATTTCATTAAGTAACCCAAATTTTCTCATTTTAGGCTTTTTGTCCCATAATTAAATTTAAACCTTTGGCTTTGATTACCGTGTTTTGTTAACGCATCCGCGCCCTTTAAATGGTGTAATGGAAGGATTTAAATGGTCGCGCGGAAAAGGGTGCGGCAATTTAAATATCCAGAATCCCTTGAAGTTTCTTTTCAATTCAAAATCCATTCTATTTACATTTAAATTACACGGTTTATTGCGGTAAATTTGCTGAAATACGATGGTTATACTCTTTACTATTTCAAAGACATAAGTTGAAAAAATGATAAAAATGTTTATTTGTATGGAGGGAAAGGTCTAACTATGTGGTGAAAACTTTGTGTTTGTTTTTTACTTTATGCACTAGTTCTGTGTAGTTTTACATCAAAGAATGGATTAGCAAAGTTTTATAATATAAGTATATAACAATAAGCTATTCTTAGGTAAAACATAGTTTGTTAATAAAGTGTAGAAGTTAGTAGTTCGGGGTTTTAGGTAAAGGAAACAAAGTTATTAGGAAGGTTGTGTTTAATATCGACTATTAGTAATTGGTTTCATTGATATTTGCACACTGCTTAGAATAAAGGGTAAAACAGCTAAGAAACGGCCTTCTAAAGGGCTTTAGCTGGTAGAGCAAATGCTTTAAAAAATATAGAAACTGTTACAGAATGTGATGACAGGATTGATGATGGAGATGTAAATGAAGGAAACAGAAGACTCCTGCCTGGTACCAGCAAAGAAATTGATGAAAAATGATGCAAACTGAAAAAGTAACTGCTTGTAGTAGGAAGCTGTTCATCGTTGACAATGAAGAGAGAGAAAGCAGATCAAGTCGGATTATGTGTTAACACATAAAGATACTTGGGAGTAATATTTTCAACTCATTCAGATGCAGTGAATGTGGTGCTGAGGGTCTGAACACTGGTGTGTCTGAGGGAATGGAATTTGTGTCTAAGTTAAGGTGAAATGCTTTTCTTGTGGTAAGGGTTTAGTTAATAAATACACTAGTCCAAGGATATGTTCAGATGCTTCTTGTGCACCATTGGCAGCAAATCAACAGATTTGAAACTTGGAAAAGGCCATGCTGGTATGGAGCAGTTTTGTATTGCAATTTTTTTTTTTGATTGATTTATTTAAGGACGCTCTTTAACAGCTCAGGTCATCAGCGTCCCATTCAACTCAGGGCGTGAAACGGCCGACAAATTTTGCTCAGAGGCCTCTCTTTCAGACTTGAGGTTCTTTATCGTGCCGTAAATGTACGACACGGGACCCACGGCTTTACTTCCCTTCCGAAGGAAGCCATACTTAGGATTTTTACGCCCGAAAAAATCCATCGATCCTGGCCGGGTTCGAACCCGCGTTTTGGGTATAGGAGGCAAGCATGGTAACCACTACACCACCAGGACCGACTTGTATTGCAATGGGTGTGAAATGTATGCGTGCATCGACTTATCATTCTCATCTCCTAGATTCTCGTGCAGTTAATAAGCTTTTGCAAAAGAGGGTTTTGAGTATGGCACATAAAGTATTACGTCAAGCACATATAAAAGCTAATCCAGAACTTAATGAGAATGATGTTATCGATATATCCCTCTATGATGAGACTTGGCATAAGAGTTTTTTTTTTTTTTGATTGATTTATTTATGGACGCTCTTTAACATCTCAGGTCATCAGCGTCCCATTCAACTCAGGGCGTGAAACGGCCGACAAATTTTGCTCAGAGGCCTCTCTTTCAGACTTGAGGTTCTTTTTCGTGCCGTAAATGTACGACACGGGACCCACGGCTTTACTTCCCTTCCGAAGGAAGCCATACTTAGGATGGCATAAGAGGGGACACACTTCTAGCTATAGGATTGGAATTGTAATAGACGTACTCACAGAACTAGCTATAGATTTTCAAATTCTGTCAAAATACTGTGCAACTAGTAAAGAGGGTTCTGGATTTACTGGTTGGCTTCAGAATCACAAAGAAAGTGATAAATGTGGAGTTAATTACACTGGATCCTCCAATGAAATGGAAGCAGCTGCTGCTGTGGAAATGTGGAAGACATCCATTGAACTGGGCAAGATGCGATACACTGCCATAGTTTCTGATAGAAGCTCGAAGACCCATTTGGTATTGAAAAAATTAGCTGTTTAGGTTTAGACATCCAAATAACCAAGGATGAAAGCCTTAATCGTATATCAAAATGTTTAGCAAATGGATTAAGAAATATAATAAATGAATGAGATCAAGTTCATTTAGTAAGTGTCCAGATAGCCTTACAGAATATGTAATAATCAAACATGAAAATTATTACAGAAGTGAAATAAAAATATCGCAATTTTGAGCAAATAAAATCTGCTGTTTATGCTACCCTTTACAAGAGCTACATTTCCGCAGCAGATTTTAAATGTCCTGGAGGGAAAACTTCTTGGTGCTTTTACAATCGTACCAAAGATGAGGATCCTCCAACACATGAATATAGTAGAAAAACATTTTGTTACCTGATGTAGTGGGGAAGCTGCGATACCAGTGTTTCAGACCTTGGCACCCAATGACGTTTTGGAAAGATGCATGAATGCAGCTTTATATATCATTATTTGGAAAAAGTGTGTAAAAGAAACACTTGTGTCAAAAAAGAGATTTGAAATTGCTGTAATGTCTGCTGTTAGTGAGTGTAATACAGGTTATGAATATTTATAGCACATCAAATATGAAATGCATGGTAGAATTTCTAGTGTAATTTGGAAGAAGTTAAGAAGTAAGACAAATAACTGTCAACTGAAGGATAGTGCTAGGCTGTTAAAAAGTGTAGAGAATTGCTAAAAAGTGATTGAAGTTGAAAAAACTGCTCAAGCAAGACAAAAGGAGCTCTGAAGGTCCCACATATATTACGGGCTAGTTCTAATTAATGTAAGTTTTGTTACATAATTGCCACTGACACATGAGTTTATTATTCAAAATGCTCCTTGGACAATAGTTTTGCAGATATTCTCTTGAAGCTTATTATACAAATTGTCCAAACAATTTTAATTAAAACTTATCTAAATTTTTAATTCAAGGTTTCATTCCAACTAGATTTTGTAACTTTAGCAAAATTTTCAGAAATTGGACTATATGAGCTTTGAGATTTTTTTTCTCCCAAACAGTGTAACATACAAAAGACAAAATTAGATAACTTTGTAACCTTATATCTCATAAATTAACTGTAATTTAAATTCCTTTGGTTATAAAATATATTACAAGGGACAATTTTATCTAAAGTTCATAAAAATCATCAAAACTTCCCCCCAAAGGTTTTCCAGATACAAAGTTCAAATTCATAATTTCATTTTAATTCTGTGTAAGTAATGTATTCTCAAAATTTGAAAAATACTGAACAAAAGTATCGATTTTTCAATATGTCGTCGTTCCTCAAAATACAGATCAAGGTTCAGAAAATCGTGTAGCAGAACGAGTAAATTAGGGGTAAATTTCCTGGAAAACGATTTCAACACGAAAAATAGTACACAGCTTTAATATGTTCTGAGCTGACGGGAAAATAATCGAAGGCTGGTCTTTTGTCATGTGCCGTATATTTGGTCCCAGAATTGTTAACCCTCGTTAATGGACACCTCCTTTCCCAGATTTCACGGTTTGTGATTCTTATCTTTGGGGGGCATTTAAAAACTGAGTACATGCAAGTAACCCTCAACATTGAATGAACTTAAAACCCACATTTTAATGGTTATGGTTATGTCCATTAATGATGTGGAACGAGATGCAAGTCTGTGATAATTTCCTAAGATGTGGATTGTATGCCTGAAAACATGGGCAACATTTTTGGCACTTACTCAAAGTAATGTGGGTACTTTCAGTTATTTAGTATCTTGTACTTAGGTTTAAAACGGTGAAACTCTTGAGGCTGCGATTCTACTCAAGAAAACACCGGCGGCAAAGTGGGTTCTAACCGTCGACCGACTGGCAAATTTATCAGAACTTTTAAACCTTTCTCACTGTACATAATTGTTGAAAGAGTGGCTTAAACTGCGGACTTTAGCAACGAACAGTTGACTTTAATTCTACGTACCCATAACAGATGTTTGCAGATATAGTTAAGTTTTCATTTCCACTCGAAATGCCTATCGCTTTGAAATACGTGTGTGACTATGTAAAATATTGAGCAGGATGACTCAGGCGAGAAGGCATGAGACTAGAATTCAGAAGATCCTTGTTCAAATCCCTTGGGGCCAGCCATCCTTCTTGGAGTTTATCGTCGATATTTGTTTTCTAATACTTTTCCGCTTTCTCCTTTCATCTCATTTTATTCCAGGTTGCAGGTAGCACTTAGCAGGTAAGGGATTGACTATATCCGGCCTGCGGCGCTGGAATTTGCTCCTTCTTTATGCTACTAAACCTCAGACAGATAGGGGTGAGGTGAGGGCTACGAAGAGCAGCCAGGATGGGAGCGGCAGGTACTAATGCAGATTGAATATCCCAACGCTGGCTGACGCCCCTCGGAAAGGCCGTTTCCACTCCAGACGTCAGGATAGAAATCTCTCTATGGTGCTCGCAATGCCTCAGCTTATGAAATCCTCTTCTGTCCCTACCAGTACAACGTCTTTACATGTAACGGCCCTGATATGATTATGTCGTCCCGATTATAGTAATTCAATGTGTTTCTGAGTCGTCTATATGCTAGAGTTTCTAAGGGTTTACAACACTCGATCGTACAAGATAATAATACTACAACATTTAAAAAATCTGTAAGGTATCTAAGCTTCCTCACCTGTCCTCTTGGGTAATGTTTCTGTTTCCATTTGATGTACATCTAGAGAAACAACGATTCGTCTAATTGATCGTTTTCCTCGATGGTTGTCGCATTTCTTACAATATTCTCGTTATATTTTGAGAATATCTTGCATCACAATGAATATACGTATGTATATAATCCTTGCAAATAAAAAGTATAATAAAGTCAAATTATATTAAAAATAGCATGAGAAAAGGCGATTTTTTCCTTGCAGGGTAAACTTATTTACAAAGGACTAGAGATAAAACCCAAGGGATGATTTCAGCTGCACCAGTAAGTTCTTTGAAGGAAGAAATAGTCGTGAACTTTATCCCAAAATGTGTTTCTGTTTTATTTTTCAAGGATGTTTGTTACGACTCGCTTAAGCGAACAACTCGGGATAAAAATATTGGAATTTCACAATCAGCTTCGAGAAGGAAAAAGAAAAAGGCACGAGGAAATCTAGAAGAAGACCGGCGGAAGGCAAATAGAAGGTTACGAGTTACTAATTTAGGCTAGAATATTCTTTGCGCAAAGAAAATGTATTTACAAAAATGTTATACCTATAGGTCGGAATTTTGAATAGGATTACAGGGCATTACCATAATCCCAATTCATTACTAATCATTTTCCAGCCCTCTCACCCTAGCCAACAGAAGCACAAAAACTTAGAATTGCGCTGAAAAAAAGAGAAGTATTTGATTTATTTTACAAAATTTAAACTTCATTAACATTTTAAAAAAATGCACCACAATAGTTGATATTAAAGAAGTGTACTACAATAATAATTACAAATGGCAAAGAATATTGAAATATATGGTATTCTTGATTTCGAGCTTAACTCAATAAAAGTAATGAGAAAATAAATTATATTATATTACATTCCCCCCCATTATATTACATTCATTATATTCCCCCCCCAAAAGACAAATTGAAATTACATTAAAATATACCCAACAACGAGAGATAACATTACATTAACGTTCACGCAAAAAACATATTACAGCATCATAATTATTACAATATAATATAATGTGCACCATCACATCGTTAAGGCGCGGACTCGTGATTCGGGAGATCTGGGGTTCGAATTCCACCAGGACCGTCCTCTCTGACTGGGGTTTTTCCAGGTATAACTAGCAAATGCCGGGGAGGTACCCTAAACTTAGGCCTGGAACGTTTCCTTCCTTAAAAAATACCCTTGCCCAATTTATCATTCCGTCGGTCCTGGTGGTGTAGTGGTTACCATACTAGCCTTCTAAACCCAAGATCGCGGGTTCAAGGATCGATGGATTTTTTCGGGCGTAAAAATTCTAAGTATGTCTTCCTTCGGAAGGGAAGTAAAGCCGTGGGTCCCGTGTCGTACATTTACGGCACGAAAAAGAACCTCAAGCCTGAGAGACCTCTGAGCAAAATTTGTAGGCCGTTTCACGCCCTGAGTTGAATGGGACACTGATGACCTGAGATGTTAAACAGTATCCGTAAATAAATCAATAAAAAAAAGTATCATTCCATTCCACGAATCATGAGTGTCCACCGCCTGTGGTGCCTCAGTAGTAAAAACGGGGGTTAAACACTACTCAAATATACCAAAGTAATTTTCCAGGGTTTTCCCCTAAGAACAGAAAATGGAGATTTCTAACCAGCTTTGAGCAAAGCAATCAGTACATAATAAACATAAACGTTACAACATGACAATCTCAGAAAGTAAGGATTCTCCTTGGTTTTCACCTAAAAGTCGAAAACGGAATGATTTCATACTTATTACGACTCAGTTATTACACCCCATTATTAGTTATTAAACCTCTCTTAGGCCACAATATATGGACTAAAATATGATGTAAAATATGGTCAAAGAATATAAAAATGTTGCAAAATAATGCAAAAAGTTATCTGCATTTTATCAACATTTCATGCTATTATACAATCCAGTTAAAATGTTATTACTCAACAACAGAATATAAATTTGGGATTGGTATTGTTATTACAACAATTATAATATTTGTATAATATTACACGTTTATTTATTCTAATATTTCTATAACAATTTTGTATTAAAGAAACAGTGCCTTTCAAAACAATGTTTTAAATTTTCAAATGTGGATGTGTCTACTGTCTCTTAAAATGGCTTTTTAGTTACCAAAAATCCGCTCAGTATCACAAAAAGTAATGGTGACCACTATTTTTTTTTTTTGACCTGCGTTATGTTCAACTTCACTTTGTCTACTTTTGCAACTTAAACTGAAAAAATGCTGTCAGAATGTAAAACATTCAACAAGTTCTCATGGCCTCAACATTAACTCTCACAATATTCTATTGCCTCTAACCACTAGCCATTATTGATTTTTTGTGTTTCACACTTCATGGAAAAACCAGAACCGGTTTTGAAATTATATTGATAGTAAAATTAATTTTAAACTGTTATCTGAAAAGAACAATTTTGAAATAAAACAAATATGGAAAATATTTAATAAAATGTTGAATTATGTAATGCCGTAAGGTTTTCTTTGCTATGTAAAATGTATGCTATACTCAAAAATTTGGACAAATATGAAGAATAAAATATGTTTTAAATTACACTGGGCAACAAACAAATAATTTTTTAATGTTTCGAGCACTTCATGAGGCAATTCCTACTATTTTTGGGTTGAGAAAAACAAACATGACAATGAAAAAATTTTATTAGCTCTAGTTTCTATGATATACACAAGGTGGAAGTATTACATATTAACGGATTGAGAGAAAAGGATACATTTTAATTACATACATGCTAACAACAATGAAAGTGCATTTGGTTTTTTTAACTGGTAATTACATGCTAAGAGTTCTAAATTGCTGGAAAAATACTTTGCAGATAGTCGTGTCTGAAGAGATTCATGTGGTGGCCTATTGATTTCGTCGTCTTTTAGCTTGCCTCTTGTGATAGAGTTCCGCAGAATCCCTATAGAAAGACCAACAGTAATCCGCAAGCATTACTTCATTCCAACGGCCCTGATATCTTTGTTCCATAACAGAAATGTCCTGATGGAATCTCTCCCCATGTTCATCACTAACAGCTCCACAACTAGGAGAGAAAAAGTCTAGGTGGGAGTGGAGAAAATGGATCTTAAGGGACATGTTGCATCCAAGGTTACGGTATTTTTGCAGGAGCACTGTCACCAAATGCTTGTAGTTGTCATCTCTTTTGTTGCCTAAAAATCCATGAAAACACCCTTCAAGGCTTCCCAAGCTTCCTTTTCTTTCCCCTCCAAAACTTGGTCAAATGCAGGATCCTTTACAAGTTCTCTTATTTGTGGTCCGACAAAAATGCCTTCCTTAACTTTTGCATCACTTAATTTCGAAAATTTCTCTCTGATGTACTTAAAGGCCCGTCCTTCTCGGTTCATAGCTTTGACAAAGTTTTTCATCAAACTCAGCTTGATATGCAGGGGTGGAAGAAGAACGTCTTTTGGGTCCACAAGAGGCTTGGCAGTCTTTACAAGAGGCGTCATATTGCGTTTCTGTGAGGAAAATGTTATTTCACCACAAATATAACAAAAGTTATTCACCATATTTACAAATTTTCGTGGCATTTTTACAAATTTTACACTAAAAAAGCACTCGCGAACCAGAAATTTTGCATTAATTTGAGTAGAAACTACATGTAATTCACAGTCACAGCAACAGTATCTATGTTTATGACTTACAAACAGCTGAAGAGCATTTGTGTTTTGTTATTTGACAGGTGTGCCAACTCCCAAAAAATTTCCCCCAAATTTAAAATCTTCACTCTAAAAAATGAAATGTCACTTTATCTTCAAAACAAGAGCTAATCTATCATTTTTATGGTTATTTTTTAATTCAGCAGATGGAAATACATGTAAATTCACTATTTTTAAGCCCGAAACATTTTCATTGCTGCCCAGTGTTATTATAAACATCCTTATTCATAAACTACTGACACCATTTTAATTGTAACTAAAGAGAAAACAAATATGCATTTAAATTTAAATCCTAACCCTACTAATAATAAGCTTTTACCTTATTTATGACAAATTTATCTAAAACTAATAACTAGAAACGTCAAAATCATATACTTCTGCAGGGCTTTGACTCGAGTGGCAGCACGAGGCTGCATCAAGTGCAACAAGACAGAAAATGAGGCTAAATGTTAATATGCTGCACAGTTGTGGGATAGCAACACTTGAAGCGAATTCACGTGGTTGGTAATGGGAACGAGACGACTTTAATTCAATTTGAATTAATATCTCCTGCCTCTAACTCTACCTGCGTTACTGAATCCACTCACACGTCTGGATCCCATTACACCACAGAAATAATTTAAATACTACTGGAAATGACGTACCAGCGTTCTCTTCAAGAGCTTGCTCGTGTTTTTGAGCAAATGCACAAATCCTGTAGCTGATGTTTTCTTTCAAAATATGCCAAATGCAAAACGCGCTGGGCTATTCTGAGGTTGCAGCAGCGCTAAAGGAAAATTTTAATTTTGTAGCGATAATTAAATACAACATATTAATTGGATTAATTAATCTCTTCCGCAATTATTATACAAGCTTATATAGAAAGTACTGACACATTTAATAATACTGGGTGACTTACGAAACATCGGCTCGAAAGCCTCGAGAATGCATTTAGGCATGGCTACGGCAAACCAAATGATGAAGAAACATTGGTGGAGAGGAGAAAGGTAAAGAAAGCTACGTCATTACAATCTCTATTTCGACGCCTGTATGAGCACGAAGAGGCGGTTTGTGCCGTGAGGAAATGTTCACAACCGCATCGTGAATTTTAATAAGGGTATACCTGCATACCGGTTTCATCAAGAAAACGTGAAAAATGTTTGCAAAAGTTGGCATCCCTGAAAACAGAAGTGTATAACCACTTTTTTTTTTTAAAAAAAATGGCGTATAATGAAACAATTGCGAATCAAATAAATAAATCCTGTACGTTCCTTCATCTGCTGTAGTTGAAGATATTCTATCAGAAGCCCTAATAAGTCAACATGTAAATTAACTGTTATTAACTAGCTGTGGGGCCGGTTTTTCGTGGGCTAACCTGTACAGTAACATTTGTACTTTAACTCCTGCATATTACAAAATAAGTGATTTCAGAATGGGACATTTTATGCAGGGCAACTTCTTAAAAGCCAATTCAATATTTCAAAAAGAAAAAAAAGCATTATTACAATCGAATCCAAAATCCCAGCTCGACACTTGTAAAACCATATTCACCTGGATTATGGGTCTATGTGTACTTGAGCTTCAACATAGTTGTGTTCAAGTCGCCTCACTGAAGTACCGGTGTTAAAATTCGTCCTTAATGTGGCAAGAACGATCAGTTATTTGTTCCCCTGCCGATCCTAAAAATTGTGGTGCTAATATGCCAGAAGACAAAAGACCAAGAGGGCTTCATTGCATCCTCTGGGATTCTAAGGCCCTCTGTATTTAAAGTCTTGCCTCTTCACACATCCGACGAAGTGAAAATGTGCTTCGATATTATCAAATGACACAAAATGTTTGCATTATCACTAACGGCAGAAATAGCCTTGTTACATTCAGCAGTTACTGAACAATACAGATCTTGTAAGGGTTGAACTCTGCGACAGGCAGCAGATGGTGAGAGCTAATGAGGCGCCTCCATTGATCTTTGTGGGCTTTGGTTTACCGCAGCAATCACGATTTTCTGACGTTGTCACAGCACTGCATGTGAAACACGATTAAGTTTACTGAACAGAAACAGCACGCCTCCATTTTGTCACGCAACTCAATATGGCATTATGCAATTGGAATCGAACGTTGAAAGTTCCGTTGTGCTGAGCTGTTCCTACAAAGAGCTTTGCTGCTGTAACATGTTACAACGTCCATCTCTCCGTTTATGCCCGTAAATGAAGCGTTGCACGAGACTGTTTATCATCAATAATGGTTACCATAGTAACAAAAATATCATGGCCAGCTCTATCCGTACTACATACAAGCTGCATACATCTGGCTATATGCTAATGTCCTTAAAGAAGACGTATATCGTACCTTAAGAGCTAAGGATTATTTTCACACGTATCGATACTTTCCATGTTACCTGAATATGTCTATTCTATTAAACACTGAAGAAAATTATGTGTTATGTATACCGTATATTTATTATTGTACGTTTAGTTTTAACGAAAACAGTATCAATGAATAAGTGTAATGTTTGTTTGAATACCTTGAACAATAAAAAAACCTATTCCAGGTCACAGTATCCTACAAAGGATACCAACTGTAATTAAATTAAAAGCAACATTCCTCGTAAACTCGCCCATGAAGCTCTAGATTGAGGCAATATGAGATTAAGTGTGGTATGCAAAGGAAAAATATTCTTAAAAATATATTGATTTAACTGTTTACCACAATCATTTAACGTTTACCATGGGCTGCAGGGAAAAGTTATGAATAAATTCAGCAAATATACAATGATAGTAGTCAAACAAATGAGTATAACAGAAGAGAAAACATCACTTATTAGTTTTTAAACCCTATGATATTTACTAATCAGTGTAATATGCCTCTCGATTGGTCTGTCCATTAACAATGAGCACATTAATTGTCTGAAAGACGTTCGATTCGATTACTGAGAAATAAAATCGAAACTAATGCAGTTGCCTGTTTATTATTGGCGGTTACTATATAACTACGAAGTAAACATTACAAGATTTGTCATAGTCAACCAAAAACTATAATAATAATAATAATAATAATAATAATAATAATAATAATAATAATATCCCCCTCAAACGAGAGAAGGAAATTAATTTACCATTGTACCTATATAATTTGTGTTGACTATGTAAAAAGCTTTTGAAGTTGTTCATATGTCATTAAACATGGTATATAGTGTATAGTAACGATTATCCAAACCATTTAATTAGAATCATACAATGAATGTATTTTAAGATTAAAATTATAATTTACAATGGAGAGGAAATTACAATTGATATAATATCCATACACCATCAAGTTAGGAGGGAATGCTCTTTTTCAATATTATTATCTAATATTTACATAGACGCCGCCATAAAAACAGTACAATGTCGATGTGCAAATTCAGAAAAGAAATTGCCAAAAGAAGTACACAGATTTCTAGTGGAAGACTCTAATCTGAAAATATCTACTACTGAACAAAATGTATGGCTTTTATAGGAACGATGTTGTAGTAGTAAACAACCAAACAATAAAATAGACAATATCTTTCAATTGATTAGATTGTAATGCTTGGTACACATAAAAATATAAAATTAGCAAGCTTATATAAAATACGTGCTACAATTAGACCCCCGCTTAAAAATAAAACACAACGAGGAAAACGATTAAAAGCTTATTATGTATTTGCGGTAGCTCAGTTAATATAATATGAAGGTGAAAACTGTCCTTAAGTAGATCAGACAAAACATAATAAAATCAGGGGAGACTAACTTTTTACTTACTGTAGCAGAATTTGCATTATTAAATAAAAAGGAAATTAAGAAATGAGACAAAATCTTTATGTAAGCAAAACTGGTACGGACATGTTAACAAGAATAGAGTTCAATAGACTAGTACTAAACTATTGAAGTATAGATCGACTGGTAAAAGAAATCCAGGAAAATGTTTAGATGATATTGGAAAAGGGAACGGGCCATTTGGTCTAATACAGAACGATGAATAAGTCTGAACAATATCTGAACTTGTGAGATGCAAATCCTCTTTTCATACCCACCTGATACATAACAGTTTAATGATGTGTCTTCTTTCAGTTTTTTAGAGTTTTACTTAGAAAAACTCTAAAATAAAATTTGTTTTTATTTAATAAACAGTCTCAGCTCTCCATCAATTTCTATCTCTTGCACGTTCTTTCGTCAACCTGTTATACTCCTTATTACATCATATATTCCTATACTTTTAGGCATTCCATTTCAGCTTCACATTCTCTATATCTGCTGTTTTCCATTCCATTTTCATGATTAAAATATATTAGTGTTCATTTACATCTATGTTTGAATGGCAGTATACCTTGCCCATATAATTCCGAACTCTGAACTAAAAATACTTTCTTCTTGATTATCAGATTTAGATGTTCAATTTACCTCTGAATGTTTCCATAATATAAAAATAACTACAAATTGAATTCATGGTTTTGAAATTATATATTATCTATTACCCGATTTTATATGACTAGTATGTTATAATTTTCAATCTCCAGATCTACCAGAGGATTCAGAAAGTAAATTTCGCTTGTCTCCAAAACAGGCAGGACTACGCTGTAAGAGTGATACTTGCATTGGACAGATTACATGTTCATGCCACTATCGTTCACGTAACGATAGCATCATAGCACGAGTGACTCATGGAAACCAAGATTGAAGCACGATTTTGGGGGCAAAAAGTCTGAATAGAATTGAAACTAATCTTGAAATTTCGGCGGTATATTGGCCAAATGCTACACGTTTATGCACCTACAGGAATCGTAGAGTTACTGTCGGGGAAATTATACAGGAGTTGGATGACTCAGAAGGGAGTGCTCACTCCACCGTTTGAGATCATCTGGAATATCATAAGTTTTGTTCATGATGAGTTCCTCGTTCATTGTCATCCGAACACAAAGAAGGAAGACTTTTGATATCTAGGAACTTCTTTAAGCATTTTTCTATGGCAGTCATAAATGGGTACGTCTTTTCACCCTGGAATCGAAAAGGGCCTCTCCGGTAAGGAAGATGTTCAGAGTTGCAGGAAAGTTCATGGCCACTGCCTTAACTTACTGTGAAGGTGTTGTTTACATTGATTTATGCAAAAGGGCACAACCAATTCTTGCTATCAAACATTGATATCATTATTCAGAGTCGTAGAAAAAGATTTGGGAAGTTATGCAAATATATTGTTATCATTTGCGACAATGTAACAGAAAACTTTGTTTTAGGGATTTTAATGGTACGATGCAAACACCCAGCTTGCATCTTGGCTTTTGTTATATGCTCGGAAAGCTGAAAGATCATCTATAAGACAATAATAAACAGATGCAAACAGCATCCTGCAAAGAATCCGTAACGATGCAGCGGATTTCTATTGCCAGCAATCGAAAAATTAGTAAAACTTGAGACAAATACAGAAGCAGGTGATTATGTCGAAATATATTGTGGTGCATGTGTCTTATGTTTGTAATGGTTTGATCAATAAATTTTTCTTTCCCTATTAATCAAATGTAACTTAGCAACCCCTTCTTGTTATTAAAATAATTTATTTTCAGTGCATTCATAGAAGGGTGCTACTTTCTGACCCGTTACTAAGATCGACGCATGCTTTTCAAAGACAAAACACTTTTTGTATCAGATATAATTTGCTGTAAGAGGTAAATACTCAGTTTTTTTGTTTCTGAACCTAAACTACACCTCTAATTAAACATTTTAATATTAAAAATATTTAATATGCGCTTTGATTGCATAATTTACCTCTAAAAATAAATTTTCCCTTAGTTCTCTAAAAAAAAACTCTCTGTATCAAATTTCATCATATTAAAATATTTAAAAATTTAAAATTATACATTTAAACACACTTCAGCAGAAGCTGAATCAAATGAAAACATCGCACACCGTTACACATTTTTATTTCCTCCTACAACAACATTTCTCTAGACTTTCTCCTTTTATGCAGTTCAACATTTTAGCGGCAATCACGGAATACACTAAGCATTTTCATTTTTTACTAAGAGACAACCTCTGAGTGGTGTGAAGACACTTAAATGCGGACTTTAACGATCCACTTCTCAGTTCGATTACTGCACCTTAAGCACGCACACAGCACTCTCCTTTTCAAGTGTCGTCAACCAATCAGTTTCGTTGCCAATTGTCTTTTTAATAATTAAGGCTTTTTATCCCTGACGACACCCGGAACTCGTTGTGTGTTTGGTAGGTATTCTGCAAGAACATTTTAAAGATAAAACGACCACTTAAATGTTCTTTTGTAATATTGCCTAATTCAAATGGAATAGTTTCAGCAGGATAAAGCAGACTCTGTAGCATAAACATTTCAACCCGATATCTTTATATATATTTTTAAAAAGTACATTCTCTGAATATATGGTTTCGTAAGTAACAAAATCTGACTGAAAACAGCAAGTGAAAATGTCTTTATTTTTTAGTTTGATAACCAGGCCATTGTAGCAAAATATAATAGCGTAACCTGTATGTGCAATATATTATTAATGGAGAATAAATTAGGGTTACAGGTTAATAGAGAAATTACCTAAATGTCTGACAAATGATTCTTACGAATTATACAGTGCCTTCATTCTGCTACGCAATGAAAAATCAATATTGGCGACGGAAAGTTACCAAGCAACGGACTCATACTTGCCCAGGGAAAACATGTCGTGCGGCTGTACTGAAAGCGCACATTTTCTGTTTCTTTCGTCAATTTTAGTAGTAACAATAATTAATATTGTACTCATCTCATAGAAGATACTGGTAGTGCATGCTTTGCTAAGAGGCTTGCCTGAATACTTTTGAAAATATTCTGAGGCACTGGCTACATCATTCTTCAGAATATTGTAGGTATATTGTCTGTCGGAAATTTTGTTTGGGCGCCTACAGGGTTTTATTTCAAGTACAGTACAACTTTTATATGGATGAAGATGAGGCAACTGAGTACGTTCATACGTAAGGCCGATAGGCACATCAAATTGCTGATGTTTTCGAGGAGAAGTTTATAATCGATAGCTTATTTCCTCGACTTTCTTTTATGTTGAAAGACGATTCTTTTAATTTCAGCATCTTGTCAATGAAAACCCCTGGGTTCGAACTTTGTTCACCAATCTGAAAACTGCACTTCCCATTGGAGATGTTACTCCTGGAAATTTATCATTTTTTTTTCCATACGTACTCATACGATTTCTTTTAAGCAATAATAAATAAATATTCCTTGTTCTAGCATATACCTCAGATTCGGCATACAATATACAATATACAAATACACAGTAGAAAGTCAAACGCACACTTTCAATAGAAATGGAACTGAAACACAATAAACACGACTGAGCAAACGCAATAGAATAGGGTCAGCGAAATATTAACTGTAGTCTTACCGGAAACCGAGCGTTTACTTAACAACTAGTATATATTTAGTTCAATTGCGTAGTGGAATGAGAGCATGGAGTATACAGAGCTGAAAGGATTATCTTGAATAAACTGTTTCATTTTACTTTCCATTAAAAATTGCCCATTATATTAACATCCTTCTTAGTCACCAACAATCGATTTATTCAATTAATCATCCTCCAGCGGTATAAATAAATCCATGACAAGTATATTAAGCTCAGCGATGCCCAAACGATCACAAAACTTTTCAGGTGAATATACTTAAAAGTACTTAAAGTTATGAAAGAATATACCAGGACATTTATTTCACTTCATTGTATAACAGAAATATATGCTTTCAGATACATGAAAACATGAAGAATAACAGAGAAGTTACTTTTTTGGTTAAATAACAGATCAACGACCAAAATGGTAATGGAAGTTTTCTTTTCATTTATAGCATGGAATCGTCCCACATAATTATGGAACCCATTTCTATTTATATGCATACATATGTACGTACAGAAAAAATGTAAATAGTTTGTTATCTGAAATCAATTTTAGAAAGAGAGAGGAAAAGAACGTTTTATGTAGCAAAAATAAAAATTCAACAACAATGTCAATCTTAGAGAATCTTACCTGGAGCAAACACGGGTGAAAAGAGCTATGTTAATAGATGTAGGTATCATAAGAGGATGATCCGCCAAAAAATAGCCAAGAGAAAATGTAGGAAATGAAAAATACTAAGACTGGTGACTTCCAATGACACTATAATCTGGAAAGAATGCGAAATTTAAGGCTACTGAAGCTTATAGTAGAGGAAGGAAAAAGAAGATGATCATTTGCTATTTATTGTTGCATAATATGCAAAATTCAACGGAAAATTTAGATCCAACTGAACAAAAATCAGAAAGTAGAGATGTTTCGTGGAACAATAAAACACGGACTGACTGATTTAAAACTTTATTCAGTAATAGCTTGACTGGAAATATGCTTTTGTAAAGAAGAACATTCTTAATATAATAACAATTTATGTATTTAATCTATACAAAGTAATATAATTTTAAGCAAGCATTATTACATTCAATATTATTCTAAAATAAATACAAAATTATATATGGCAAATCATAACGTTTTTCTAAAACTTATAAAAAGAAATAGAATGTTGTAACTTATGTACAGAGGAAATATAACACTTAAGCTTTAAACACATTTAACGTTCCCCAATAAAAATTGTAGCATGCTATTCAGTAATTGTAAATCAAATCTGTCCAATATATAATTCTTGATATTTTATTTAAAGATTGATATAAATACTGTCGTATTTCAAGACTTACAAAATATACAACCCATGCCTATGCAGTCAATATGGAATTATTTTGTATGTTAAATTGTTATTGAAGTCAAGGAAGTAATTCTACACGCTGCTAACACAAAATAGTGCCATTTTTTACTGTTTTACACAAGCAGTTTTAAACTATCTTAGTGACATTAATGAAATGAATAAATTGTGTATTAATGCAAATAAAGGGTGAAAAGAACAGACATAGACCCTTCGAGAGCACTTATGCTTTTCATTCATTTCATTTATTTTATTCTAATAAAGTTTTTCCGATAGTATAAATATTTATGCATTGCCCATAATTTTTTTTTCAAATAACATGCAATTAATCTATCCTAACAATAATGCTTATTTGTATATTAAGTATGAATACTTGAAATAAAGCCCCTACATAAGGCTTTAGTTATAAATATGGCCCGCTCGCGCAATGTTGTACCTTTGTATTGCAGCGGACTGCTCTGATATTTAACATTGCTCATCTCCTATTTGTCATGTCCTTGCAAGTGCTTCTGAAGCTATTCAATGCAGCCCATATGATAGAATATACTCGTTCCTAAGATAACGAATTTTATGTGAAAATATTATTTGAAATACAAATGAGCTAATCGTATGCATGCTGAATTTATTCAGAACTTTTCTGAGCAAATATCTGCTTCCAGAACTCAACTCCCACAATATTGTCCATAAACTTGAACCTACTGGTTCAGTGCAGTGTAAACTAATTTAACCAAAAACATGCACTTATATCATGCATTTATTTTTTTATCCCTTTTTACACACATGATAGCATTTTATTAATAATATTTTTGTATACAAAGAAAGTAAATATTCTAATCTAAAATCAATTCAAACACATGCGAATACTTTAGTAATCTTTTCAATTATATATATATATATATGATCAATACTTTCAATAAATATGTTTTGTTCTGTTATATTTACCAAAATATCAGTTAATTCCTTCTAGAAGCTACATGTTGTTCCAAATTGTTTGTAGAAATATATACAATAAGCAGCATTCAAAATACAAAACAATACGATACACTAATTTTTTTTAAAAAATTCAATATTAAATTCATTTCAAGTCTTTCCGGTTTGAAAAAATTCCTATTAAACATACATTTAATATGACAAAAAATTATTCAATTTAAAATTGAGGGAAAGGTTTAAAAACAGTGTTAATAACATTTTAGTTTTCATTCCCTTATCCCCAGCCATCGCCCAATCAAAATTTTCAAAATTCTTAAATTGAAAGAGGACCAAATGCGATCATATCTTTTAATTTCTATCGTTATCTGGCAACCTAATTCTTGTTATTGTTATTTAAATTTGAACAGAATAGGAAATGAGTCATTTGTAGGTGAAAAAGCAAGGTTTTATGGGTAAAACTACAATTTTAATATTATAGTAATGCAGCCTAATTCAGAAGTCGTGACAGATCAGCATACGTTCTGCTCTTTCTTATAGGGAATACACAAATTTTGAAACAATTTATTATCTAAACACAATTACAATAAATGTTAAGTAGTTTTTTTATTATTATTCTGTCCAAATTCAAACAACAATAACAACAGTTCACAATGCCAGGAAACTATAAAAAGCAAAAGATGTTATAACAATTGTATTCTCTTTAAAATTTAAGCATCAAAAGTTAAGGATTACATTTGAAATTTAAAATGAGCATGGCTGGGGTGAACCCAAAATTTAACCAACATTAGTTTTAATTGTCAGGTAATAATTTACTGTTGTTTGAATTTGGACATAACAATAAAAAACCAGATAGTACAAAATTAATAAAACATTTTATTCTGGATGTTATTTGAAATAATTTTTTTCAACAAAACGCAACTACTGCATTGAATGTTGTGTAGTTTTTATAGTACTATTCTGTCTAAATTCAACAGTAACAGATTAGGATGCCAGGAAAAGATAACAAATATACGTTACACAAATTGCAGTCTCTTTAAAATGTAGGCATTAAAAGGTAAAGATTTCATTTGACATTTCATAGTGCTGGTGATTAATTAAAGTGGTGAATTTAAAATATATTCAGCATTTTTAAACTTTTAAATATATGTGTGTTTGTTTAAATTAACTTTATTTTAAATAGGTAGTTATTCATACTGATAAATTTGGAAAATACGAAAGTCTTGTATTTTATATTCTTGAAATCGGAACCTTCTTAAACCCACACCCTGTACTTTTAACATTTTTTTGTAGAAAAATATGAAATAACGTTATAACATCTGCACCATAATTACGGATAACCATTGATTTGTATGACAATTTGTATGACCATGTACACGTTTTTTACTAGTTCTAAATATCCAATACATTTAATTGTATTCTGAGGTTACATAATAGT
The DNA here is from genome assembly GCA_030762175.1 of Metallyticus violacea. NCBI lineage: Eukaryota > Metazoa > Arthropoda > Insecta > Mantodea > Metallyticidae > Metallyticus > Metallyticus violacea. The sequence continues at coordinate 57,558,640 of CM060840.1, forward strand.
ACTTTGCTCATGCGTATTGATGCAAGAAGATAGTTGAACGTTCTATTTCCCTAGAGATTTACTCTAACGCCTGTAATTTTTCTGCCATCGCTTTTGAAATCTTCCAAGTGACAACGGTCTATTGGTTTGTATTTTAATATTTCCTTGGGATTCGTTCAACCGAATTCCCTGGAAATCAGTTCCCCAGTTCTGTCGATAAATGCTACTTATAGATGTTTCTGCTACAACCTCAAACTCTCATTAAAATCTCAGCTTGTAATTTCCTCTTAGTTTTCTTACAACCATTCGAGATTTTCTGTATAAAGTATTGTGATATTTAACATTATTGAATAAACTTTAACTTAATTCCCTTTTATATTTTGTCAGTTAGTGCTTTAAATTTTGTTTTTTTAATTTTAAACGTCAGAACTATGTCATTTACACATGCAGCCATTTGATGGCTACTTCTTAAATATTTTGAGTATTTAGTATAGCTCTATTTTTGTTTTTGTTAGAACTATATATTTATAGAACAATAAAAGTTACACAAATGGCTAAAAGATATTTTGTTCTTTGTGTACCAAGTGTTCAGCTTGTGTTTAATTTTTTCAATTAATAAGAAAATTGAAGTTTTAGTCTCTAACAATGTTTATATTTCACTATTTTATATTCCACTTTAATTTAAAATTACGGTTAAAGGAAGCATTAAGGTTTTTTGAAGGAATTAGGAAAAGAAAGAATAAGGCACGATACTTTTTGGCATATTACGGTAGGAAAAAATTCAGGAAATTAACAATCCAATGTCTAATGTATTGAAATGAGGGCTGGCACTGAATCCATTACAGAGATTCCTTTCTCATTTATCCGGATGACTTGGTAGGACCTCGTTTTTCATTCTCCCCACCTCCAACGCTTCGCCTCTAATACAAAGTATCGATCTCATCTGCGGCAGATGTTCCAGAGGAGTTTCAATGTCTATTGCATAAATATTAAATCACTTTGCTTTATACGAATGGTAATAATCCAAGAGAAAAGAGGATAGCCGACCGCAGGTCACATGATCTATACTCGTAGTAACAGCTGATGTACGAGCAACTTCATCGCATGTAACGGGAGTCACGAAATGAATGTTTTCACAAGCCCGCTAAGGCCAGTATGTCGTGCAACTGTACAACTTACACCATGATGCTGTCCGATTTATTTACAAATTATACGTCATTTAAAGAGCCGCAATACAAGGGCTTGGCTTCAGAAATAATTTAACTGAGCTAGACAGAAAAATAAACAACTGTAAGTAAATAGTTCTTTTGTTACTGCACAAGTACTAGGCAATGTGAACCTCTTCGACCTCATCCATGCATCAAGACTAAAGAAAAAGAACGTACATTTAAATACCCCTCTTAATTATATATATTCTGGTCAAAGTAGAAGGCGAACTACTGTGAACAAATGTTAGACTGGTAAATGTTAGACTTTCGTTGCCATCGTTGTTATTATTAGATTTTATCGGGGGCTGTTTTGCTATGGTTGTTGATTTAAATTAACTTTTGAAAATCCAAAGTCAAAGCTTTTTAAAGTAACAGTGTCTTGGAGGAAATATGAGAAAACAGCTGTGGTGGAGTTATTTGTTGACTATTGATGGACTCTATGTCTGATTTATTTGAAAACCTCTATCTTTGTTAATAACAACAATACTAATATAAACAAAATAAATGGAATCCCTTGCCAGTCAAACTACCGTACCATAACTTTTCCATCACTTCTACCCGCTCCCATCTGAAATTGTTCTGTCCCTCTCTGCCTCTCCAGACACTTTAATTCAGTACACTAAAAGAAATTCTTTAGTTTCTTTAAAAATTAATGAAAAATTAATGACCAAAAATAACTAGGTAACACTCAATTTTAACAATAAAAAGCTGTTTATGTTGGAAATAGTTTACCAATTTTGAGGGCATTGTTAACAATTACCATTCGACTCAGGTAAAAGTTGGAAATATACTTCGTTTATGGTACTCCCGATGAGCAAAGCTCTTGTACTGTATTGTACAATAACTGATTAAAAAATAGGACCTTTATTGAGGAAGTTTGTGGTCATGCCGAATAGGTCACGGTTACTCTGATGGAAGAGCAGTGACAGGGATATTATAACCACTCTTTTAAGGAGCATCAACGAATAACATTATAATATCACAGTTTTCTTTACATTTGTTTATAAATAAGGTTTTCGTGCTACTACATAAAACCTGGCTAATCGTTATTACATACTTAGGACATCAAATATAGCTACAATCTTTTAAATAACTTTTGTCTTTAACAGTTAATAGATTTATGTAAAACTTAACAGATTACCAAACCATGTGGCGTGGCTCAAGCGATAGCGTTTGGTGCTCGTATTCGGCAATCTTCACTTTGTTTTTATTTGTTTTTTTTTTCTCGTGATTTTTCCTTCGTCAGTTAGGCGGGAGTTAGAATTAATATTTCCTTTCCACTAAATTTACCCCTCCCATTTCGTTTGGTTCTTTTGCAGAGTACAAACTCTTGGCAAGTTGACCTGGTGCTTTGTGCGGAGTGAATAGCTTGCGCTTTGGAAAGGAGTGTGCCCTGGTGTCTAGTATGGAAACCGTACTTCTCAAACTCCTTGGAGGGGGGTCTCGTCGTGTTCTATCCGGAAATACTCGTACTTTTAGGGACGCCTTCAATGTCCTTGTCACACGCCCGTAAATCTTGCCAGCCCAGTGCAATCCTCACTTCATAATCCCTCCCTTCCCCAGGGAGGTGCAGCCACTGGGAACGTAAGCACAAATGGCTAGCTTTAGAGCAAGGCTGAAGTATCGAAATGTCTATAAAACTAACTCAATTCAATATATTATAAATACAAGTTTTAAAATGTGAATACGTTAGTATTCATTTTATTTTATATAAATAGAACATGTATTAAGAGATTTAATCAATTTTATACTTCAGTATGTTACAAATTGAGGTTTTAAACTATGACAGATTGAATACAACTTTCGTCATAGCATTAAAATAATGATTCTATTATCTTTACACTTCCTAAAAATGTTACTGGCAGAAGAAATAGTGACATTTTTAATGCATTGACTTTTCACTTTGCTTTTACCCCGCACAGTTCGGCAGTCAGAAACATAACAGTGCAGCAATTATTTAGCACTTCGTTAAGCGTTTTTGTAAAGTCAGATATCTGTTTTGAAACAAGATAACATTTCGAAAGCTTATGCGAGAACATTCGCCAGATATCTCTTTATTATGCCTTGATTAATCTATAAGACGGCGGATTTGTACATAGTGCACATGTATTTTGTTGATTTGGTTTATTTACGGACGCTCTTCAACATCTCTGGTCATCACCGTTCCATTCAATTCAGGTAGTGAAACGGCCGATAAATTTTGCTAAGAGCCCTCTTCTTTCAGGCTTGAGGTTCTTTTACGTGCCGTAAATCTGCGACATGGGCCCCAGGGCTTTACTTCCCTTCCGAAGGAAATCATACTTAGGATTTTTACGATATTAATTCATTTTAAAAATTACAGGTCATTTATTTGCGTACTTTCTTCTTGAATGTCAAAGTTCATGTGAGAATTCTAAAAAAGTTTTAACTTCCCAGTTCTGAATATTCAGGTTGGTGTGTATTACCATTTAAACATTTTATTCCAAATATGTTCTTTGGATAGTTTAGAATATGTGCTTTATTTTAAATCAATCCTTTCTCTTTATAAAATGGGATTGCATTAATGGCGTCATCCAAATCCTTTGATAACGAAGAAATAATTGAGTCTAAATAGGTCACAGATCATATTTCATGCAAAAATAACCAATTAATAACGATGATTAGTTTGAGAAAATACAAAGAACTAGTAATGAGTCAACGAATGAAATACAAGCAAATTTAAAACCCAATACAAATGTGTATAAATATAGCTAGGTTGACTTTAAAGCCACTGTTACTGTATTTAAGGTTTTATACTTGTTCTAGTACTTTTCAAATTGTGATTCGTGACATTTTGAAAAGCATTAGTCTAATGCATGCAGACCTATGAGAAATATTACTCGTTGCATTGCACTTTTTAGGCATAAATACATAAAAATGCCACAAAATAACAGAAAGATGGAAACATAAAGGATTTGTTTTTTAACAAAGCAGATTTTCCCAATGTGGAGGTCACTCATACTTCCCTCGTAGACTGCAGAACTTTTAGAAACAGGAAAGAGTATTTTTAATTGAACGTTATGTGGTATATGATGCAAAAATGAAATTGTTGTTACAATGTTTTAAAAAAGAATCTTATCTATGTGTACAGACTAAGCAGCGAAAATGTAATGCATGTCTAATTCACTCATGTTGTGTGATATTTCTTGGTACAATGCTCTGCTACTATATCTGATATAAAAGGCACGTCGTCATTTGTTGGAGAAATTTGAATATCGCTATCAAATATTTATCGAAAGGTTAACTTTACATTGGGAACGCACTAAAGTTATCTAAATATTTAAGATGAAATATACCTTAAATATAAGGAGAAAAATAAATTTAAAGGAAAAATATATCGCAGGCTGAATCTTTATTAAATGTGTAGCTTTGTCTTATAAATGTAATGAAGCAAAATATTGGAAATATTAAATTATTTTCCTTGGGTATATTACCAATTGTTTAAAAGTTTGTCAAAGTTTAATATTATCGTCATTAAAGATAAGGGCGAAAATATTCTATTTTAGTATTTGATTGTGAATAGGCCTAAACTCTTATTTTAGTTTAAATGCTCATTAATTAATGAACGAATTAATAATTAATTAATAATTTACTAAAACATTTTAACATAACATCTGTATCGTTAATTAAAATTAGTAACTGTAGTATAATGTAAAATTTTGGCAAAATTTTATTTGTAGCTTTAGCTAAACTTAATTTTTGCACTTCTAAAATCATAATGGAATTACTGTTTTTCCCATTCCTTCAATTCTTTCACCCTGTTTGGGGAGAATCTTCATATACGGTATTGTGACTATTTAGCTGGCCTTAAATGTAATGAATTTGTGATAACTTAAAGCTCACAGATTTTAGAGACTTTGATTGCAACCGCGGCGTTCGAACTACTGCGCATATTAAAAGAGGAGAATTAATTGATACAGAGAGCACCTGCTGTAGACTCTAAGCAAAGAATATCAACTTTTTGTTCCGCCTTTCTAGGAGAGTCTCAAAGGATAGGCGAATAATTTACTTGCTATAAGGGCTGGAGAGAGAAGGGTGCTTTCTCAATCTCGGCTACCAGCTGCTCTAGAGATAAACTTTTGCTAGTTGCAACTGTGTGCGGAAGTAGAGCAGCTTGTATTGATTCTTCTACATTATGCATGGATACATAGTTTCATGTGACTAACTGAAATTGGTTCACATGCTTTATGCAAGACTCCAACGGTTTCGCATGTCAGTCTGGAAGTTATCTGAATAATATGTGGCTTCCCTTCGCGCCGTATCGTTTCTGCAGTTTTAATACTTTGAGCGGCGGATCAATACGTGGGACCGGTGCAAGACGAGGAGTTCGAGAGTTGCCAGGTGTTTTGATACAGGTGAGGTCATATTCTACACTATATATGTGCGCATCTCAAGATGTTTCATGCATCCGAAAGGGCGGGCTAGCTGGAGCTGGGTTCCTAACCGATCTGTAAACTTATATTTTTTCTCTCTCTATGTACAAACCGAGGCAAAAGTGAATAAAATGAGTTTTTACAAAATAACATCTAATTTAATTTCATTTTCAACGGCGAACAGTTGGTTACTTTCCGGACAAAGTAATGCGGCTCCAACTTTTCATCTTTCACAGCATCCATAACAGCATACGTCATCCTATTATTTTTATTTGAAAACAGTACAAGTTATTTGAATAAAAGAAAAGCAGATACTTTTCTAGAACTTTATAGCTCGTGGCGATCAACATTCTTCTGTCAATGGAGGTCAGTTTCTTAATGCTGTCACTGTAGAAATGTCCATCTTTGTTCATCTTGACAACAGAACCACAACCCCACTTCAGTTGTCCTCTCAAAAGTTCCTTCAATTTTGGAAATAGATGAAAATCTGAAAGAGACAGTTTGGGACTGTATGGTGCATGACCTACAATAGTGACGCTGAAAGCTATCATTACGCTGATGTTTTTTTTTTTTGATTGATTTGTTTATGGACGCTCTTTAACATCCCAGGTCATCAGCGTCCCATTCAACTCAGAGCGTGAAACGGCCTACTAACAATTTTGCTCAGAGGGCTCTCTTTCAGGCTTGAGGTTCTTTTTCGTGCCGTAAATGTGCGACACAGGACCCACGGCTTTACTTCCCTTCCGAAGGAAGCCATACTTAGGATTTTTAGGCCCCGAAAAAATCCATCGATCCTGGCCGGGTTCGAACCCGCGATCTTGGGTTTAGGAGGCAAGTATGGTAACCACTACACAACCAGGACCGACCCAATTGCGCTGGTGTGAGGGCGAGCATTGCTCCACATGTAAACTATTCGATTTCCTTCCTCAGTTTTCTGAGAGTCTTACTGTATTCATTGGAAATAACGCCTTTTTGGCATGTGTTCTAAGTGCACTATATCTCGAATATTTCAGAAGAGAGTTAGCATGACTTCTCCTGTTGATAGCACAGTCTTAAACTTTTTTAGCTTAGGCAATCTTTGTGACCGAACTCCTTGAAAGATCTCTTGTTTTCAGAGTCGAAAAGATGTAGCCAACTTTTATCACCTCTGACAACACTATTTGAGAATCCATCACCTTCATGTTCATAGCGCTGAGGCAACTCTTGGTTAAGCCCAATCTCTTCTGTTTCATGTTAGGAGTGAGCAGTTGAGGCATCGTACACAAAGTTTTCGGTATTCCATACCTGCCTCACTCGCTGCGAGATTTGCCACACTTGATTGAAAGATCTACCTATTTTATATGACAGTTCACCTAAGAAATCCTTCAACATTCCGATGAGCTTCATCAATTGCTTTCCACTCCGTCCAGCCCAACATCGTGCAGTCCTCACATTTATATGTTGATCCCCATAAATAGTCTTAATTTTCCGATTAATGTCAATTAGAGACGCATTTTGTCATTATAAACTCGATCATTACATCTGCTTTAGACGCACCGACATAGTCTTGTTACATGTCACCATGTTTCTAGCTACAGTTCAGAATCTCCTGGCGATAGAAGTTTGAAACTTACAACAGAGAAGCAGGAAAGTCTAACAATTACAATGCGTGACAGCTCAAAATCCAACATGTATTTACAATTAAAACAAAAAACAGGGGGTGTTACTTTTCAGCACATCCTCATATGTTGGAAGTTTGATGTGGTCTAAAGCAATGAATTGCAGAAAAGGTTAGAGATGGGCTTAGAACTTAGTTTTAAATCTTGGAAATGCCAAGTCCTTCAATTTCTCAAAAACTTCAATACCAATTTTTAAAAATAAAATGTTTGACTACTTATAATATTGAGTATTTTTACACAAAAATAATGTGTTCGTTGTTTCTTGCGTTGCAAACTCTTCTTTAGAGAAATATTTTTAGTACTTCAGTGATGCAGATTTGTAGTGCATCTAATTTGTATGAAACCTGTAGCATTCTAAACACAAGTAATGATATTTAAAGTTCTCATCTAAGATTAAGATATGGAACAATTTGAGATGATCAGTAGATGAAAACTAGCTCAGTTTTACAATAACTTTTCAGCTTTCTGGAAATATTTCATTTGCCAACTTTTTCCTGGCAGCGATATTATACAACAGGATATATACTTCCCCAATATCATAGAGAATGACTTACATCTCTGCAATTTATTAATATAATATTTAAAAATTTTGCGAGGGGTGAGCTTGACTATGTTTTCAACTAATTTTGATCATCACACGATGAGAGCTATTCCAACTAAAGAAGAATTTAAATCACAAATAGGATAATCTTGGCTGTTTTAAACGTCACTTTGTAAAAGTGTACCGTTGATTTCCATAGCCAATAAAGTCAAGAGTGTGACCAAGCACTGTTAAGGGGAACTTTTATCTTTAAACATTTTAAATTTAATATTTGATTTCAAACTTTCTAAAACCTAAAATGTTTTATGCACAACTACATCTTTAGCCGAAAACGGGAATTGTAATTCTTTAAATATTCAATGCCAATATTTTAAAATAGTTGAAAGCAAAATATTATTGCAATGATATTTCATCCGAACATAATTTTCCATATTTAAAGGATCACGGAAAATAAATAACTTTATAAGTAAACAAGTAACGACTTTTTGTATTATATGAACATACTTTAAAACACTTAATTTAGATAAAAGATTTTCACTAAGTACGCTTTAATTCCTCTGTTAGAAACATTCAAATTCCAAGTAATTTTTTAAATTGATAACACAACCGTGTACATCCGCTAAAATAAAAGTATTACTTTATAAGGTATACCTTATTTCTTTACTTATTAAAATGAGGTCATTAATGCAAATGAAAATAATTCTAATGTATCAGCGTGTATTACAGCAATTCAGTTATGTTCATTATCAATTAATTTTAATATAAATCATCCATGTGCAGAACGAACTCCAATTCTGTAAACTGGAAAATCAAAAGCAGAGTTCGAACACTTCCCTTATTTAGGAAGTATACATTCAGCAGCAATTTTCTTCTATGTATGGGATTTATTTGCATTTTTACGGATTAAAATTAACGTACTTCAGGTTTTTTTTATAGTCATCTATATCATATGTGTTTTTTTAACATATAAGTTTTTGTAATCTAGATATTTTGCATTAAATACTGGACAATAAAAAGTTTTGTACATATTATATATTTATAAATAAATTAATCTGCCCAATTATGTTAAGTAACTTTCTTGGAAGAGAAGCATCACTTTTCATAATTATGCTGCTGTTATGATTGGAACATTTTCTAAAACATTTTAATAATGAAAATATAATATTGCTTATAATGTTTAAATATTATAAAACAATTTACATGGTACAAGTTTCGCTTTTTAATATAGAAGGAAAAAGTAATTGTTAAGGAAGGAAGAAATGAATAGCGAGGATTTCAGTTATTACGAAACAGAATATGAGTGACAATAAAAGGAAAGGTTAGCGTGCTGTTAAGCTAACTTCCATAGCGCTGTCAAATGTTCTAGATAGTGTCCCCTCTCACTAGACTCTTGAGCGCGTTTGGACCTCGTCAGCATTAGTGAAGCGCCGTTCTGAGAGGAAGCGAGAGCAACTTAAAGTGATAACCGGACGGAGCAAGGTTTGGACGGCGGACCGAAATGAAGTTTCAACTCCAGTTTCTTTTACTTCTCATCTTCTCTCGTGAGACAAGAATTGCCTTTTCGCTGTTGCAGCATTTAACCACCAACGGCGTCCTTGCTGAGCATATCTGGTCTAGCTGTTAATTTGCGTTGGAATTAATTACCATGTTCTTTTCTAAGTCTTCTCAAAACTTAAACAACTATCTTGCTCTACTGCACACAGACATTCTTCGTTTATTAAATTACACGCTTTAACCTACTGGCTGCAATCCAACAGTTCTTGCTCTTTTGCTTTGTGTACGTGTTTCTCCCACTGTCTCCTTATTTCTTCTTTTACTCATGATCAACGTAGGAAAATGCATTTCAGAAGATATTCCGCAATGTTTTCTTTATTGAATTGTGAATGTGAGCTATATATTGTACTGAATTTAAAATTTTATAGTTTTCGCTTAATTTTTTACTCTTTAACGTGTAGGTTGTAGGATTATTATTTCTTCTTTGAAAGCAAAATGAGGATAAAGTGTTACATTAACAAAATGCTAAAATAATGTACATTTTAAATTTTTGATAATATGGACAATATAGTAATAAAGTATATAATTATGAGGAATTCAAAGGAAAAAATACACTTAAGCTAGGAGCAAATGAGGCATAAAAGTTATATTTGAGCTCTTGTAGAATTTTTGAGGTAAGTTCTAAATGTTACAATCTTCGAATAAATTTATAACATGGGCTGCTTTAGCAATTAATACAAATATTCAAATTTACACATTACTACCTCTGATAAGTTAAAAAGGAATATTTGTATATATTTTTATATGTTAATGTAATAAATGCTCGATACAGAATTACAATTTTGGCCAAATTATTATATTAATATTAATAATAATATATTAATATTTATATATATTATATATTAATATAATGAATCAATATTAATATAATGAATCAAAGAATAGTACTGCAAAAACACAAAAGAGCTCCCGCTTATCTTTACTAGCCTGCATTTCATAAACATCTTATTTCTCTATATTTTTAAACTCTGTATATCTATTTTGGATACATCGAATTCCACGTGGTTACAAGCTGGCGTGGAAAGTTGATTCAAATTCACATCGTAACAGGAAAGTGGACACAAAAGTTGATGGCTCCGCAACCCAATTTCTGCTTCAACGTCAGTTACGACTTCACTGCCTCGAGCATGTCAAGTGGGAAAAGTTGGATGAAAGTCGACACTTGACTACTATTGAAACTTTGCACGTCGTGAATTAAACTTAACACTGAAGCACGTAAAGCACACCTATATACTCGCACTGTATTAGAAGATGCAACATTATGTTAAAGTGAAATTTTACATAAATATAATTAAAAAGATATATACAAACTTATTTGTTAAATTTATTGTAATGTTAAAAATATGGGACTTTTTCTAGTGGTAAAAGAACCACGAAAAGATACCGATTGCACGTTTTATGTTTTATGATAAACTTACATGCAGCATAAATTAAGATTTAAAAATAATGATGGCAAATGAAACAAAATTCATTGTAAACACAACCAAAAATCACCGATATAATATATTTTATTTATATATTCAATTCAACGTCCCGAAGATTTATGGTAATCGACAATTTGAACGGTGAATCTCTCCCTTTAGTTTTTTATATGTTAGGAGCCTTTTTAGTGCCCTATTTCTATTTCCAATTCCTTTTCCCTCTTCCTTCTTTTTTGCCTGGCCACGTCAGAAGGGCTCACGAACTAATACTTGTGTGTCATTGGTTCTTTTCCCTACCTAGTGGGGTATTAGTATAGGCTATTAGTATATAAAACAAGTCCGTTAGATTGCAATATTTATTTTACAATTGATTATTGTTAATTAAAAATAATAAAATGAGCAACACGACCAGGATTAGGATTTTAGTCCGTTTCAGTTCTAAGAACTTCTCATGAAAACCGTTTTAAGCCATTTACAATATTCATATATGAAATCATTCTACTCTTCACAACCAACACACTGTTCATGAATCCAACATTTACATTTCCAGCATTTAATCCACTCTTCGTTTTCTTTAGACCTTTAAAACGCTTCGTTGCAGTTCTGTGCCGTTTTCTTCATCACCATAAAATTATTATCACATTCATCTTCTAACGTTTCTTTTTATCACAAACCCTCTCAGTTTTTAGCTCCATTTTTATTTCCTTAATTTTATTTCGTGGTTCCTTAATCCTGTATCCACCTTTCTGGATTCTTTTTCTTCAAACCATTTTTTTCTTCATTCAAAGCCTTTCTATCTATCCTTTTTATGGTTAGTTTGTCTTTATTTCCAATTTTGTGTCTTAGACAAAGGTTTGATATCGTTAGGACTTATGTGGAACCCTCCAGCATGAGAAGTGGTTCCTCTTGAAGTTAGCACAGCAGTTGGATGCTGAGAGAGACTTTCTCCCAAAGAAGACATAACGGATAGAGCCTGGGAGAAGAAGGCACTGCTGTTGGGCGCTAAGAGGGACTGGCGCTTGAAGAAGGCTCAGCATTTTTTTCCAAACCAAAGGAATGTCAGACACAGCATAGTCTTCAATAGTAAACACGTTAGGGTCTAGTAAACACTTTCAAAATCCATTGATTGCAGTTATTGTAACGACTGCACAAAGGAAAACCTCAACCAAGAGTGCACTTATTTGAAATTGTGTAATAGTTCTTGCTGGATTGTTGCGAAGAAACTTTTCTCATGTTATGTGTTTTAAAAGGTGCCACATCCAAAGGTGGGGGCTTGTGCCTACAGTGTGGGGGCAAGCACACAATAGTTGTATGGTTTTGCCTGGCCTTTTCAATGAAATTTACGCTCTTAGTATGGGTAGAGAGGTCATCCAAGATAAGTAGTATTGGATTTTCAGCTGTTGGTTTTGCATGTTTCAAAAAGTGATTAATTCGCTGCTTAAAAATGTAGATTTACATCCACTCACAGGGGTGGTATGCAAAGTCATTTACGGGTATTCATTCTTCATTCTTTGCCTAGGGAAAGTTACAAACGAGGGAATGGAATTTGCTCCTGCGGACATACATACTTCAAAAGTGGACAGCGAAACCTCTTTCGGCTGCAGTAATGGCACGGACTTGGCGTCTTCCTTTAAGCGCAAACACTTAGCTGCTCTTGACTGAACTGTCAAAACGCCTGGCTCACATTATAAATTCGGTGAGCAGGATTAAATTGCTCTTCTTGCACAGTTTTAAGGATATAAAAAATTATGTCCACCTTGACCTTGTTAAAAGCTTGTGCTCTAGCCATTGAGGTGGATTCTAGCTTTCTAACTAGATTTAGCATTAGAATGCCGTTCTCTAACGAAATCACCCAGTCTTTGCCTGCCATCTCAGATTCTTTGTAAAACGACGTGGAGTTTTGTTTCGCTCTGCCAACTGGAATGCTAACCTCTGCAGGTCTTTCACTGTAATTCCATAAAATCGCCTTTCCATTTCAAGAATATAATCAAGGAGGTTTTGTTTTTCATTGAACACAATTCTTAAGCTTTCCATAATCTTTTTACCACCAACCGCATCTCTATTTTTTCTAGAACAGTTTTTTCCAGCGTATTCCGTAGAATATTAAATTGTTTGCTGCTGTAAAAAAGGCATCTTATCTTTCTGTACTGCCCCATTTGCATTTTCCATCGCAACAGGATCCTATGTTTTGTTGCTCTGACTTCCGGACATACATTCTAGGCATCTTGATGCTCGAGTATCTGAAACAACATCAAGTGGCTACAGCGGACAGTTTTCAATAGGATTTTTCTATTAGGCCAAATATCATAGAACAAAAACTGACCACACTTTGCGTTCCTTTACATATAGGCTACAAAGACTTTTGGATCAGTCAGATAACAGACAAAGAAGTTGGTTATCTTGGTGAAGGATTAGAACTCGTGACCACAAATGACAAAATTCTTAATAACAGGCTAATAGGTATAACCATAGTAATATATTCGGTTAAAACGCTCATAAAAGATTACTTTTTATAGTATACTAGCTATAGTATACAAAATTATTTAAATAATATATTAATTAATTCGAAACCGTAACAAAACGAATAATGACGAATTTTTTTTTTAAATAAGAGAATTTATAATATCTTGAAGTCAATCTGTAGTCCTATGCATAAGACATGGAACAAACTAACTCCAGTTGGGGTAAACTGATTACAAATTATCGAGTAATGTGGCCACTTTACCCGATCGGACGCCATGTTGGCACTAGTGGTTCACAGTCGAAACTATCAAACCGAAAGAAACAACAAGCACATATATTCGTAAGCCAAAATATGTTGCTTAAATTGTACATTGCAAAAAAAGTATTACCCTACGTAAGAAGTAAGGCAACAAGAATAATATAAGTGACTAAACTTACATCAAGCGATCGAAAATCACAAAAGCTTTCACTGTAAAATAACGACACGTCAAACTCACTGACATCATTAATGGCACTTCTATTAGAACTAGCTGGACCGGTTCCCTACATGCAGCAGCACTCTCCAGGGAAAAAAAATATGTAATGGCCACTTTTCCCATTCCTCCTCTAATATCTGAAACAACTACACACACAAAAATAAAACTGACCTTAGACCAGCGAGGAAATTGAAATTATCTTAAACCAGCGCTTCTCAATCTATGGGGTCTTTCCTGAGGGGGCTTTTGGGGGATCGCTCCCGATGGAACAAGGAACCTACAGAAATGCTAACGTTTTAATAAAATGCGTCTATTACTTAGTTGGAGTTAGTATTACTATTTGTATTAGAGTGTACTAATTTTATTTACGAGCACCATGATGTTTAACATCATGCAAAGTGGGCCCCGGACTTAAAAAAGATTAAGAACCACTGTTCTATACATGCATATATTCATACAGATTTTTCAAACCTGTATCAATAACAACCGGTACACACAGATTTTTTTTTGTTACAGTTTAATATCTCCCATAACAACTAAGGTCTATAGGGACGATGAATAAATGATGAAATAAATAAGTAAATGGGTTCGGATTTCACAACACTAAAAGCTACTTGGTATTTATCACTTTAGGATAAGGGAACATTGCGGAAAAACTTTTCCCGGGACTGACCTGACGAAATTCAAACCCGGGACTTCCAGATTTGCACGTAGATATGCTGACCACAATAATAGAGACGATCTTTACCCAAAGAGTTTGAAAGAATACCAAGATGGACAATGAACATGTCTAACTGGTCTAGAAAAAAACTTAAAAACGATAATTGATTTTACTGCAGTTTCCGAAATCTAATAAAATATTTAGAGATGCTGTAATGCAAAAGTTTATCGCTAAACAGAACTACGATGCTCTCTGCCTTACTTTAGATTTTCTCAAATATATTGTACTCAAATATGTACATTTATGCTTATGTGTACTTTTAGTACTATTAGCAAAGGATTGCAATAAATTTGAAATCATTGTTGCAACAATCATTTATTAGAAAATTAATTGAAAAGTGTTTTAATGTAAACGTTAACTTTTAATTTTCTTCATTTGCCAAACTCTTAAAAATTCTGGAGTGGACAAATGAAACATTTAGTTTTCATTGAAATTGTTGTTTTTTCCTTTTTTCTTTCTTTCTTTCTTTCTTTCTTTCTTTCTTTTTTTTTTTTTTTGTTAATTTGGTTGAATTACAATTCAAATAAACGCATATTTTATTACTTTTTATTTGTAGAAAAAATATTACTATCTCTGCAAAAACGCATAGAACTAAGTTTATTTTGTTAGAATTAGATACAACTTTTTAATAGCCTTTCGGCAGTTTCGTACCCAAAATGGTTTTAAGAGCTGGCCCATGCGACTTGGGCTCTTTCCAGAGGCTGCCAGATGTTTGGTTTAGGAGCTATCTGAAGGAAAAAGCGAAGTCATTGGTTGTGTAATAAATCTGTGATAGAATGTTTAAGATTGTGTAGAAAGTTAAGGAAAAGTGAGCAAATAAATTTTTCTCTTCGTTTTAAAAAATTCTGTATTTGGATATAATAATAAATACGTTCACTTAGAAATAAAAACAATCTAGATATAGATAACTGTAATTAAAACTCTCAAGTTTGTGATAAAATGATATTTTGTGTATTTATTATTATATGCTAATTTGTCAGCCCTTCGTGTAACAAAAACAGTTCATTAGATGCGATACTCAGATATTTTCAACATATTAATTATAGATGCCTCACTCAATAAATTAAGAAGTTTTACTGTAGTTCTATTTGGAAAAGGCGGTCGAGGGTGGTTTTTTAGCTTTAAATGGTCGCGGTGTACCTATGTAATTTTAAAGGAGAAACAAATTATAAAATAATATGTTATTTTTTCTGCTAAAGAAATGAACCTTTCTTTCTTGTAAATCTCTAACGCAAGGTTTTGTTTTGCGCAGCCTGGATCATGGGATGGTTGATCTGCAAAACAGTGACGTATCTGCAAGGAGTGTCTGTGAGTGCCTCGATAAACACACTCGTGGCCATATCCGTGGAACGATGCTTGGCCATCTGCTACCCTCTCAAGTGGCAGATGACGTCAAGGGTGTGCCGGGTCGCCGTCGCCATCATCTGGATCTTCTCACTCACCATTACCCTGCCCTGGGCCATTTTCTTCAGACTGCAGCCCATAAATGGCCGTACCGACATGCAGGTCAGTTCAGCTGAAGTATAAACTTTTTTCTGCTATGCTTTTCTTCTAGTCTTACAAAGAGCTTGTCTGGCGCAGGCATGGCACAGTAAGAAAATTTATGTTTTGAATTCAATATTGCGTAAGGAAGACCGGAAAAATTAACAATGAATATAATAAATCACAGGTAAACAGATTTAATAATGAAAACAAAGCTTAAGGATTGGGAACAACTCAGGAGCAATAATAACTGGACAACTACTTTCAACTTTCACAGAGTTGTAAACACAGGAAACATTCTTAAACTTATTACCACATTCATTATAGCGTCATATTTTATTAACTGAAGAGAGGGACGTTTGATCTACTGTATTACTGACCAGTTCTGTCAAGCTATCAAGTATCTATATAATTTCTTAAAGTAAACCTCTCGCAAGGAAATATTAATGGGGCAGCAGAGTTTTGTACGTAAAAAATGGACCCACGTACGGTGTGGCTATACTTCGGGTAACATCGGTGACACTCGGTAAAGCAAAGCAGGTCGAATTAGTTTCCGTTCGCTACGTTTCCAGTGAATGTCGTACGCGTCACACATTTCTTAGCTGATATCCGTTTATATTACAGGATATTTACAAAAGAATGGTGGAGGTTTCTGAGCGAAAAAAATAGTTATTCTTTGTCTCATAGGGATATAACTTGCACCATATGAAACAGCAGCCGTCCAAGTTTGAGATCGTTTATACTCATTAAAGAGCCATGAGGAAGCAATTTTGAAAATAGCGAATGTGCAAAAGAAAGTATTCAATGAGCTCCGTTTTGTGGACACTGAATGCTAAAGGTTAAAGTTGCGGTCGGTCGCTTGTTGAAAGATTGCACGAGACGTTTCAGCGAAGTCTCCGAAAGTCAGTGGCTAGAGGATACACAGAATTAAAATTGTGGTTATCAATTAAGCCTTAAAATTTGTGGTTACTACAGGGCCTTACATCGTTAGACAAAAAGAAAGGAAGTCATTTTGGCATTGAAACACAGTCTAACATGGACGACACAGAATGCCCAAATGAAGCCATCAGTGGCAAAGTGAGTCGTCAAATGTCCTTGTCTGGGAAGCCGAACTCACACATGTACCTATAGAGTACCAACGTGAAAGTTTTCTGTGGGGTGTTTACGGAAAAAGTGTACGGCCAGTTTTGATTCCACAGTTGTCGGTGTTTACAACGATAGATCTACTCCCCATTTTCACAAGAATGTGTGAGAGCTCCTCAGCCGTCATCTTCCACAGTACTGGAACGATCGTGCTCCAGACCACGATGACAATCTTCTTCCGTGGGCATCCCATTTGCCGAACCTGGCGCCACGAGATATTTTTCCTTTGGGGACTCATTAAAGACAACGTTTACTTATCACCAATACCCGTGTGCCATCGCGATCGCGGTCTGAAAACAAGTGCACTAGAGACGGTAATGCCTGGCATACTTCGCCGCACATAGCAGGAATTTGATTATAGTATTGATGTGTGGTGTCATGTGACCGTTGAAACGATTTCGTCAGCAAGCTCAATTCTTACTGGCGATGATGAGAGCTAGGCAACATGTTGAAATGTAAAGAATGAAGAAACTTTCTAATCAAAAGCAATTATTAATGAAGAAAACGAATATACCAGAACTGGGGTCTGATGCCTTGCCACTCTTCAAGAGGTAAAATTAAGAAAGGAAAAGATGGAATGTCATGTGCAAGCATGGGATTTCTTATTATATACATCATTTCTCAGTCCAGCAGGTCTGAATTAGAAAAATTCAATTTCTTGGTTGGATATGGCTGGGCTGTGTATTTGCACTAATGTTTTAATTTACTCATTTCATAAAGCTTTGGGAATAGCTATCTGATTTTCGTTGATACTGAAAGAGCCGTTGCTCCAGGTATGTCCCCCTCTGACGCTGAAGAATATATAATCATAAACAACTTATGCTTTATTCTCCTGTTCCACTTTCTTAAAGTATCAGTAGCTCTTTCCATTTAAAATATATCCTTAATTACGTGTCTTTTCTCTTCATTGTCTTTTTAACAAAAATATTCATTGATAAGTTCTGTCTTCAAAATATATTTATTCATGTTTGATTTATTTTGTTGAATAACTTGTTCTGTTTTCATTAGAACCTTTACGTTATAGAGTACAGGATGAAATTAGTTATCTCAATACTAAACAAGAAGAAAGATATCGGTGTGATGTGGAGTGAACCCTTCAACATGTTTGGTCATTCATTTCTCTTCCACTATTTCGTATATTTATCTATTGATGTAAAGTTCAAATAAGTTGAGCCTTTCAGCAACAAAAAGGGGCACGCTATTTTTAAAACTGAAATAACCTTTGTTCTCTCTCTAAATTTTTATAAAAACTTCATCCTTTTATTGGCAAGAGAGATTCTTAACCTACGTAGGGTACGTTTTAGGTTTTTACTATGTTTACTTTTGATATCCCTGGTAATATTTGGTATGTCAATAAGAACTATTGAGCTTAAATTAATTCAGTATTAATACAACTTTTTGACACATCTAGATAAGCAGACTGTAAAAAATTAACCTGGCGAACAAAACGCAATCAAAGGGCAAAAGCGAGAGAACATATATTAACATTAATACAGAAGAGGTATTGTCTGGGAAAATATTTTGCTGATCTATATTCAATAGTGATGATCATTTGTTTCCTATTAGCTTCGTATAGGGCGTAGCCCACCTCTAAGTCCCTGGGTCGGCATTATCAGTTGAGTTCATCCTGATCAATATATCACAATTGAAACTGTCACAATTTTGTACAATTTCAGCATTTTATATCCATTTTGATCCGCACTTGCTTTGGGATTATTTAATTGTTTGCTTCAGAAAGTGTTTTAAGTTATGTGAGAACTAAAGTAATTAAAACTGTGTGTCTGTTCTATCATTTTATTATTTAAAGCAATTTTTATTACTGTTTTTTTTTCTTTTTATTTTTCAAATAGTACTTAGGCGTTCTGTAAATCATCTTAAGATTCCAAACTTTTAATATAATCATCAGCAAATATATTTGAAACAATTATTTATTTAAAATTATAACTTAGCTGTGCTTACCATTTTATAACAGTATGTATAATTACGAATAACTGTTATATTAGGTTGAATGGATGATGATGATGATGATGATGATGATGATGATGATGATGATGATGATGTTGGGATTACTTTTCAGTACACTTTTCCTTGAATGGTATCGGTTTCTGCATATCATACTTCTCAACCTAGCAAGTGGTTAAAGAGCTTACACAGCCACATTTTGTAAACAAACTGACTTACAACGACGACATGGCAATTTTCTCTTTCTCTTTCCAAGAAGCACTTCTCCCCTCCACAACGAATTCTCAGAATCAGACCAATTGATTCACCGATAAAAACTCGCTCTGCAATTGTAACGTCATTCATTTCAAATAACTCGTGGTAAAGCCCGAATAAATTTGATCACCCAATATGTATATGAGCTATATTTGATTACTCAGTCTATATATTATATACTGGGTGATAAAATATTAATATATACTACAAAACAAGAACCACTTGTGTTCTTCTTCAAAGGTAGAACACAAGCGATTTGAAATATTGTTATATTAATGTTATTATTTTAGTGTTTTATGTATTTCTGCTTCTGTAGTTGTTATATTAGTTCCAAGAGTTTTTATTTATATTATATATTATTATTTATTATATAATAACCATACCGAGAATCGCCGTATACTTTTTCCGAATAGGTTAACCACATTAGGCTGTAAGGGTGACGCAAAGTAGCAGCTAATTTAACAACCGTCAGTGCCCTTCTACTGAGAATGTGGTACTGATATTTCGAATAAAATTGCTCTTTGTTTTACTGACTGTCGTTGCATAAATATTTTACCCACACAAACTGACACAAAATTCAGAGATTCACAGTCTCTAACACTAAAATAACTTATTTTTAATGCTGGTACGCAAGGAGAAAATGAACGTGTATTAATAACTGTGCAGTGATTGCATATTAGTACTGCGAGCATCTAAATTTTGATTCCAGGTTTTTAATACACATTCAAGGTCACATCTTGGACTGAACAACGGATGTTCTTACATATTTAGTCCCGTGTCCTGTTCTATTACAACCGCGAATCTTCTCCAACAGACCTTTAGGTTATCTCATTGCAGATATTTTATCTGAGCGTAGCTTAAATGGTAAGAGCATCCACACTGTAAGTTGAAGACGCACTTAAAACACGGCTTATGTGAAAATGTCACATTTAATATTTAAATGATATTTTCTTCATAGTTCAGAAAACTTCTGTTGTTGATATTATTAAAATAAATTCAAGTTAGCCCATTTGATATTACATCTAAACTTATCGATTTTTGATTGGTTGCTAACCCTAAATTATGTTACGTGACTTTTAATGTGATTTAATCGATATAACATCTTTTGCATTTTATCGCTGTCTAGTAGCGTGGTTTTTTGTTGTTATTCATACTCCTCTGCCTGGGAATAGTGAACAATTAAAAAATTGGATAACCCGAGAATGTAAGAGGATTAATCAGAAAACATTCCAAAAATTCCTTGAGGAGTTCCGAATTAGGCTGTACTATCGCTCAGTAAGCAATGTAGAACATTTTGATAATTTAATTTGGTGAAATTATAATATTACCAAAATAAATTATGTTTCACCACAAAACTGACTGACTAATCTTCTATCCCGTAAAAATTCAAACGAAAGATCAAATAATCCAGAAATTTCAAAATAGAGTGACTGGGAGGGAAGGGCGAAACCCAAAAAGTAATCAAAATATGTTCTATGCTTCCCCCTCAATATTTAAATATGAACTTTTTGTTTAAATTAAATTTATCTGAAATAGAGTTACTTGGATTCACAAATATTGAAATGGAAAGCTTTGGATACTACTATAGTTTAAAAAGACATATTTAAACAATATTTTATATTATTTAAATTTATCAGAATATTGGCTTTTATAATATTATAAAAATAATCTATGAAAGATGAAAGTTATTTACACATTTTTCTATCACACCCTAAAGAACATCCCAAATGTTGGCTGTATGCCGACTTCTATACAGTAGGTCAGCAGAACTAAAGAGCTACCAAACAAAATTGCTTCGATATTGGCTGAAAGCTATCTCACATCAGGAGATTGGAAGTAGTTCGTGTCCGCTCGATCGCGATACTGATAATCCGCGGAAGTAAAGGAAGATGTCAGTTGTAAATACCCTTTGTGTTATTTGCCCCGTCATACTTGCAGAGCTACTCTATCTCATTAAACCGGTTAGTTTGTACTCCATTGTTGTGTGCAACTACCATTATGGTCATTGGTAATTAATGTTCACCAGGGCATTCGTTTGTATGAACTAATTTGTGGCTCGAATGAAACGAAATTGCCTTTTGTCACCAGGGTGAGCTCATTACGTTTTAAATATGATTGTAGTTAATAAAATGAATTTGTTCTTTACACAAACTGTATTTTAAAAGCTATTAAAGTCTAGAACGGTCTTTTTGAATTTGCAAAGAGTGTAAATCAACTTATGCTTTGATTTTTAAAAGCTGGTTAGAGTAACAAGCAAGTTTCTAAATATAGTTTCAAATTTCAAACAGGCAGAAATTGTATAAGAGCGTAAATTTATCTCTTTAACTAAACAGATATCAGTAGGATAATAGTAGCATTTAATGCACAGGTCTTTTAAAAGATAAACCGGAATTGCAATATTGCCATTTGAAAATTTCACATGTCCCCTGACTACATCTCTACATAACTTTTACAACTCTACTATGCTCCCGACGAGGGGCATATAAGGACGGAGAAGGGATCAAGGCTAAAAAATAAAAATTTTCGGTATTATGAGTAAATTAAAAATTATATTTTTGTAAATTGCGAAGAGCTTATGAAGCATTCCAAATCATTACAGAGAAAGATAAAATGAATGCGGAATCAAAAAATATATAACTTGCTTTTTGGAACTTTATTGCAAACTGTAATCTGTCTTACTATATTTAAGCTAGGTATAATATTTAACTCTTTAGGCCTATGCTTAGATAATAAGTTATTGTTGAAGTTACATTACATTAGAATTTGTCCAAACACCCGAGAAATAAAATCATTTACAAGTAGGCCCTTCAAGATGTATTAACTATTTTTTTCTGAGAGGCGGTTTCTGATTTAGGTTTGTTAGAAGATTTACGGCAATAAATCCTCCCTTACAATCTACAGTATGCAGCGGAATGTATTAACTGTATAACTGAATCAATTAGATGAATTGCTCACCTAACTTATGCATTGTGCCAACTTTTTGAAAACTATTCCTAAACATATACTGCTCATACTTTCATGAACTCCAAGACTCCAAAACTAATTAGTTCATAAATTGCTCTTATCTCATTTTTTCCGTAAATATGTTCATGCCTGAATTTTTTGGAATATGCCTATCTATCCAAGTGCCCTTGCCTATCATTTAAATTTATTACAGTGGGTTAAGAAAGCAGAACTACAAGGTTTTTCTTCTTAAATCCAACGTAGTTATCACAGTTATGCACATTTACATTGAAAGTTTATTGCATTTTTAGAAATCGAGTAGCAAAATGCGACAAATGCTACTGTGTCTTAAACCCAGAGGAACTGTACTAAACATGCATTTGTCAGTTTGTTGTGCACAGGTTTTTGTTGATGGTGCATAAGAACTGTTCTCCATAATTAAAAAATACATGATATGTATATATATAAGTTAATCACAAACTTACAACGAGGAATAAAAATACAGGAACTAAATATTTCGCTAAAATGTTATCGTTGTCCATTGGATAATAAATTAAAAGTCTCTAAAGGCGTTCTTCATCCTGGCATCTCGCTTTGTATCGAATTATATATCGATACAAAGCGGGGGTTACACTGACGGTGCTATTTTCGAAATAACAAAAAATCTTCAGGCGATACATCACATTATCTAGTAGTGAGTCAGTATGCACTTCTGACATGCAGCTCGCATAGTGAAAACCCCTAACAAATATGCACATCTGCACCATGAAGCCTAACACCACGGATGACCAAGGTCGTTTTAAGAATTCAATATCCGCTTGGACCGTCCTGACGTTTGTTTATTTATTATTTCACCTCATGTATCATCAGTACCCACCGCCTGTGATGCTTCAGCAGTAAAAACGGGCCTTAAGCACTATTAAAAAAAAAGGCGAAGTTAGCCCTCTGAGCTGAATATTCGCTATGACGTCATGAACAGAACGGGTATAATATTAACCCGATACCAGTAATTAGTAGACCATGATTGTGTTATGTGTAATGGTTATTAACGACATATTAACAAATATTCAACAAAATAAGTATAAATTCAAAAGAGGGGGTAAAAATATGGCGTGAATTATATTTATGTGATGTTAACAGAAAATGATGAGGTTATGGACTTTGTTCAGTTTAAGCTTGGAAAATGCATTTTAAAATAGTCAGTATATACAATATGATCGAAAGTACACCGAAAAACGAAGGTTTGGAGAGGACTAAAATATTATTAAAAATCGAGATGACATTATTGTTTAATAAATAAAAATTATTATAAATAAAATATAATTACATTTTTGTGCCATTTTAAAAGCCAAAAAAATGAAAATTATTTATTTAAAACCAATTCTAAATAATTTCATTTATAACCTCATAAATATTACAAAATTCTGCATTTTCCTATTTATTTATATTTGTTTTCATTTAGTAAATAATAGTTTAATTAATTATCTTAATTATTTCATATTTTTGACAAGTACATTCTCTAACTGTTTCTGTGCTATTCGGAAGCAATAGACTGTAAGTATGAATGAATGTATTTGTTCAAATTAGCATACATGACATTATATTTGCAACTTTTGCAAGAGTCCACCGGCACCGTATGTTCCTTTCATAGTACACAAAAAGTGCATTAATTAAATAATTACCTACATTGCTTAACGTAATTAAAATAATAATAATAATAATAATAATAATAATAATAATAATAATAATAATAATAATAATATCAACATTAACTTAATGTAAACCTACAGAACATAGAACCCCGCCCCCTTTTCAGTAGCATAAGTAAATGTAATATCATAATTAAAATACATTGTTTAATTCAGTTTATTCCTACCCTCCCCTCACCCCGGAGTTCAGTATTTTCAGACCAGTGTCTCACCCACATGAATTTGTCTATGTGCTCCTCAATCCTGCCCGCCAGTAGAGTCCACCATACCGCTTGCCCTGTTAGTAGACTGCAAGTGAGAGCAAACCTGCTCTCGGACTCACGCGTGGCAGTTAGAGAGAAGGGGGTGCGTGTGCAACTCGCTCGACCTGATGACCCAGCGGTTAGAAGGGGCAAAAAAAAAAAAAAAAAAAAAAAATGGGAGTTCTGTTCTCATCTCCATTACCTGCTGTTTTTAGTATTCACTATTATAAAACATTAAAATAATATCATTGCTTTCTCGTTCGTTTTCCTTGAAACGCGAAGTTTTGACAAATAAAGCCAATGCGTTGTTTACAGATATAATTTAGAACCACTTAGTTATTTATATAACGGACTTTCTGACATAAGGGTTAATCTTATAACTCAGTCTATTTGTTTGGGCCTCGCTTTACATAGCAGAGTGATCCTAACAGCCAGCAACCTCTGTCACACCGATTCACTAAATCTAATAAGTCAATGTTCTTCTATAAAACGAGTGTTGATAGTTTTCTGGAAATTTACTGAGCTAAATGAACGTTTGTCATCATGATAATGGTTTTGAGTCCGAAAAATGACCTTCTCTTTTAATTTTAGTAACAGCAATTAAATGTTTCAGTTTACAAGTTCGAGGAAAATAATAGAATGAAATCAGAGGTAATGCGAACGGAAACTTCCTTGCGATGAAATCAACTAGACATTTGAGATTATAACAACAGTTTGTGGGGAGCCCTTTTATCATTTGAGGTTATAATAATAATTTATTGTGAACTTGTCATTTTTACGACATAGTTTTGTAGTAACCACCAACAATAACGGGAAACTGCATTAGTTCCATTTTTGTTCTTCAGTGATCCAATTAAAGTAGTTATGGTAGCTATAAAACAAATTAATGTAATAGAAGAGAAATATTATCACGACCCCCTCCAACTTGTAAGTAACTATCTAACGAACTGGGACCGTGACTAGGAGCGTAGCTCCAACACTAATCTGAAGAAATCCTAAAACATCGTTAACAAAAACAGAAAAGTGATAAACCGAGGTGTTCTGTGTAATTGTAGACGTTACACACAATTGAATTATTTATTTACCATTTATGGAGATATCCTGAGATCAACTTTCTCGCTGAGATCACCCTCCGGAGTAGAATTGTACCAAATCTACTCTCTTCGAGATCCAGTCCTCTACTCTTCTAACATTTGTTATGACGCTTTCTTTTCCCTGTTGCGCATGCGCAAATGCTAATTTTTTTATGTTATCTTTCCAAACTGCCACCCCTGCTTTTAACAGTCACACTGCTACAATACATTTTCCCCATATTGTTAATCCCCCAAATGCCCAATATCTTTAATTAGTTTTTAAGCCCCGTGATATTTACTAATTGATGTAATATGATTTTCGATTGCTAAACCATTAACAAGACGTTCGCGTAGAATTATTGGCAAGATAGACAAACTATTATAATAAACCAAGAATAGGGGAGATAAATCGGTAAATTAACAAACAAAGGGACAGGGCTAAATTAGTAGAATTATGAATATGCATAAAATGCTCACCTTTTTAAATAAATTTCAAAATGTTCACCATTTGTATGCTCTAAGCAAAATTTTATTCATGTTTTGCAAATTTCCTTAAATTCTTGAATATTAGGCAGAGTTTAAAATAACTGCTTACTTCTTTATTTCCCCCTCTAAGGGTTTCATAACATTGAATAATATGCATTCTTAACTTACACAGTGCTCAAATTAAAAATCTGCACAAATCTAATTTATTTTCAAAATTGTCGAGTAGGTTCTTTTCCTTATCAAATATTAAAACGTCAGCAACAATTATATTCAGTGAGTTTTTCTGATATAGTTGAACTTTCATTCTCTGTGACTTTGGATCAGTATCATATACTATGGAGGAAATACTACACTTTATTTGACTTTATTGTTATCTGTTCAATTTTCCAATTTTTTCATTTTAATTTTGATATTTTGTTTCTATATATATTTATGAAGTATTTTAGTTAAATCTCTGGATACACATATTCCATAACTTGGACGACTCACTTAATCAAAATTATTTTCAAATCCTATGCCCAAACGAGCATCTTATTTATTGTAGTATCTACTTTTTATTTTAACGTAAATATATGTTTTATATACGATCTGAAAACAAAAGGCTAATAAAGAATGAATGTTTTCTTTAATATTATTTTTAATTTTGAATATAATCTCTCCTAAGGTTAATACATTTATTCCAGCAAAACTCTGTAATTCCATTAATCCATCTCTGAAGCGAATTTCTGCAATATCTGCAAAATGTCCTACAGCTGTGCAATTGCCTCTTGGTTTGACGAAAAATGATGAACAGTGAGGAAAAATGAGTTTTTGAAACATGGAAGTCAGAAGGAGCAAAATTTGGGAAGACGTGTGTATGTTTCAACAATTTATACTCAATATCTTTCAATTTTCACATGGGAATTATTTCGGGAGGAGAAGATTCATATTGATAATGGGATGATAAACACTAAAACATTTTGTGAATAGGTGCACATCTTGATGAAAAAATATTTCATTCTTCTGTACTTTTCTCGCCATGTTTTTTCATGTAGTTAGTTTAAAAAACTGAAATAGTACTATCCGAGTTATAGTTAACCCTCTGAAGCTAATACTATTAGTGACAATGTTTAGTGCTCCAAAAACTTGATTCTGCAGATGAAATAGACTTGGTCTTTGGCGCTCAACAATTGGATTCTGTCTACTGTTTTGACTGTTGTTTCGATTTTGGTGTTCAAATCTCACACACCTTTATAAGTCAAACATACAAAATCAGTTATTTGGCTATTAAAATCTCCAAATACTATTGATATATTTTCATGAATATTTTTGAGCTGTTGCTAGCAAGCGCGGCATTCATCTTGAACAAACATGTTTCAAATACAACTCTTCATATAAAATATAACATATGTTTTTTTTTAAATGTTCGTAACTTCATAAATTTACTAATTTTAACTTTCCAGTCATCTAATATCTCGTTATGCATTTTTTCAATGAATTATGCCATTATTGCATCTTTTGAACACTCTTCAACTTTTATTAATTTGATATAAATTTCCTTTGACTTAAACGACATTTTACAAAGAAATTTTTTATTCCATAATATTAAATTTTATAATTTTATGAAATACCCACACTATGGTGCTTATGAAACTAATTCAAAGAATGATATGGTATTTTAAATTAATGTTTAAGTCAGTACAAACATAAAAGTTATTTTGCAAGTTGCATGGCTCCCATGGTCCACCCTGAACGGAATTAATGCGAAGTATTTATAATTTATTAAATAATAATATTTATTATTCCTTTAGAGTCAATTTACTTGTCCACATATTTAATATTAACGTTCAGATAGTTTAAAACATTATTACGAATACTAGTTTATGTATTCACAGATGGGAATATGCTTTATTATTTTATGCTAGAGCCAAAATAGTTCAAGGAGTATTTTTAAGTTTAGAATGCATAGAAATATTTTTATAAACGATGCATAAATCTTTTTTTTTTACTTTAAATTTACTTTCTATATTGAGCACTAGACAGACAAACATATATACGATATGCATTCCTCAACCTTTATCATGGGGTCGTAGAGTGCGGCATGCCTATGCACAACATGACATGTATTTTCATATTAACACTGACAATGAGTTGAAGCCTACGTTTTGACTACCTCAAACGAGCTGCACTCTGTCGTTATTGAGCAAGTTGCGTTGAATGAGCCGTAATGAAATTATTCTCAATGTAATGCATTAATGAACCAACATATAGTTAGAATTACACAGAAACTACTGCATGACCTATCGGGGAAATAGTCGAGTATGTGCCTGATTAAGTAGAAGCACAAGGACACGTGAACTTCTGGTAAATGTGCAGGTCACCGACGCCGGCACGAATCTCAGTGTAAACATCTATTTCGAAAACGAGAACATTTTTAACGAAAATATTATAGTTTTGTAGGAAACAAAGAAAATTATACCAGTCTAATGGTAACCATTTTTTCGGGCTGTCTTCTTAGTCGTGATATTATACAATGTATTGAAAAATCATACTAAATCAATTGTTTTATTTATCTTTTTTTAATGGTGTTTAACACCCGTTTTTAATACCGAGGCACCACAGGCGGTGAACACTGATGATACATGAGATGAAATGATTTATTGGGAAAGGATGTTTTAAGGAAGGAAAAGTTCCAGGCCCAATTTTAGGGTACCTCTCCGGCATTTGCCAGTTATGAGCACTAAGGAAAACCTGGAAAAAAACTTCAGTCAGGGAGGACGGTCCTGGTGGGATTTGAACCCGAGAACTTCCACTAACGAGTCCGCGCCTTAACGATCTCGACCATCCGTGGCGGTATTTATCTTATAAGAAAACACGGTCTATTTGCGTAAAGCATATAAGAATTACTATAAAATGCTCCAGCCCAATGGGAAATTCTATTTTTATTAATATAAGCTATAACACTATAAATATTATTTATAGCCACCTCTGAATCAGGATATATATTGTGGCGTGCGTGCGTGTGTTTATAAGGAAGCTTCATTCATGTTGTTCCGCCATCTCAGAATGATTTAATATTTACTAAGAATTCTATTCTACTTTAATTAAACTCTTTCGTTCAAAAAGAGAGGCTTTTAATGAAGTAATAAGAAATTTTAGGAGCACAACAATTTTAATGTGTTGTTAGAAGGTGTCATTAACTGCACTAGCCACTAAATAGAAAAAAGACAGCATTGACCTGAATCAGCTATAGAATAATATTCACTTTTCGGATCTATAATACCTCAAGATAAATGTACTGGGTCAAAAATTAAGTATACACATTGCATAAATAATGAAGTTTAAAACTTAATTACAAGATCTTATATTCTTAAATACAAGATAAAAGGGATATGGCAGAGGGCAGATTCATAAGAAATGCATTTGTTCGCAAAAGGTGTTCCAGTACTGTCGTCCATTTTTTCGTTATTTTAATTCCATATTATCATGTTATATTGCAGGCTCCAGTTTTTAGGGTGAGCAGGTATTAAAGATTATTACATCAGCAGTTTTACTTGTAATTTATGCTTTGATGTTTTAACTGCAATGTAGATGTAGTATGAAATAAAATCAGATAAAGTGATGCAGAAAATTGCACTTGTAGATATATAATCAAAAATTAATAATAATGATAAGCTATACACTTTCTCTACACTTCAATGACAAAAACGGCATATTTCTAATTTACAGTCAATAATAAATAAATAAATTTAATTAATTTCTAGTGAAGAAGTCAGTGTACCTCTGAGTTTTAAAAATAAGGTGAAAGCATATTTGGTAGTGAATAAATTTCACTTATATACATAAAAATGTTTTTCTTTTTTTTTTTTTAATTTTCTGGGTTGCGCATACTATCTCATTGGGTTAATTTCTTATATTGCAAATAGATTTTTCACATATTATTTCATTTCGAAAAAACATTGAGGTCGCAAAGGGAAGTCAAAAGGTAAGTTGCTCTAATGATTGTAAGTGTAAATATGTAGGTGTTGGTCAACATAAAGAACACACTGACTTATTTTTCATGTAATCAGCAAAGCATTGGCGTCCTGCTCACTGAGTCATTTCAGCGCCCCATCTGTCCAACCTGGACAGATTCAAAACTATCTTCCTGCAGAAGTTTTATTACTTTTCTAAATACATGTAGGAGTGAAAAGAATGTAAAAATACAGAGTAATTAAAAAATATTAAGCAGTTAGTTAAAAACTGTATGGAAGAAGCAGAGGAAAGACTATGCGGAGAAATAGACCACACATTAGGATTTAGAACCTCTGCAGAAGCGCGCAGCGTTATAAAAACTGCATAACCCTTTAGGGCTAGTGGTCCCGGAGGAATTGTGTTAGAACTAGATATATGAATTCGGCCAGCTATTAAGACTCATTAAAATGCTTAATAAGATTCTAGTATGACAATATCCCTGAAGACTGGTGTTTGTCTTAGATATCTGCCATAAGTAAAAGGAAAGTAGAACATATCCATATAACTACAGAGGGATTAGTGTAATGACCTCAATTAGTACAATTTTAAACTTTGCTGTTTAAAAATTATAAGCATCACTATTTAATGTTTTCTTATTGTACAAAAAGGAATTAAGCATAACTTCAGGTAACCAATTTAAAACAACTATTTTGTAATTTAATGTTCATTGTTCTTAAATAATTTTTAAATATTATAAATAGTGTGTCATGCCCTTTTACTGCTAATGTTACATATTTTAATTGTTTTAAGCGCACATTTTTATATCTGTTTAATGCCTGAACACTCAGTCTCTAGTGAAAAGAATAACATCAAGTTCAGCTATGTTTCCTGTACCACACGAGCAAGAGATATTAGTATTTGTTTACAAAGCATATTATGTCCTCTTTTCTTACACACTGATTCGCAATTAGAGACTAGCATGGTTTCGGTTAGGCGCATGGCGGATGACTAAAGTGACAGACAGAAAGGGAGAAAGAGACATCTTCCAGCCCCATTTGTTAAAGGGAGGAAAGGGCAGTGACAGTGCTCTGGACTTTGCTGGCTAATAAGAAGGAGGTGGAGGTAGTAGGTACAATTTTAAATAAAGTAAGACAGCCCAAATAGGAAGAGGCAGACAACCGAGAAGAGAGGGGTAAGGGAACCTGAATCACAATATTTTTTTGGAATTATTTGTACAGACGATATGTAAGAGAGTGTAAGTTATTTACTTTTGTACTGTTTTCTATTCTTTTCTGTTTATTTTATTTATGTATTTCAACATTTTTCTATAATTATATATATTTTTTCTTTTTCTATTAATTTATTTATTACATTATTATATAAACTGTCTCTTAAGAGTTAAATATTGTTTTTTTGAAATTTCATGCATTTCCTAGTATTGGGAAAGGATCTACATTCCCAAGATCCATGATATATGGATGAGTTAGACTTATAACAAATATATTTTGTAAATAAATACACTACTACCACTACTACTACCACTACCACTACCACTACCACTACCACTACCACTACTACTACCACTACCACTACTATACTACTCACGAATCTTCTTAACTAGTTGTTTCTAGTACTTTCCCTTGATTTGAATTACATCAGTATCTTAACCAATTGCCTTCTTATGTAGTACTATTTGCTTTCTTACAGTCTACAAACACCAGATATATTTTTTCTCAATTTCTTCCACAGATGCGTTCATTTCATGTGTGTCAACAGCCTTTAGGCCAGAATTAACTTATCAGATTCCTGATTTGAGTAAACAACGGAGAAACGTGAGAAAATGTGCGGTCAAAATGTGTTTTTATCCATAAGATTTTTCTTTTCTCACAATTCTTGCAAATAAATTATATCCTCAACTTACTCATGAGGAAAATGATGGAAGCGTTTTCTGAATTCTCTTCATATCACTCAGTATCTTGCGATCATCACTCACGAAAGGCTTTCATGTAAAGCACGTATTAATGTTAGTAGGGTTGGAAAGAGGCGCGACGGAGAGAAGCATGCAGAGAGGCTTCAAGAAGAAAAGTTACGAGTGGCAGGAAGGCGTTAAAGAGGAGGAAGTAGGGTATGGAGGACCTGCTGGCAGAGACAATGTGCTCTAAAGGAAGCACAAGCTATCCGTTATCCGTACAGTATTTAAATAGACATGCGTGTGAGAGCACCAGCTTTCCTATCTATGTATTTGATTGGTGGCATGCCGACGTACGTGGAAAACGCGATCATACGCACTTAAGTGGTTAGTTTATGAACAGGACGTATGCTGCAGACTCGTGCTTAATTTTTTTATCAACTTGCTAGTTTCGATTATTTACGATTGATAAGCTTACTATATCTTTTAACACTCCGCAGTTTCCCTTCACTCTATTTAATGTTTATTATATTACTCTCTTTTGGTGCTAGAAAAGCCGGTAATTCAGTCAAATGTTAATGAATTTCGCTTAACGCCTCTTCTTACATTTCTCTACCTTACCCATTTAGGTAAATATGAGTCATGAAATTTGCGAAACACTACTCTGCATACTTTAATACAGTTATCTGTAATTAAAATGAACGTTAACAGGATAATATATTGTTTTTAAAAAATGAAAGCACATAAAGCATTATAAATAAAAATAAAAAGATATTGAAATAAAAAAATTAAAGGAATGATGTGAAGGACAGGCATGTAGATATCTGAAACAATGCACAATTAGTGTTACAATGCTAAATATATTAGTATCTTATTTACAGAAAACTAATTTCAAAATTTCCCATTCTTAACTATCTATTTAATAAAAATATTATTTAACCAAAAACATTACATTCCAACTCGAACAATGTTCTTTAGGAGAAACCACACAATAAACACACTGCTCAGAAATGTATACTATCATGATGTTAAATCACTTGATGAAGTAAACAATATTCAATTAGCCAAGGCCAACTCATTAATATAAACCGCGGACACAACAATTTAAAAATAACAATCAAATCATTAAAAATAGTTGCAATGCATATTTCGTTTCGTTTTCCACAAATCTCTGATTTCCATTTGAACAACACTTGCATGTTCTCGCAGCGCGCCTGATGTAATGAAAGATGGAAATCTTTGCACTAAAGTACACACTTAGCCGTTTCGTACTTCCGTTACTCCTCGTTATAAAGTTGGAATTAATGAGCAAAGTTATCCAGTAGTGCCTCATATTAGTAAACTGGATTTGTTAGTTATCACTTTGTGGTCTTGTAGTGATAACTGACAGAATTTAATTTCTGTCTTCTCTGTGACATAGCGTGAGAATGGAACTCGCGAGGTTGTCCAATCGATAACTAATTCTGCTAATTGGAGTGCAGGTAGAAAAATCATTTACTTGAACTAAAGATATTGCATGGCATCTAGAAATGGAAACGACAAAACTCCAAAAATACACCATAAGGTAAATCTGCTAACACTGTCACGCATGGAAGAAACAAGTTATTGGTAGATTAGAAATTAAATTACATAACTTATATTATACTTATTTTGTGGTTCGTTATTTTAGTGCAAAAATTTAGCAAAAACTATACTAACGTGTTTATAAAACAGGTTGCCGCTTGTTAGCGTGTTTTCAAGGTGATCTCTCATAAGCTAAGGTAACAGTAGCAAAACACTTTCTTTAATCATTTGGCGATACATAGCTGGAAACTTACATACTACCGTAAAAAAAAAAAAAAAAAAAAAAAAAAAAAAAAGGCTGCCGGCTTGAGGATAGATGTGAATAAATAGCCAAGAAACACTTTTTTTAAACATATTTTAAGATATTA
Source organism: Metallyticus violacea (assembly GCA_030762175.1). Classification (NCBI taxonomy): domain Eukaryota; kingdom Metazoa; phylum Arthropoda; class Insecta; order Mantodea; family Metallyticidae; genus Metallyticus; species Metallyticus violacea. The sequence continues at coordinate 57,592,120 of CM060840.1, forward strand.
AGGTATGTCACCCAAAAAAAATTTGCAATATTTCAGTTTTATTAGACAATTCTTAGTGACTATCCTTTTTCGTAAAATGATAAACACGACAAAATGTAAATTGCTGTTAACTAAATGGTCCGGTTACTTAAATGTAAAATACCAAAAACTATTGTTTTAAATGCAGTAAAGATAATCGTAAAGATAATATTTACATTACTTTTAGAATATTTGTTATGACTAGGGCCCCGATTTTAAGGATTTTATTAACATCGTTTATGGCTTTGATTGATTTAGCCTATTTTAGAGGCCTTTGAGCAAAATCTGTCGACAGTTTCACGCTCTAATTTGAATGGGACGCTGATGACGTGAGATGTTAAAGAGCGTCCGTAAATAAACAAAAAAAAAAAAAAACCCATTTTAAGATATTTTTCTACCATACATGTATTAAATTGACCAAATTTAGCAATAATTGTAAAATTCGGGCAAACTATTTATCCATTATTATCTAATTTTCAATATAATATTATGCAAATATTCTATTGAATTAATTTAAAATCGTACCTACAGTTAGCCAAGACAAAATGGACAGTTAGGACAATGTCGGAGCATTCACAACAAAGATGAGTAAACTCTTGGCTGGTGCATTTTGCATTTAATTAAAATAGTAAAGGTTTTAACGGATAATTCTATAATTAATTTATGTTAATTTGTTTTGCTTAAAACTCTTGAAGATAATGAGAGCACATAGTATCAAGGTCCTATAATGTGCACACTTTTTGTCGTTTTCAAACATTTTATTAAACCTAACTTGTTCTATCCAGGCGATACCGTCTTGTAAGGGTAGGATTTTTATCATCATGTCGTAACTCTATTTGAAGTTTTGCTCCCATGAAGATCATCTAAGAATATACCAATACAAAAGTAATTAACAGCCAATTTGAACTTCATGGACCAAACAATTCAGTTAGAATCCTTCCAGAAGAGCTATGGGCTATGTAGCTGAGGATAAAATGTCAGATTGAGCGACATTAACTCCATTTAACAAACTAAATTGCATCATACATGAAACATTTTCATTATTGTGTGCGTTATCTATGGAATGGGATATAATGAAATCTTACAGAGTGAGAGAAACCTATTTGTGGTTCCAGTGGGAATGTTTTTATCTAAATAATATTTTACTAGCACAAGCACCGGTAAATGCAACGGAGTTTAACTTTTCCAAGCCTACAGTATTTAATATAATCCAAATTATTGAAGAATTCGAAAACAACGTGACATTCAATGTTTCTAGAAGTTGTACATTAGTCGATTTTGGTTCTCAGTAATTAAACTGAGATTTTTGTTAGGAGAGTATGAAATTTGATTTCAGACTACATGGACGAAAAAATCTAAGCTAGAATCATTCAAAAAAGAACGTAGTTGGGAAGACATGGCTTTTTTCGGAGAAAGAGTGTTTGTAAATAGAATATTTTCACATAAGATGAAGTTAGTACTTCGCTTCCGTTACCCACATAGTTTTCAAATATCCCACTATTCTAATGTTTAGGTTGTTACCCATGAACTTATTTCTTTGTTGTTTTGGTATATAAACTTACAATTTCTCCTTCCTCTTTGAAATCAGATGAAGACAATTTTTAATTCACTTGTCCTAGTCAGGTGAAAGTCAACGCTTTCGAAACCGGCTTGGTAGGTAATTGTTCATATATATTCATTTTATTTTCATGCAGCTCTTTTATGAATGAATGAATTTTATTTCTCATACATCAACATACAACACATTTTAAAAAATGAACAGAAATACAGAAAAAACATTACTTTTAAACGTAACTAATACGATCAGTGCCTTCGGCAATTCTAGAAAGCAATAACTCCAATTTATTCCAATTTGATTGGCTCAGCCCCCCAGTCCCCGGTTCATCAGGAGCTACCTACTGGAATATCCAGGGGACCGGGCTCCGATCCAACCAAAGAACACAATGCTATAAATAATTTATACAATCAATGCAATATTAAATTAGTTTTCATGCAATAATGAACCTTCCTCTATTTCCAATTAAACTATTCAGATAAATTCTATCCTTGCTAGTTGATTATCCCTTTAAACCTCACACATAAACAAACAAGTAAATATATTAAAATGAAAATAATAAATTTTCCTTTTATGTTCTCAGTTCATGTAAACTTATTCTATTTATAAACTTTTAAATTTCCCCACTTTTTTGACCTGGAATTGTAGAGTTGCATTCCTTCCGTACCCCATTAGAATTAACCCAGCTCTTTTATGAGTAATTACTAGAGTGGTAGTTTCTAAAATTGGATTCTGTTAAAGAAAATCTCATATTAGGAGAAACATGAACTTTGTAGTTATTTACATGTTTCAAAACTGTTTTGAACCACAAATAGAGGCATCTGTAGGTAAGTATGAATGAATTTAACTCACTTGAGGGAAGAAATTGTTCAATGTTTACTTTTAACACAGAAATGCGTTTTGGAGTGCTTGCAAATATATACGAGTAGCTTTCTTCTAGTCGATGTAGGTTCAATCCTGTTTCACAGACTTCTTCCCAGAGCTGCAAAGTTTTCCAGTACATTACACATGTCCTGCCATCTGCGTTTTTCCTTAGAAGAACTTACTTGAAAAAGACCGGCTACTGAATACACTCTTGTGCAAGATATACATCTAAAAACTACGATGAATATTTTAACCTAACATTTTTACTTTATATTATATTTTGTATATTAGATTGCACGGTATTGTGAGCCTAGCAGGTGAAACCTTTTACATAATTTTTAGTGCTCTTTGTAAGCAGTTGTCAATTGGAATAATGTACAAGTAGTGTGATGTACTTTATCTCTTGTATGAATACTAAAACCGATACCACAAATTAAGTTATTGAGAAAACACTCTTTCTAACAGCGTTACTCTCATGGAAATAATAGTGGGAGAATATTGGATTGAATTTTATTATAACTCAAAGTTTTTTCCGGGTTTGGAAGCCGTGGTCTGTTGGAGCTAAGCTGTCCAAATGTTTCGTCCCCACACGCAAAGATAATCTTCAGTGGCACGATATAGGTCTTCTAGGTGAAGGTTCAGGCACGAACTTCCGACTACACGTGAATTTGATTAGATTGGACGTTTGAGGCGGAAAAAATACTCATGGCTAGCCGTTTGCACGTACCCCTATGGGATATCTCAGGGAGGATGAGGTATTGTGAGGGAGATGCCGGGCGGCCTAACATGTTTCCATATGGAACCGAAGGGTCGCTTCAATGCCAGAGACGGGACAAAATTTTTCCAAAGAGCAGGGCTACTCACTCCAGCCAGCTGGAAATTTCGACCCTGCAATAAAACCGACAGAATGAAATGATACGAAATCTAAGAGCGAAAAATTCATGGAAAATAAAGATCCACACTGGGCGTTAGCCTAAGTACCCAAGTGAAACCACGAAGAAAACCTGGGTCAGGATGGAATCTCTCAAACGCGAGTCCCAGACTCCCATCTGCGCAACCCCGTTCGGTGAGAGAGGAGATAGGGCTGCATTTTATACCAGTCAGAAAATGGGATGAAAAATGGATTTCATTATAACAAACTGGCTGTTTCAAGCTTTAAAATAAAATAATTAACGTGTAAGATGGAGTTCTTCGGAGGAATCGCACCATAAAATACTTCTATACTTTAAAAGGTAAGGAATGTCACTGAGGCAAAACATCGCAGAGAACCACAGAAAGATGCCCTTCTTAAAGACAATCAGCCAGCAACCTTGAAGCAGTTTTTGGTTACCATTCTTGCTGTGTGTTACACATTACAAAGTGAAGTGACTGGAATTGAGGGAGTGAGACCTAACGTGTAATCAACCTGGTTTTAAATTTAAGCGCAATGTCTAAATTGATGTGCTTTTTGATTGTTTTGTTTAAGTTAACAGTTCTATACCGATGGGAGGGACAGCTACTGAATCCAAAGAAGTTTTTTCACAATGTGTCTTTATTTTCTGGGAAATTTATATTGGCTGTGGTCATGCTATACAAATTCACATAGGGTATCAAATTTCTTTGTTTAAATAGTGTTTAACGCCCTTTTTACTACTCTGGCATCACAGACGGTCATCAATTGTTGAGTTGTAGCATTTGTTGTCCGTACCTATGCACACTGGATTGATTTCTTGATATTTTATCACATTCTTTATCAGTGGCAATTGTAGTGAGAAGGTTGTATTTTATTATTCGATTGTAAATATACGATGTTATGACATGAAGGTGAATGACGATAAGGCAAATAATAAAGATGGTGCGAAAAACGTACACACTTCAAGCAAAGAAAAAACGGTGTTAACAAAACTGAATTCACATAAACAGAAAATGATGAGCACTAATCATCTTAGACATTTACAGTTACAACAGTTGTTGAAAATGCCCACTATCGGCGTCGATACACTTCTGAGTACGTTGCACTACTGACTGAGTAACGTTTGCGAAAGTGTCCTCAGCGACTGCAGCATATGCCGTTTCAATTTCTTCCCGAAGTGCAGCAGAGTAGCTGGTTTTCTACGGTATACAACATCCTTTAGAGCTCCCCATAGGTAGAAGTCTAACGAAGTTAGGTCCGGAGAACGCGGTGGAAATTCAATCGGATCTCTTCGTCCAATCCAGTGACTTGGAAGATTGTCATCAAGACACGCACGTACATCTCGATGGTAATGTGGTGGTGCACCATCACATGGAAGTAAAATTCCCTATTTCCATAGTGTGTATGAACGGCGGATAGACAGATGTGCGTATCATGTTCAGGTACACTGGACCAGTTACTGCTTCTTCAAAAAAGAATGGTCCAATTAGGTCCCTAGATGACAACACACACCAAACATTAATTCCAAGTAAATTAACAGCCTTTTCCCAAATAGCATGTGGATTATATGCACACAGTAGACACAGTTTGCGGGTTAGTTCCGTTCAACTTAAATTGTGTCTCATCGGACCAAACAACTTTACTTGTGACGCCTCAACCTCTTGCACCATGTTCCAAAACCACTCACAGTACTGCATTCTCCGATCAGGGTCACCTTCATTTAATGCATGCAAAAGTCTTGCGATGAAAACTTTTAGCTTTGCTGTTTTAATAATACGACGTACTCTGGTTCTGCTAATCCCACTATCGCATGCACATGCTTTGTAGATTTCTGCTCTGAGTGCTCAAAACGTTCAAAAACCATAGCCGAGGACGCGGTGCTTATTGCTGTACGAAGTCTCCCAGATCTACCCTTGTGAACATCGCATACGGTACCACGAGTTTCAAATTTGTCTCGAATGCGTGCAATTGTTACTTGCGTTGGCGGTTCTGTTCTGTACACACGTCTCCCCTTTGAGCTTCAACAACATTCTCGGTTTTCCAGTACCACTTCAAATTGCTTACCGCTGTTCAAGCGATAATATTGGCTCCATTTTGTTGTTGGAATAACGTAATATGAGTCTAGTCTGTTTACAGAACATCACAACACATAACTGTTGTTCTTTGTCCAACTTTGAAATATATTAAATAGATGTCTACTGTAAAAGTATGTATACAGTTTTTAGCACCCTTGGTGTAATCCTGTTTTACAATTCCACTAAAGCAGAAATGCACATACCCTTGTCGTCGAGGAATTCAGCGTTAAACAGTGGTGGTTCTATTAACCTGATTGACAATGCAGCGTATAATTAATGTCTTGTTTCGTGAAATTAATGTCCAGTGGGCCAGACATGACACAAAGAAGGGTTCAGAAAGGAAATATTAATTGAAGGAATTGGTTCGAAAACTTTGTGTCATAAATATAAAGACGTTTTGAAAATTCTGTTTATCTATATTGAAAGAATATAAATGCTTTATATATCTTTATTTAATTGCAAATAAGGTCAAGGTGCAGTCAGCAGAGTCGCGATGTAAAGTAATTCATAATGCAGTTAAAAGTGCTCCAAAGAAAAGTAGCTGCTATTTATACCCAAGAAACAAGGATCAAAGCATATGAAGGCTAGCACTTCATATACGTGCCCTGCTCACACAGCAAAAGATAAGTCCATTCTCTGCCTATCTGTTCGCATCATGAATCGAATTATTCCTTGTGTTATGTTCAGTAACTGAGTAGCATTATATTACATGAATGTAGCAGTAGATAGTCTAAGTGCCTGTATTTGCAAAATGAAAGGGAACTTGCTGAGCTGTGTATCAAATTCAAACACTTTCTCTTGGATGGATAAATGGCCTGGTACGAAGCTGAATACTTTTGATACTTAAGCCTTGCCTTTGTGCCTACACCCTCAATGGAGGCACCTCCGTGAGTAAGGAATGAGGTGAGGAAAGGCCGCAAGGCCAGGATCTAAGGGCGGTACTTGTGAAGACGTAGGTGGAGTTTCTAACCTGTATAATATTTCCCTGTGCTGGTGAAGTCCGCCCCCCCCCTGAGTTTCTGAGCCTCTTAGAAGATCCGCTTTTGATTTCAAAGGCGCAATCTACCGTAACGCCGCAACAGCCCACCTCGCTCTTAAGACTTTCGAGCCTGTGATAGAACCAACGGAATGAAATGGGAGAGCGGAAATTTTGGGGAATATGAATATCCATCCTAGTATCTGCCTAAGTAACCAAGGACGATCCGGTAAAACACCTAAGGTTGAAATAGCCAGCTCAATGACATCTTCCAGTATAAGAATGCAACACCACTGAGCCAATCCACTGGGTTATGTAACCTTATTGCCTAACCATTATGAACTTCGTGGTTTAGTCACCGAACCCCCCCCCCCATTGGTATTCAAATGTTCAACTTATTACAAATACCGAGGATGCCAAAAATATATACACACGTTCACAGTAGATATCTAGTTAATATATTTCAGGGTGGGACCGAAAAACAACAGTAATGTGTAATATCATGTTCTGTAAACAGACGTGACTCGCATACATTATGATAGCATTGCTACGTGACAGGTAAATCAACAATAACAAATGAAGCCAAGATTATCGTATGATATTCTGTAAACAAATGTGACACACATTACGTTATGTAAGCGTTGCTACAACAAAATTGTGCCAAGATTACCGTTTGAACAGCGGAAAGCAATTTTGAAGTGATATTGGAAAACTGAGAATGTTGTTGAAGTTCAAAGGAAATGGAGAGGTGTGTACAGAACAGAACCGCCAACGCGAGTAACAATTGCACGCTCTCGAGACAAATTTGAAACTCGTGGTAGCGTATGCGATGTTCACAAGGGCAGATCTGGGAGACCTCGCACAACAAGCCTCGTGTCTTTGGCTATGGTTTTTGAACGTTTTGAGCACTTACCGCAGAAATCTACAAAGTAATCTTCCTGTGAGTCTCCCTGCGTTCTCCGAATCTAACTCCGTTAGACTTCTACCTATGAGGAACTCTTAAGGATGCTGTATACCGTAGAAAACCAGCTACACAGGAAATAATTGAAACGCCATATGCTGCAATCGCTAAGGAAACTTTCGCAAACTTGCTCAATCAAGTAGTTCAACGTACTTAGAAGTGTATCGACGCCGATGATGGTCATTTTGAGCAACTGTTATAATTGTTGTAAAAGTATAACGTTTTTTTTAATGGTGTTTAACGTCCGTTTTTACTACTGTGCCACTACAGGCGGTGAACACTTGTGATACATGAAATGAAATGATAAATTGGGTTTTTTTAAGGAAGGAAACTTTCCAGGCCTAAGTTTAGGGTGCCTCCCCGGCATTTGATAGTTATGAGGACTGAGGAAAACCTGGAAAATACCTAAGTCAGGGAGGACGGTCATGGCGGAATTCGAACCCCAGACCTCCCGGTCAGATTCCGCGCCTTAACGACCTCGGCCACCCGTGGAGGTAAAGTATAAGATGATTAGTGCTCCTGATTTTCTGTTTGTATGAATTCAGTTTTGTTATGTTAACACAGTTTTTTCTTTGCTTGAAGTGTGTATACATTTTTGCCACCCTTTGTATTTAGTTATTCAGACTGACGATGTTTTTAAATGAACTTTCAGTATATGTTTGCCTTAAAAGGCGGAATTTCAGCAGCTACTAATTTAGTTATATTTGTATAATATTTCTTTTGAAGAACTACATGTGCCTATTTATCGTTCTACACTAAAAATACTTTACTGATTTATTTTACAGTATAAAAATAAGAGAAATAAAAAACTTAAGCTTAATAGCAGGTACAAGTTACTAAAAAATATTTCTAACCCTTTGCTATGATTTATTTCACCTCACCCGTATTCAACATAGCATAGTGTAATGTAATTGAGCTCTATACGTTTATCTAATAACGTGCTGTATATTTTAAGGTGGTGCTAATGAAATTAGGGAGCTGCTTATCATTGAGAATGCAGTGCTGTGCAAATTTGGGGAGCTTATTCGTGTTGGCAAAATGCCAGCTAAATTGCCATGTAGTGCCCTTGTTAATAACAGAGTAATTAAATCACCTCGTTTGATAGTAGCATTTCGGCTTATCACAACACGAGAATGTAGCTACCGCATGTTCAAGGCCTTGCTAAAGGCTGCGGTTAATATTACAGCAGAAAATATACAATCGAGTATGGTTTGATAAGTAACTGGTTTGCATTATAGCTCAACAACAACTGCTATTACACAGTTTGCTTTCTATGTGTCAATATTCTATAGTCATTAGGCATTTCAATGTTAATTCATTATTTGGCAGGATTGGAATTCGTGGAGCGATTCAATTCTTTTTTCTGGAAATGAAATTCATGGGATGATTTTGCCTATATTGGGTGATCCATACCGTTCCCATAAAACCGTTTGGTTTTGGGTAAGTGAATTCAAAAGTGACAGAAGAAGCACCGAAAACGCACCATATCCTGGAGCTCCAAAATAAACTGTGCAGAAGTTATTGATAAAGTCTATGGTATTATTTTGACTGATAAACGAATGAAAGTGCGTGATTTAGCATTTCAACTAATAAGATTCATTTTATTTCAAATAGTGAATCTCGTACATATGAAAAAAAACTCCGGGGCAAAAGCGAAAAAGCGAAATCACATTCCAACATCGGCCGACTGGGTGGAATGTTTAAAAACAATCAAAGTTATTTTACGACATTTTGTGACTATGGACGAAACTTGAACTCATTACTATACACCGGAAACGAAAAATCATCTAAACAGTGGACCGTGAACCATCTTCGAAAAAGGTAAAATGTTTATCCGCTGGAAAGGCAATGGCTTCAGTTTTTTGGAACATTAACCTAATTCTCTTGATTGATTACTTGCAAAAGGAGAATACAACGTATCACTTTTCAGCCGTCGCGGAAAAACGTCCAGGAATGTCCAAAAAGAAGGTGATGTTTCACCATGACAAGCGTCGTTATATTCAAGCCGCGTTGGCTCAGGACAAATATATCGAAGTAAGATTTGAAATACTCCCGCAAATAACTTACTCACCTGATCTCGTTCCTTCGGATTACCATATTTTCTCGAAACGCAATACTTTTGTGGCTAGACACAAATTCATTTTCAAATGAAAAGATCATACAGGAGGTAAACAAGTATTTTAAGGGCGCCGAAGAAACCCACTTCCATAAGGAAATTCGGTCCTTGTGGCGTATTGGTAACCATACTTTTCTTCTAAACCCAAGGTCGCAGGTTCATTGTTAATGCTTTTCTTTCATTCTGAACCCCTCCTCCTTGATGTATTAATTCACGGCGTGCGTTCAAGATTGGCATCAATATCGTCTAATTTTTCCTCAGGTTTTCACTCTCGTTTTTTGCTTTGTATTAAACCAGTAGATTCGAATGTGTATACAATAACGTTAATTGCTTTCTAGATGGAAAAAAATTGTTCAGGAAAACTGTGAATAATTTCCGACTTAATGAAAATACAATGTCTAGCTCTCCGCGAATGCATGTATGCTGCCGTAAAACCGGCAGGGAATACTTTCAGAAAGTGACATTCAAGAGCATGACAAAAGAGAGGGAGGAAGCGGAATACAAGTGCTTCGATACCGTTTGTAGCGGAGACGCAAAACCTCCGCGAACGGACAAGATTTATAGCTAAGGACAATTTCTTTTATTTCCTTAAATAGGTGGCTCTAGCTTTGTCAAAAAATTTATTTCTTTGAATGTATTTCTGTAACATGAATATACAGAATGATTCATCTAAAACTACCACCAGGAATATTTCTGAAATGATAGGATGTTTTCACCGAAAGAAATTCAGATAAGGGCGCATCAACATAGCCACATAAACATTCCAACATAAAATGTATTTCTAGCACCAAGTCACATTTTTCAAAAGGAACAATTATATTGACTTCAAGAAAATAAAACTTGATGAAATTAGAATGCCATTATTTGTTTGCTCTATTCAGGCTCACAAGACATCCCCATATATGGGGCAGACTCTTTTTAGAGAATTCCCTTGAACATAATGCAAATCACCCCATTGTTAAGCATGAAAGCGTATGTCTATTTGTATTTGGTCTACTTAGGGAAATTATTAACGGTATGTTGAAGTTTATCTTGGATATCTCTCAGCGTACACAACACAAGAAAGCACGCCATTCACCTACATTTTCCTTACATTAGGATCATGTTAAATTTTTCAACTAGAACATAACTATATTTTTATCACATCACATATAAGCACACGTTAACAGAGACGTGTAAAGGAAACAAAGTGTAAACACAAAGGTATGTATAAGGTGTCTCGGTAGTCAAGAATGCGGTACATTTCCACTCTATTACTTACACAGTGATTAAGTTTTATGTTAAAAGTATCCAAATGTTATTTATAAAACTTTCAGAAGCTGGAGAATACTCTGAACAAATACTTATGATTTTTATAAACTTTAAATTGTCAGATATTTTATAAACTTTCTACATTTTAGTAATGTTAGTTTTTTGTTAATTGAATGCTAATATGCATTATAGTAGAGATAATGCTCCTTTATTACAAAATACTTCCAAAGTTTAGGGAGATATCAGCTGAAGTTGTAGTTAGCTTGAAAGTTTGTAGGCATAGTTTACACAATTTTGAAAAAGTTGTTAAGGAAAACATTCTTTAAAAAATGCATACTATTTAGTGCCTTAATTGATTTTATTTATGACAGAAACTCAAAAGTTATTATAAAGTAACGTCGTATATAAAAATTTTAAACCTTAAACAAATTATTCACTGAAGAAATTTATAAACTATTTAGATTTTGTCATAAACATTGTACGCGCATATGCTGTTTCACCAAGTGTACCAAGCTGGCTGCCGCAATTCTACTCGCCTCTTTCGCCCTTTGTCATATCCTTGAATTTCATTATGTGGCTGGTTTCCTTACAGTCTCACGATAGTATACTTTAATTCACAAAGCAGTTAAACAGTGACTCTAGAGCAACGAGCTTTTGTTAGTAAATGTTATTTAAATACAAATGAACTCCCAAATGTTTGCGCAATTTATTGAAGAGCAATCGTCTTCTTTCAAAATTGAGTAAAAAAGTGAGCAAAAACTTCTTTACAAAGATGACGCTGGCGCAAATCTTAAGGTTCAGCCAACAAAAACCCTTCGAAAATTAGTACAAGTAAAAGATACAACATATAATGCAAAACGTTAGCAACGAAATAACTTACGAACATATTTCGTGTTGATCAGATATTTGTGATACAAGACATTTATCTGAGAGAGAACAATAACTCCAGCATCTTCTAGTTAAGATCGTAATACTTTTGAAAAGGGAAGTTTAATTACGGGCGTTGCCGGCTGCAGTACACTTAGCAGCCAAGGCGTAAAATACTCAGTGACCGGACAAGGTTTATAACTAAATCCTTTGAAACTTTATGAAGATTGTAATAGCACTTTAGGCAAAGAAAACAGGTACACCTTTAAGTAAATTTATTATATGTTGTAAACAGATAAGCAGAAGGAAGTCTAGAAAAAATACAAAAACACTTAATTAAAAATAATGTAATTATTTATTTGTTCAAAAAGGGAAAGATGAGTAAAGAGACTATTAGAACAAATGCAAAAAAGTAATTAAAATAATGTAATTTTTATATATTTTAAACGTAAATAGAGTTTCAGAACAGGTATAAAATTCTTTATTAAAAACGAATGCAATGATTATATTTTTTTCAAACAGTAAACAAATAAACAGAAGAAAATTTTAGAATAAGAGAAAAAAACTTTATTAAAAAGAATTTCATGTTTGGAGTAATATCTTAACCTCGTTTCTTGATTTATGGCAAAACTAGTGAAGTAGCTATGAAGTTTTTCTTTTTTTTTTTCTCAATGAAATTGAACAATTCTATTTGCCTCACTAAATCTGTGTCTTTCTCCACAACATATTCCCACTGCAGCATTGCACTAAATACGACTGAGCAATAAGTAAGATGAACGTAATAAATACAACCATTTGAAATTAATTAAAAATTTTGCAGATTAACAATAATGAAGGAGAAGATTTCTTGGTGATAGAAGCGAAGTTGTAAAGTTCTGTAGGTAATTAGTTTCAGTTAATTAGGTTTTTAGATCCTAGTTCGAACTCCGTGCTCCGAAGGAAATTTGTGTTCTGGTGATTTCCTCCATTTTCCGATTTTAATCCACTAACGCTCACTTTTCTTTCAGCTATTGTTTATAATTATTTATACGTAACCGTTCCTGGGAAGATGGATATCGATTGACTAGATATGATATGTCTGTGAATGGTTGGAAGACTTGTGGTGCTCAACGATTCACACGCTCTCCAAACTCTTACTCTCTCTCTCTCTCTCTCTCTCTCTCTCTCTCTCTCTCTCTCATGCCTTTTCATCATGAAAATATTAGAACACTTTGTCGTTAGTATATCTAAATGTTTCTTTAATGTTTCAGGTGTGTACGGAACTATGGCCAACGGAAGAAAGTGGCAACGTGTATTTTGTTTTAGCACATCTGGTTATGTGCTATTTGTTGCCACTGATGCTCATTTCCATTTGCTACTTGCTTATTTGGAGGAGAGTATGTCGACGCACTCTACCAGGAGAAGGAAATGGCGATCATATCATACATCGATCCAAGGTATTGCAATTTTAATTTTTATAAATTAAATCTAAAAATGTTTATGATGCCGATGTTCGACTGTAAAACATCATACGAAAGAAAATGCTCTGGTGTAGCTAAAAGTTTGCGTGAGCTTCTTAAATGAGTTCATTATGACTCTTGTCGACGTAAAGCTTAAAGTCAGTGAAACTCTTAAGAGGAAAATATGTCTCTCGATTATGAATTCAGTATTCAGACTGGAAAATCACATCTCTACACAGGCAGCGCGTTACACTGGTTCAAAACATTTATTTTGGCTACATTTTGTATATTTAGAGTGATTACTAATTAATACTCTTTAAAATATACAGACGGTAAGAAAAAGTAGCCCAAGATATACTGAGCAAATCAAAAGATACCAAAATGTCCGTCACGCAGGAGCTGCGTAAACTAAGTGAATTCCTCACTAATTAGACAACTTTAAAAGAGAATATAAAATACAAATTATAGCATTATTAATTAATTAATTAATTAAAGAAATAAGCTATGGCACTACTGGGAGGTATTAGGGGAACAAAATTAGACTTTTTGCGTACTATAAATACCACAAAAGCGAAACCACATTATCATCATCATCATCATCATCATCATCATAATCATCATCATCATCATCATTATTTATTGAGATTAAGTCAAACAATAATGATATACTATCAATTAATTAAAATATGTATATGATCTCTAATAGATAAAACTATACTGTGAGGGTATTTTTATACATTTTTGAACTACCCATGTTTATAAACTGAGCCCTTGATGTAATTTTGTATTTCAGAAGTGTTTATATGTTTCGATAAACAAAAACATGCTACTATCTAAAAATAATTACAATATAACTGTGTATATTATTACAATATAATAATAATAATAATAATAATATACACAAACAAAAATAAATGTTATTGCAGTAAAAACATGTAACATAAACGTTTTCTGAAGGTTATTATAGACCGCTCTTACATACAGATGTAATACTCAAACACATATTAGATTAATATTCACATTTGATATTTTCACAACGATGCTTTTGTTAAATATAAAACATATGCATCGTTATAAACACTTTATATGCTGAATTAATTTGTTCTTTTATTTTAAAACAATATAGAGAAAAATTAAACGAAAGAGCACTTTTTAAATTTCCATTTTCAAGTGTACCCCTTACTCCTAAAGATTCAATTTCTCTCCAGAAAGTATTTTTCTTATATATATATATATGTATATATATAACCTGTTTATTTGTTAAAAGTAAATATTGGGGCTACTAAAGCGATTTTAAATTTAATTTCTGTATTTCCCTGATTTTCAAAAACTATATTTTTATTTTATTTAAAAGGAATATACGAATTTTATTTGGAAAAAACAAATATTAAAGAGCAATTTTTAAATTTTGGCAAAACTCCCCCTTCAATTTTCAGAAACTATTTTTATTATTTTATTTAAATGGTATATGCCAAGTTTAATTGTGAAAAAGCAAATACTGGGGCTGCTAGAGCGATTTTTAAGTTTTGGGCTTCAGGATAACTCCCACTCCTAATGACTGGATTTCCCAGATTTTCAGCAATTATATATTTTATTTTTTTTAAATGTCATATACGGATGTTCTTTGATAATAAAAATAAATATTAATGCTTCTGGAGCGATTTTTAAATGTTGGGCTTCAGGTAATTAGAATTATTGAGGGGCCTCCTGTAGTCCCATTTCACTTATTTTCAAAACTATTTTTTCTACTTTATTTTAATGGCATTTACCTAGTTTCCTTTAAATAAAATTTAAAATTTCCCCGCTAAAGCGATTTTAAAATTTCACTTTAACCCCCACTTTTTTAGGGATACCCCCACCCCTAATGACCCGATTGCCCTGATTTTCAGAAAATACTTTTATCGATTAATTTTAAAGAAATCTGCTGAGTTTCGTTGAGAAAAAGCAAAAAGTGCGGCCGCTAAAACGGTTTTTAAATTTTTAAAAACGTTTCTCTTTAGGTTAACCCCCCAACGTAAAATAGTCCAATTTGGCTGCTTACCGAACTGGATGAATCGTTTGTTAATTGATGGTTATATGCCAAGTTTCTTTGAGAAAAAATTAAATTGCGATCGCTTGAGCGTTAATATATATATATATATATATATATATATATATATATACTAATATAAGTAGATAAATGTCTAGCTTGCCATTGAAGAACTCCCAATAGTTCGAAATATAGCAATTTCAAGTGTGACTCTTTCTCAGTGTTTTATCTTTATCTACTTTTATTATTAGTGTTAATTTGTTACATTGTTAATAGTGTTTCTTTATTTTTATTTTTCATTAATATTTTATATATATAATTACTGTTAATTTGTTACATTGTCAATAGTGTTACTTTATTTTTATTTTTATTTTATATATATATATATTGTCTTTTTCGGAGTCTACTAGGTACGATAAATGGATATTTGAAAAGCTTATTCAGAACGAATTCTATTAGTACAATAACAATATTCCTTTGGAATTCACTTTGAAAATTAATAATAATAATAATAATAATAATAATAATAAATGGATATTTCACAGGTGCTGTGCAATAGCTTCATTCCCTCGGAATTCGCTAGTAAATATATACTATATTGCATATTCTCATGTTAAATGGAACATTTTTTTTTCAAATAGCTGCATATAATCTAAGCAATTTTATCTAGCACATATTTCGAATAGGCGTTATTAATTAGCTTGATCCTTCTCCCAACTCTTTCGTGTTTATGGCATGGTTAATTAAGCATTTTCAGCAAATAGGAAGTGATCATTTGGGTCATATATTAAGACCGGATGTGACATTACAATACACAAATAGCTTGCTTACATTCAGTTGGCTATGGTTCAGCAATAAGCTCAGCTATATTGCATTGTTATATGCATTTGATTTATCATTGTATTATTCGTATCCCAAAGTGTGCCTTTATGGAATCAGTAAAATCCAATAGTTAGGCAGATAAACGCTCTATAACAAAAACAGTAAAAATCAGAGACTATTGTTGATATTGTTAAATTAAATTTATTTATTGCAGTATAAAACACATTAAAAGTAACAGGGATGATTATTTTAAGCAATAAAAATTACTACGCTTGTCTCATATGAACCCTTATGATAATCGCAGATCATGATAGTTTTTTCGTACAAACAGATTATTGATTATTATAAGGTCTGATGTGTGATTATCAATATTTAATCAGATTTTGTCCATTTGTCAGATTTCTGAGCAATAGAAGGAGCTTAAAATTTCTAAATAGTAAAGCGTTTCTTATTCCCTTGCATTATAGCCAACACCCTCTTTGCTTGTTGACGTCTGAAAAACAGTAACGTTTCGAACACCACTTGTCTGATCTTATTTATTATTTCTTACCTCTGGAAACGAAACTAGTCTTCTGATTTATTCTTTAAATTATAATTTTGAACAGAGTGTACATAACCTTCTTTCAAATTACAATAAGCATATTACTTGTATCACATTTTGATTTTATTCCTTAAAAACTTAGTGAATAGAGCAATGAGCATGAAAACTCTTTATTAAGGCATTTTGCAGATGGCAAAAGGGAGATGAGATCCATTCATGATGAATGATTACTCTGTTTCTACACAGAAAAGAGCACATAAAATAAAAGTGTTCTTGCGTTCCACCACTAAATGCAAATATCCATTTACATAATATAATATAAAGTATATTTTATATCCAGTGTTGAAACAAATGTGTACGTTTAAATCATTTTGGATTAAACATAGATCTGCAATTTCTTTTTAATATTTTAACGATTTGGTGAATTATTTCTATTGGATGATCGCTCACAGTATACGTTGCATGCATAATGCGCACTTATGTTAATCCCTCCGTAGTAAAAACGTGTACCTTTAATATGTACAATACATCATTTTGATTTGTTAACCAGAAACAATTTCCTGACCTAAGAAGCAACATGATAATTATGTTCTTTTCTCTTCATTTCACTTACTTATAACTATAGTTACAAATATAACTTATCATAAGATCGTAAATTGATAATTTCTCAATTTAATATTAAAAGTACTGCAAATTAGATGTGTTTACATTATTTTGACAAATACAAATAAATTACACTTAACTTTTCAAACTGAAAGTTTAAAATGATAGAAAAAATTATAAAGGACTTCAACAATGTTAACAGGGAGTTATTTAATTTTAAAATGCCCTACGGTCTATCTCGGTGTTTATGGAATTGAAAATGTCCATGTTAATATTTAAATTTTTAGTTTTAATAATATATTTCATTTTAACATAATGACCACTCTTTCTTAACTTTATCTTTTTCAGAATAATCAGCTGTGATCTTCAATCTTTGCTGATTAAACTACTCCGTTTGTTTTCATCAGAGGAAGTTGACTGTTTTTTAGAATGAGAAAGTAAATTATTTGTTTATTGTTGATCCTGTATCTTTGTTGCTTCTGTTGTCTTTAACGCAAGTCTGCTCTTCAGAGCTTTTTAATAAGGTGGAAAATTATCCGTACTTGGCTTACTGTTATTGTAAATATGCTAGATTACTTTGCAAGATCGGTATATTCTTACATTCTTTTTATTCAAAACTGATTTACTTCTGGATTAAAAAAAAGCAATATATCTGCTTTCAGTTTCTTGCAGAAAATACTTTAAAATCCATGTTTTAAATCGTGCAAATTAATTGTATGTCCAGAAAAACTCAGAATTGTCTACATTTTGTGAGTTCTTCAATACAGTACCGTTAATGAAATTTATTTTCATAAAGTAAGGTTTAAAATAATATTATGCAAAATTCAAGCATAAATTGTGTGTGTGTGTGTGTGTGTGTGTGTGTGTGTGTTTAATTAATGCCGCAAGCCCAATAATACCTCTAAGCTTATTGAAAGTACTAGATATGTTGTTTTCTATATTACAGGAAAGTTTATTTTTCAAGTCAGTTATCTCCACTAATTAATGTTGATCCTGGAGGCCATACTTCCCTCGCAAATTTAATCCGGCCAGGTCAGTGGATTTTAGGTGCAAAAATCTTGAGTATGGCTTCCTTCGGAAGGAAAGTAAAGCAGCTAGTCCCATCTCGTAGATTTACAGCAGGTAAAATAACCTCAAGCCTGAAAGAAGAATCCTCTGAGCAAAATTCATTGACCGTTTTAGGTTCTGAATTAAATGGGACACTAATGACCAGACGCTGTTAAAGAGTATCCTTAAATATAATAATAATAATAATAATAATAATAATAATAATAATAATAATAATAATCCCTAACTAATATTAAACAAATACTGATAAAATCAAAGCATCGCGCTTTACTAATTCTTTTCCAATTTAACAGATTAATGCTGATTGTACTTCTACTTGGAATAAGAGCTCAACCTTAGAAATATGCAGGATACCTGTTGATGGAGTTGTATATATCCTATGTCCATGCTTACCATAGCATCCATGTTGTACATGTTTACCCCAGTTCTCAACACGTCTGAAATAGATAGTAGCTTTGGATACTTTTAATTTGTTTTTTCATTTCTACGGATATTTAATATGAATATCGCCTCCTGGAGTACACTCCAGGGTGATTAGATAAAATAACTTGAGTCTGCCAAATAAATCCAAACTTTCTTTAATGTCATATTCACTATAAAATAGAAACCTCTCATTTATAATTCCTATTCTTACCAGTCTTCTTCGCCACAAATAAAAGATCATAAGGAAAATTCATTTTCATAAACTTTACTTAGGTTAACGATTGTAAGGAAAGTGTAGGTAGTCATAATTAATTTAAACACCATTGCATTGTTTTATTATGTGTTTAAATATTATCATTACTTTAGCTTTACAACAAGAACCATTAAAAATATCTTTGTGAGCTAATGTTCCTGCAGAAAGCCATATCGTTCGAGTTGTATTTGAAAAATACAGTACGTTATAAAAGTATCTTCGCAGTGCAATAAGATTAGAAAGCAACTGATTTCAGAGGTTAATTGCAACACTGAGAATATTTATATGAAAAGTATCCATCATCAATAGGCATCATTTACAGGTTCACTATTTTATCTATTTATTTACTAGCACAAAAAAATATCTCCTCGAGTATTGCACTTTTGCAATTCTGTTTACAGGTGAAAGTGATCAAGATGCTGCTGGTTGTTGTGGTTTCCTTTGCTTTGTCTTGGCTACCACTTTACGTTTTGGTTACCCGCATCAAGTTTGGTGGACCCTACCGTTCCAACAACGAAGAGCATATTATACACGCTTTCTACCCTGTGGCACAGTGGCTTGGCGCTTCCAATTCCTGCGTCAACCCCATCTTTTACGCCTTTTTCAATAGGAAGTTCCGACTTGGATTCAAGGCTATCATCACTAGTCGCTCTTGCTGCACACCTCTGAGGTAAGTTAATTTCGGAATTTAACTTGAAGTATATACCAAATTATCTGAAGGCATAGGTTTCAGTTCATTAAAAGCAATGTATATTTTTCATATGACTGATTCTGTCAGTACATCGCAACGAGAACGGTAAGTCAGAAAATAATTATGTTAATTCTAATGATTAGCGTCAATCAATAAAAATATTTAGACACTGTTGGAAACCTTTATTTTCTGTTTATTAACCTTTTTGCATATTATATTAGAATTACTTCTTAGAATTTTATTACGTAATGGTCTGTTAGTGCAGTGCAGTTATTGCGCGACATATCACTATTTACAACTAAAAATAAATAATGATTTGCATTAGAAATATCAGTTTACAAATATGTAGTTCGAAATGTGTTGCACTTATGTACCTTCAAAATATTTTATGTGTAATTGTAATATTATATTTCTGCTTCTACTATCATAAACAATAATTAATATTTGATATAATTATGCTAAACATAATGCTGTGAATATATAAATTGCTATTATAAGTCAATTTTAAAATTAAGTACTAATTTTTATGATATTACTGTAGTTAATGGTGTTATCCGAGAAAGAAATGCATACCAATGGCCGGAGCAAGCGGTAATTTGTCAACCTAGTTTGTTCATGAGTACATCCATGCTGGAAGACTTGCCAAAACAGTCATCCTATATGATATACTCAAAATAAATAAAAATACTGGCAGCTACCACTAACAGTTTGTTCATAGTGCTAAAAATATTTACATTGATACTGATGCAAATATCTCACAGAGTAAAACTTGCCTAATCAGAGACCTTTTCAGGTGCCAGTAGTGCAGGAATTAATTTCTTTCACTCATTTTTAGTGTTTTTCTAGTTCATATACCCTGGTTGACTCCAAAATGAATTTTAATTGGGTTAAATCGATTACCTATACACTGCCATCGTGTAGGAGAGAAGCATTTTCTAATAACTTTTTATAGATTTAATTCATTTCATAGATAGTTTAAATAACACCAAACAATAAGCCTATTGCCTCTAAAAACTATATATAATTAAGCTCACATTCGGGAAATGAAGATTCACAAAAATGTAGCAATAAATATTGTGTTCACGTTTAGTAGTGGTAAGTGGTAAGTGGTAAGTGGTAAGTGGTAGTAGTAGTAGTAGTAGTAGTAGTAGTAGTAGTAGTAGTAGTAGTAGTAGTAGTAGTAGTAGTAGTAGTAGTAGTAGTAGTAGTAGTAGTAGTAGACTTTTATAGTGCCAGTTTTTACAGTACACACAAGTAAGTATAACTGTCACATGGGCCTTATGGCTGTACATGGTAATACCGTTCTTGTAACAATAAAAATATACATACATACTCACATACAAACATACAGAGCTGCAGGCATATATGCAAACACATCTATATATTTACATCAGTTTTCTATGAGTAATTTATATACATATACACAAACATGAATAGAGCTCTTACCCTGAGCCCCCCTCCCCTTACTTTCCCACTCCCCAACTCCCCTTTCTTCTCTATAGGCATTAAACTTCTTTACGGGTCTTCGCTAGAAATATTGTGTTCACGTTTTTGTACTATTACATTCAATGCGCTTTAAAATCATTCTATTTTTTCTTCTAGTATATTTGTTAATTTTCTACAAATTTAAGCCAATGTTCCAAATACTTCCATAAAATTCTTGATGTGGCTTATATGATTAACATTCTCTTTGTTTTAACATTGTTTGAAAGCTGTCGATATTCTATACATTTACTGCAGATACTCTCTTCCTTTAAGTAGTGGTGTTGGTAGTAGCAGTTGTAGTAGTAATATTATAATAATAATGTTCAATAAACATGCACGTCAGACATTATTTGGTTATTCGCACTGTCATATTAATATATTCATGCCAACATTTCCTTCATTTAATATAATACTATGTAATATTTTTATTAGTTTGTTGTAGTTAATTCGGCGCACTAGTTGAGACTGTTCGCTTTCCTCCGAATCTGCCCAGTTTGATCCCAGCGACCATAAGTGAATTTTGTGGAGGCCGGAGCAGCTTTTCCCACGTATTCCGGCTTTCCCTGCCACTCATGCTGTTGTTTTATCATCATCTCATCTTAATCACGGCGGAAAGCAATGGAAAACTACTACAGTATCTATCCCTAGAAATGCTGTAAACATTGCTTAGTTGTGGTGAAAAAGCGCCCACGGGCAGAGCCCTGTGAATGGATTGTAATATTGACAGACTTATTCCTGAAGTGTTGTAGTACACTTTACAGAATATTGGAATTATTGGAGACGAGTCTTTCTGTAATATATACGCTGTGTCTTGAATGATTTAGGTTGCATCTCTGTATAACGGAATATGTCTACCTAAAGCAGACATCCAGTTATCGCGCTGGAAAAAGAGTGCAGCATTCTCTACTCAGCTGTATTCTATTAGTGGACATTACAGCTTTGACTTAGGATATGATTGAACCAAAAAACACTAGTATGTCCAACTCCGGAACACAAACAAATCAAATACGCATTTCCTCACGTTTTTTCGGAGACGTATGAGGTCATCTTGGTAATAAGTTTGGCCCTTTTGTGGAGATTCCTGAAGAGTAACCCCTTGAATATCGAAGAAAATCGTTAACAACACTTTGACTGACCTGACGAGCTTTTTGGGATACCGATGAATATTTTCTAGCCCATTGTGATAATTGGACTTTCATCTCAACACTGTAACTATATAGCCATGTTTATATTATTATTTTATTCATCTTTTAGTTTAAGATGCATCTTCGACAAGAACTTTCCACCTTCTCTCAACATTTATTCATATACTCTTATGTTCAAGTGATGTTTGTTAGTAATCAACCAAGAGGTAGAACATGACAACTATATATGATTTCTGAAAACAAATTTTGTACACTTATGAAACTAATAAGTTGCATTTCTTCCTTTCTCCTTAACATTTAACATATATATATATGTGGTATGAGTATATTTAAATAAGTAATTATCAAATATTCAAGTGTTCATTTAATTCTTGTATTATTGTAAGTTTCATTACCACATTCAAAGATCCATCCACGTTTCTTAGGCATTTTCCCTAAAAAGCTTCCTACCTTCCATATATTGATATCAGATCTTAAATTAAAAACCTTCTACCTCTTATATCTGTTGGTAAGCTATACCAATTTGGTAGCCTTTTCCCTTTACTATATCACATATTTCAAGTTTCCTCTTTCCCAGTCATTTTTAAATTTTTGTATAAAATTAAATGTTTTGTCATTAAGACTGGTCCATAATTCCTGATCTTCAGTATCCTGCACTGTAATTTTAATTCTCATTTCAAAATTATACCTTCATTCGTCTCTTTCCTTCCGTTTCTACGTCAATTTCTTAAATTCTTTTTTTTTTTTTAATTTTGTTTAACCAGGTTCCTTAATCTTTGATTTTATCTTGAATTGATAATATTCTCATCGTAAAATTTTCATATTCTATACCAGTATTTCACAGTTCTTACTATTATTTTGCTTTTATATCCAAATCTTCCTAATTCCATTTTAAACTAATTGTGAAGAACGATGAACCTCTTAAAGGGTTATTTGCCCCACTAGGCAATAACATTTATCTCTCTCACACACACACACACACACACTCTCTCTCTCTCTCTCCTGGATAAAGTTCTTCAGGCTGCAATATTAGGGAAATCTTTGAACCTTTCAAAAATGATAGAGGAGGTCATTAATTATTCAAATATGGATGATGGTGAACTCCTACAGCTGTTCAATCTCTGATTAGCAGTTAGTACTTTGCACTAATCATTATATTATCTTACCAATAGGTACGACAGTGACTTCGGCAGTGTCAAGAGCAGCTACAGCTGCAGGATGAATGCAGCCAAGAACGGCAGTCTCCTGGTTACTACAAGAATGGCTATCGCTCCTACATTTGGCGGAAAGCTGCCATCACCACCTCCTCTTGGCAACAATGCACCACCTCCATTCGAACATCAGGACTCCACATCTTCAGCAGCGCTGCTCAGCGGCAACAGCAAGGAAAACTGCGACAGCGTTGCCAAGTCTGAGAATAACAACTGCGTCAACAACCTCACCCGCTCCTGCAGATATCGTCGTCCAGGTGACGACAGCGAGCATAATGTGATTAAATCCTCGTCTGTGTCATTGTTGTCCCATTTGAACGCTACATCCGTGTGAAATGAGGCTGCTGAAGGACGCCCTATTATCTAAGCTAATCAGCTTATTTGCATTTTACTGCAATTTTGAAATGCAAGTAATTTAGAGGGCGACAGCGTTCAGCTACAAATAGAATGTGTTTGGAATTGTATTTATATCCCTGTACATTGCTTTGGATGCAAGCTTTATGTCAGTCTTTTCGCATAATCGTTAAGAAAACACAGATGTGAATAAAAATGAAACTTCTGGTCAAAAACCAGAACCCCTTGAATGTAATGTTATAAACACCTGTACTTAACTTCATAAGTGTAGAAAACTCTATGCTATTGCTGATGGCGGGAATTTCACCCGTATTTGTGTCGTCAAGAACTTCTATTACTTATATTGCAATACCTAGTTATATTTGTTTTTATGTCAGTGCGCTACCTACTGTTATGAAAAACGTCGATATGAAAATGTGAAAACAAATGCCCATTCCTCTCCAATATTGTTCATGTTTCCAATGTATAGTCTCAGAAGCCAAGAGGCATGCCAGTTAATGGACTATGAGAGCTTGTTTTTACCTGTAGATTATCACAGACATATTGCACATAGTGGACACACTTTACTAAAGTTGATGGGTCAAAACTCTCTTGCCTTAAAACTTTCTGAAGACATTTTCGTGTGAGCTAAACAGCTTTGTAAATGTTATTAGCGAGACGATATTAAGATTTCGAATCACTATAACTGTCCTATTGCTTTTTCATAGCACATTTCTTACTTCCTAGTCCTAACTTGTTATTCTTAATGTTCAGAACGTCAAAGCTCTTTTATATTTTCTGTAGCAAACTTCCGTTTATTGTGATTCTTGTTTTGAGTCTATGATTGGGGATTTCTGTTAGAAGGTTTTTATGGGAAGGAGCTATCAGCCCCATGCTCAATTCCCTAACCTGGAGGACCATATATGTATGTTAGGACTCGATAGTAACTTTTAATATTTAAGCCTTCTCCCTTAATTTACACTAGACGTTTTATATTGAAGAGCATTTTATTAGCATAGGGTAACTTTCAATGTTAGAAACTATTAGTCTATTGCAGTTATATAGTAACCAGCTTTCATTAAGTCATCAGTCATTCCAGCAGAAGAAGTTTAATGAGATATTGATAGTTCATAGGAAATGGGAGCCATTAAATCCATTTAAAACAGAAATAAGGCATGTGTAGACTGTATAACTGATTCTATGAAAATGTACGGTATTTGCCTTCCATAAAAAAAAAAAAAAAAAACTTGAAACTGCACGTGTCAACAATTGCTTATACGTAATGCAACCCATGTTTCCTAAATTAAAAACAAACATAAGAATCATAACAATGATGTCGCCTTAATGGAGGCGATGGTAGCATTCTTTAAAGAAAGTTGTTAATACCTTATGGCTTTTGCAGTTTTAGGGTATATTTGTAAACACCTCTGGGTGTTGATATAATTCTGCAGGTAGCTTAGAAAACTAGTTAACTTTAAAGATTTCGGAGCTTCCTGCTTTTGAAACAGAGCTTGTAGATTTTTGGGGAAAAAAATCTTGTTTTATTGGTAATTAAAATATTTGTACCCTATTGTGGGCACCAAATTGTGAAGATAATTGAAATGTTTTTCACTGTTCGAGAAGATATAACCTAAACTCTTAAAAATGAATACAGGTTGTATATTTTCGAGTTGTTTGGTATAACGAATATCATACTTTTATAGGTCTAAGAGCTTTAAAATAACTCAGCCAAACTTATCCACTAAATCCATAATGAAAATGTAGGTAAAATGTTACCCTGAGTGCCCCCTGTAGTTTTCGAATATTTAAATAAATGTTTTACCAGGCACAGATAAACACATTTCAACTAAATTTGTAAACTGAATGTCCAATCATACACAATCAAGCATGTTAACGCCTAACGATTCACCAGAAGTACAAATAGCGTCTGTCTTACAAACTATATTTTCCATTACTGTGTCTAAATAAATGTAGATTTTCTTTTCAGTAATATGGTGTCATTAGTAAAACATACATTCTCCCATGCATATAAATAAATACTAAAATAATTTGTGCTACTTGTCAAATGAATATAGTAATATAACTGCTTTTTTTATAGGCAATTTTAAAGAAAGCCTCCATATCAATGTTCCAAGCTTCTAAGCCATATAAATTATTTCACTAAATAAATGTCCAGGATAAGAACCTGTAACATAGCTACTAAAATGACATATATTTATCATTACATAATAAGGCCTCGACTTTTCTTGAATAGCCAAGGGAAAAAATTGCTTCTAAAGCTCCAAATTCTGAACCATAAATTGTTCTGAACATTTGAGAGCTAGAACTCCACTGTAAATTTTGTAGCACAGTTAGATTAAACTCAAACCTTAGTGACTTATTTAGTAAACAGAACAAAAAAACGTGACGAATAGAACAAAGGTTGCACTTTGCCTTTGGAATGTCAGAGCGTGAACGGAGTCTATAAAGATCTTGGGAAAGTGACCATCCGAGCAAGAGCTGAAGAGAGCACTTCAGTGCTCTTCATAGAGAGTCAAGTTGGCCGAGCACCAGGAATATGTCGAGTTTTATTTCTTGGGCATGAAAAGACGTTGTGGAGCAATTACATTAGACAGTACATAATCGCAGACACGCTACTCATTTGAAGAAACACATATATGGGGCTATTGATTTCCATTCTTCATTCATAAATAAATTAGAAACGTTAGAATGTTCAGATCGATTCATTTCCTAAAACATAAGGAAAGAAACAAAGAAAATAGATCCTTCCTTCTACATGCCACCCCTTTTATGCGAAAGCATAGAAGTATCCACAATTACACATATTTCCTACTTCCCTCTTCATCCTTCGCTATCTCTATGACAACAAATCTAATTGTTATACTATTTAAATCCATCAATGAGATATACCGCGATTATTCTTAATGTTTGGGTTTATATACGAAGGGGCTCGTTGATGTATTTACCTGAGTATGAACATTAAATGTGATGGTGAAACCTCATCGTCTCCAGTGATTTATTCTCTTTGGAATATAAGAATATTTGGTTCTCTAATCAATCTATTATGATATTATCTTAAGACATCTTTGTCCAATATGACATTTCTTTAGGTTTCAAAAGAGAACATTATCATAGAGAGTCAGTATGGACTATAAGGTAGATGGTTAAGCTCCAACCAACCACAATCTTGCTTTTGTAGAAAGGTACATTAACGTGAAGCCATTTTTCCTTGATTGCCCCACATAACTAAAGGGTCATCGAGAAGTCACTCCGCAGCCATTGTGTAGTCGAGATTTCACTATGAAAGCACAGCACTGACGCACGCCGAATGTATAGTTATTGTGTTCACTTAACCACCAAGGCAAGCACACACTCCAAAGTCCAAACCTTAGCAACGGTTAGTGGATTAACTGCTGAAAACCGGTTTGGAAGATGGGAAAGAATGTCAGAATTTAAAGAGTATCAACTTTCTCCTGTACGATGCACATCACCTGAGTGCGCAGGGATTTGTCATGACCTGATACTTCACTGCAGAAGTATAGGTTTCTCAAGTGATAGTGAATTTGTTTGGCACGAATTCAGTAACACAACCACTGTATCGAAAAAATAAAGTTATCGTGACTTTTCTAACTGACTAATGCACACTGAATTACTTGCAGTGGGAAGCCCTTATGCTTCCATTATATAAACTTTTTTTTTAAGGAATGAATTATTGTAAGATCGTGAAATTATAACTGTCTAATTTACGGATTAATACATTTTCCTCGAAAAGACCATCTTGCATAATCATAGTTTCCAGTTTTTGACAAATTTCTTATGAAAATACTTTCTAAAATGTCATCTTCAATGGAATCTCTACCCTCTTTAAATTGCTTGGCTTAAAAAAATGTCTTGATAGTTACCAACTGTATGTTAACATTTACAGCAGGATTTCTTTAGGCTTCACATATGTCATCCCTTCAGTTCTAGCGCTTAATTGTTTGCGGATCGATTTGTAGCAGTGTCTGTTCCAAGTCGAGATATGTGCAAGTTACACGTATAAACTTAACTCTGCAGCAATGATATAACATATCAGCTTACGGAACACACCTCGTAATTTATATTCATTTATTAATACTCACATTTGTTGAAATGAATACCAATTTTTATAATTTATTTATTTATTGTCCTGTTATTTCTATACTTACCTTAACTGGAAGAAAATTATTAGCTGTTCTCTAAAATGAAATTTTATCCATATTCATTTTGCTATAACGATAAAGATAGCCTATTGTGTCCCTTAAGAGCAAATACCACCTAACAAGTAGGGAAAACTCGCTTTTTCCTAACGTGGTGAGTTATTTCACGCTAGTTGTTCGTATGCTGTTTAAGACACTCTGACTGATTTGTTCTTTGTTTACTCCATTTCTCACTGCACTAGTTGTTTTTCGAGAGTTTCCATTTTTCTCTTCTTCTTGCCACTCTTGATCAACCTGGAAGAAGTTTATCCATCTTCTTCTAGGCCTACTTTGGGTCCTTTTTCCTAACTGGGGTCCCACATGAATATCTTGTTAGACCATCTATTGTCCCGCATTGTTGTGACGTGACCGCCCCTTTGCCATTTGCTTCTGGTAGCTATTTATGCGATGTCTGTTGTCTGAGATAACTGGTTTATTAATACTATAGGTATTTTGTCCTTCAAAGTTATTCCCAGAATCTTGCGTTGCAATTTTCTTTGGCATATTTGAAGTTTGTTCTTTGTTTTTCTTTATTGACCAGCTCTGGCATCCTATAGTAATATAGGTATACACAGGTTTTGAGCGTCTGGAATCTGATTTTCTTAGTTAGTGTTTGGTATAACAATATCAACTTAAGGGCCCAAAACGCTCTGCAGATTAATGAGATCCTTCTTTGTACTTCTTTTTCCCTTTTATCATGGAAGGAAATCTGTTGTCCTACGTATGTATATTCGCTCACATATATGAGGACAGTTCCAGCTATTTTTATTGCGGTTTCAGGTCCATTTGATGTTAGCTGCGTTTTCAGTTTATTTTGCTCTGTAGAACGCCATAATGATTTAAGGCCGATTTTATAACAAATAAGACACAAACATTTATTAATAAACTACATTTAAGCTCTTCTTCTACTACGATGCTACGCCAATAGGCCTTAGCCTGATCACTCAGGCAATTGCTGCGATGAATATTTTATATTCCACGAATTTCTGGCCCTCCAATTTCATATTATTTCGTTCTGTTAGTTCTATTACAGGGCAAGGTGGACTGGCGCGGTATGATGGTTGCTTGCTCTTCGGAAAAAATTCTGTCCTTGTGTCCGGAATGGTAGCGGACCTTTCGAGAGGCTTGCTTAACTCGGGGAAGGGGTACCTCAAACGGCGTTGGTGTGTTCTATCTGGAAACTTGTAGTTAGGGACCCCATCTGTGTCCGCGCAGTCACTGCCCGTAGACCTGGCCACCTCATCCCTTCCTCTCGGAAGTGCACCCACTGAGGGCGTAAGCACAAAAGATCAGTCGGAGCAAGGCTCAAATATCGAAAATATTCTCCTCTGTTCTAGACCATCCACCCATTCACCAAAGCAAAGGTTTTCCGAAGAAAGTACCAAATACATCGAACAAATCGCTAATTTCAGATCCTTGGATTGTTATGAAACATGATAAAGATATGGATATAAAAATTAATAAATTTTAAATTTCAGCAAATACTTGTGAAAACACAAGAGGATCAAAATTAGATACGGATCCAAAATAAGGTCATATAAGATAACTGTAGCACAAACACTGAAATATAGATCTGAGATTTGGACGGTCACTAAAGAGATAATTGTTTTTCTGAGACAAGTTGCTGGTTATAAAATATCAGGCAGTAAAAGAAAATATGTAGCTATTATAAAATATTTATACATTTACAATATAAAAGAAAATAAAAAATAACAGAAAAAAATAGAAGGGCCATGTAGAAAGAGTACACAGACACTACCATCAAATTACTGACTACAGACCAAGAGGACGAAGAGACCCAAGACGACGTATCTCAAGATGCGAGGACCAAGAACATTTCCTTAAAATCAAATGGACCTGTAGGCTCAATCCACATTTGGCCGAAGAAGCAAAAAGGATGGGAGAGAGTGAGAGAGGAAATGATAAATTTCGTGACAGCTTTCTTATTACACACATTTCGGTTAAGACCTATAAGTTAATAAAAAGAATAAAAAGGAGTTGGGAAAGCTCCAGTTTCCGGTGCTTATTGAAGGTTTCATTAAAATATTGATACATTTAAAGTGGCAAGGTGCAAAAAAGTGTGTGATTGAATAATTTATATTTCTCAAATGAAATTACATCTTGCAGTTTAACTTTTTCACACACGCTGTATTTCCTTGCCTTCTCTTTGCCTGAAGAGAGAGGAGTAGTGTGCATCAGGAGAGAAACCCTAACAAATGCAAACTGGTCCAGTCGCACGCTCCCGACGACAGAAAATCGATTGCCCCTTTAGGAATTTTGTTTACCACCTCGTCATGTACCGAAGAGACAGATGGCTCGCGTCGTTTCGAAATAAATCGTGACACAGTCCTCTATCGTGTCGGTGCCAATACATAGCTTCGTGGAAAGTTCTAGCAGTATGAACTTTGCTGTATATCCCTCCCTTCCCCACACAAGATGTCGCAGGGGATGCTAATTTCGCTTTGGAAAATATCCGTAATCAACATACTGTGTACCGCCTGTGGTGCTTCAGTAGTAAAAACGGACGTTAAACACTACTCAAAAAAATATTGTGTGTTTCTTGTTCTATATAATGGCTTATATGCTTTTTTTATAAAAATGTAAATCGGAGGAAATCAGTCAATTAAAATTCTATCCTTGAATTCTAATTTGATCTGCAAATGATAAAACTCCTAGAATTACTTCGCGTTTATAATTTCTTTATTGAAAAATGCAACTTGCTGATGATTCAATACAGACATTCTACTTAGAATTGGAGGACACATATAAAAGAGTTTGATGGTCTTCAATGTTAGAGTTTTCATATGCAAAAACCTGCACAGGTTCAGTTGTTCAGCTCGTTTTGAATCTTTGGCAGGGATACTGTCTAAGAACTATGCTGCACAGATTTTCCTACAATGTGAGTATGAACAGAATGATTATTAACTTTATTTTCAATTCAGTACTGATTTTTGGTTTGCAGTTTTCACACAACACATTCTTTCAGTTCTTCACGCTTGACGTCAACATTATGAAAGATGAGGATTACAGAGAAATCACTTGGGAAAAAGAGGTAGTTTCCAATATTCGAGTTATCATTTCAAATATTATGGAACATGATAAAAAGTTCTCTCACATAAAAAGGCAGATTAATGAAACTTTAATGAAGATGGGGATATTTGCATTGCTTTATGGCTCCACGAATCTTAACAAAAAATACCAGATAAGAATACAAAGAGCGAAAATGAACTTTTTAAAATTAGTAGTCGGTATTATGGGCAAGCGAGAAGAATATTTGAATCGTGTTCTAAGAATGAACTCAAACCGCCTTTTATGTTGAATTCTTCATTACAATCCAAGATATAAAGTAATCAGTGACGTCCTGAAATGAGATAAAGAGATCAATGGGTTGTATGGGCTCGATCTTGGAAGCTGCTGTCGCTGATATTTCAGTACTTTGTTAGGCTTTGCGATATACTAAAATTCAACTTTTCGTTCATAAAGCATACAACAAATACTTCAGTATTAGAGCGATATTGAAATGTCCTCCTCGTTCGGTATGTTTTTCTTATAAAATGGGATGGAAACAGGATTGCAAAATTTCTTTAAACTTGAAAAAAAAACAACATAAAAGTAAATAAAATTGCTTTCTTTAAAGTAAAGTAATATATGTATTAAATATCTAGTAAAGGTTTTCCTAGGATGAAATGAAAATTGTGAGTTAGAAAGGAAAAAAATTAAGAAATTAAGATGTTGAATATGATGACGACATAGACTATTTCTCAAAATTGTGAGTTAGAAAGAAAAAAAATTAAGAAATTAAGATGTTGAATATGATGACAACATCGACTATTTCTCAATAATAAGGGGGAATTGCTATAAACGATGTTATCGTCACCTCCAACCATTCAGTGTTTGATGTGTTACGTTGCTTTTCCTGCAAAGTAATTAAATATAAAATTTCCTTTGCTTCTTTATTACGTCTTCTTTAGTAACGCCTGTATAAGAAAACTTTACGAACATAACAGGGAAGAATCGTGTTGGTTTCTATTTTAAATTAAATTTAAGGGACTGTATTATAAGGCAGCAACTGTAGGGGAGATTAGCCGCTTGCTACTCTTGAAGAGTCATCCTCTCCCACTTTCAATCGTTACAGTTGTTAATTCTCTCATTTGGTATCCGTACATAATTTAGGTTTTTTTAAATCCAGATCATCGTGTAAAGCTAACGCACGATATCTCTGCACTCAGCCCGAGGTAGCTTCTCTATTACCTGCTATGACGTATAGATCTCTCCGACCACTGCCAGAATATCATGTAAACTAAATTACATATTGCATTCTAGTGAACTATTTAAATGACTAGTAAAATAAACTACTGATGGCATTCAAACATTTTCATTTCCAATTGTTTACACCCGCATACTTGAAGTACTCAACTAATGTTGTCTTAGAAATGACACCTGCTACAGAAGAAGGCGGTGAGAAGGCGCTGGGTGTTGTATATCTCTAACTGAATACCTTTCTCTTTTCCATAATAACAGAATACGAGTGCAAACTTATCATGCGGGAGTTCTAATTACGAAATTACCAACTTTCCAAAGGATCTAAATTTATCTGACACAATTTACGAAGGAAGAGACCTAAAAGTCTAGAGTAATGAATTAAGTATAATATTAAATAGCTCGTACCTTAGGATCTGGAAGAACCGGAATCTTTAGAAAATAAGTAAACTGTGCAATGAATCTAAATGTGGGATGAATATTTCCAGTCCTTTTGCTAGGAGCATTCATTTATGTGTGTCCTATATTCTAGTTGTACAGAGTCTATTTCTGTTGGCTCTATATTTAGTACAGGAGCTGTTTTGGGTCAGTAACCGCCTCCCTTCAACGTGGTCATTAGCAACATAAGGCTTTCGCTATATTCATGTCTATAGCACACAGAACACCTTGTGTCTGTAATGAGGGCAAACATAACATGCTGAAATCACTGTGGCTGGTTATCATTATAAACTTTATGAGCCCTTTGGTGTAGGTATACATGCTTATCAAACGTAACAGCGTGTGAGAGACATCCTAGTGGAATGGCCTGTCAGAAACAACTGTCCATCACTTTTCTGTGGTAACGCGTTTGTGGCTTTGAGTATGGGATTAGAGTTCTATACAGGTATGTTTATTACAATACACATAAAACGAGAAACAATGACTGATAAATAATGGAGGAAATTTATAACAAAGGAATGAAGAAAGATATAACAAGAATACATTAAATTAAATTGATAAAATAATTAGTTAATTAAAAGCAGGAGCGTTTTGTGTTGAATAAAAACAATAGAAAAGCATTTGTTTCTTAATGTTTATACATTTAATAAATAATTAAAATTGTCATTTAAGTTTAAATCTAAGTATACAATATATTATTACGATATATCCTTATATAAATAAACATACGTTGCTTATACTATTGTTTTTATAAAATATTAGTATCTGTACCTTAATATTTGAAACATATTTTCGTTATTTTCTTTTGTTGTTTTCGCAAAGTTTACTTGGAATGCAAAACAATTATTATTATTATTATTATTATTATTATTATTATTATTATTATTATTACTACAAGTGACAAAATCGCGTACTAGATTCATAAAACTGGTAAACAGAACAATATGGCAGATTCGTAATTTTGACTAACATTTTAATATTTTTCTGAATTTTTATGTTTATGAACTTTTTATTTTTATCTTCGTTTATTTTTATCTTCTTTTATTTTAGCAGTCGTTTTAATATGAAAGAACTGAAGAATTAGTTTCCCATGA
Source organism: Metallyticus violacea (assembly GCA_030762175.1). NCBI lineage: Eukaryota > Metazoa > Arthropoda > Insecta > Mantodea > Metallyticidae > Metallyticus > Metallyticus violacea. The sequence continues at coordinate 57,625,747 of CM060840.1, forward strand.
AAGTAAGAAATTTCACTAATATTCTTCTAGCATTATACTGATGATTGAAGAAAATCGCAATTTGGCTAGTCTTAAATATTGCCTTTGCCTTATCAAATGAATCACTTGCTAAATTTTTGTTCTTATATTTTGTTTAATATTGTTTATTTATTTAGTTAAAGTTTTCAATCATTTTCTGGCTTCCAAATACGCTCCTGTACCTCAAAATTTAAATTTAAGAAAAAAAAATAACATCAGTTAAGGGCTAAATTTCTTCAATAACGAATTAAGACAAAAAATATGAACAATATACTTTATTAACTTTTAGTTTACTTTAAAGTGTTTCGTTAGTTCTCATGGTATCTTAAAACCTTTTCTATTTGCATTTCATCAGTAGTTGTGAATGACTTGCTTCAAAATGTGGCAAAGAAACAAATACGAATGGGGTTAAGCAGGGATAGGTATTATTCTACGTAATATGTATATATAGCATTGGCACAGAAATCGACGCATATGCGACTGTTAATATACTGTAGAACATCAAAGCACACTCTTCAACAGAGCTCATTATGGACAGAAATCAAGTGACCACCTGCAACGGTGTTCCAATAAAAGCCCAATGACCCATTCAACTAGCCAGTGGGAATAAAAAATCAAAGGTGCAACATCTGACAACTGAGTATTGTAATATCTTTCCCTAATTAATGGGGGTATTAAGACTGCTAGAGTTAAGTTTTACTTAAACTATTTTACTATACTGGCACTATATAGAGATGAATATCAAAGAGATATGTGCTACTGATTTAAAATGAAATAACAGATTGGATACAGTAACCTTGAGCATTTGATGTTTAGACATTGGAAAATGAACACACAATAATCAAAGTATCTAAATCCACAATCTTGAAATAATTAATATCAAATTAATATACATGTATAAATTCTCCCTCACTTCCAAACATGGTACAGAATTTTATGGTGTTCCACAATATGGCGTAGAAATGCAGCGTATTACAAAAGAGGATATAAAAACAAATAACTTAATTATACAAATATACTATACATTTCACAATGTGAAATAAAGTTGACGGAATTTTAATAACACACCAAACATTCGAATTGTTAGCTAAAGAATGCCTGATTTTGCTCATTTCAACTTCATAGTCTTTGCGCTTCTGGCCGAAGTATCTGTGAAATATCGTTACAAATAAATAGAATAGTGATAAACAACCGGCTAAGTAAACTTATCTAACAATAACAAATTCTCAATGAAATGGGATGACTGCAAGTGTCTCTTACCTACCTGATTAATATCGACGGTTATTAAAGTTATAGAGCCAAAATATCGCCCTTCGAACCTCCAAAGCACAAAATAGGCCTGAGATCACACACTTCGATTAATTATTGCCACACCTCTCAGAGGTTAAATTGATGTACTTTTTTGCATTTGTACCACTCTGGTAAGTCAACTATTTAATTAAATACATTCTTCCTTGGTAATATCATAAACAAATTTATTCTGAAGCGGAATTATATGCCATGGTTTAAGGTATGCAAATAACTTCTGCCTATGCTAACGTTACGATGCGTATGTTTTACTGATTCCTAGTGATAGACAATTTCCACCAGGATGCGAAGCATCAACCATACAGTGTAGCTGGCATTCCATCGTGAACTAAGAACAGATTTCAACACTAAAGACACAAAACTCCAGTCCCCTCCCTCTGATATAATGTACTCTAACTTGCGTCAGGTATAGTCTGCTATTTTATTTATGGAAGAATGGAAGAATTGTTCTATTGATTATATGTGTACATTTGCGTATATAGATTTGAAAATGTCAGAACTACTGGAATGTATGTTCACACTGATAATAGGTTCCTGGCTCATTTTTGCACTAAAGCAAGTTTTCTTTTTTGTGTTTTAAAATTTTACTTTTCTGCCTAGGGTTTTAAGCAGATACGAAATTAATATTATTAAGACGCGCTTAAGACACGGAATTCATTCTGATGTAATTGATAGAAACTTATGGCACCATTTTCAATATCAATCCAAAACTGAGAATGACATAATCTTGCCATATGGTGTCTAATTATATAAAAAACGACACTTTCAGAGGGTCGAAATAATATTATCTCAGTTTCAAATCTACATGGTTTCTAGTCATTAGTTTATACAGGAATATACGCAGTAAAGGACAGCTTTTTATAAAAGTTTCATTTACTCGCAACAGCTCTGCTCCGCATTTCATTTAAGTGTTGCCATGATATTTTCTTTAAGTTATCCTACACTATGAAGGTTATTTCTGTATTTTCTATCTTCTAGTGGTACCTTCAATACTACAAGCCAGTAAAATTTACTTCAGTAACACACTAGTGCACCAATAGTCTGTAATAATATAGTTGAGTTTACTGAATTCTTATGAACTATAACAACACAAAGTTGGAATTAATGTGTGTTTTCGTAATAATAGGTGGTTGATTATCCACATGTTACTATCAGCGCGGGAACTGTCTATTGTTATGACCTTTGACAGGCAATTATCATGACCTTGGTCCAGCGCGCGCTGCGCTCAGCTGCAGACACTGGCCAATATACATTGCATTACTTTATCTTGTACTGTGCTGTGGATAGAAACTTTTAAAACCCTGGGGTGTAATTGAACAGTTTAGAATAATGAAAATGTGCTTCTTAAGAATAGCTTTAGGAATATCCAGACGATAGAAACAGAGAAATGCAAGAATTAAAGAAAATATGGGTCATGGATCAATAGCACAAATAAACGGAAGGAAACATGAGACTTGGACAGGCTATTAAGATAACGAAAATTACTCTCGGAAGAATAGAAAGGTAAGCATTATTAATAATACTAATCACAATATTAATAATAATTACAATAATAATAGTAATAATAATACTAATCACAATAATAATAATAATAATCACAATAATAATAATAATTACAATAATAATAGTAATAAAATCAGACACCATGCTCTGCTTGTATTCCTGAGAACTATAACTTATAATGAAATATAACTATGATACAATTTAGAGGCAACATTGAAATGGTGGCTTTGCTTAAATAGCCAAAAGTGTAAAATAAATACAAATTATGTCTCATATGTAAATCAAAGGATATAAAGGGAGAAACATATTTAGTTAACTAACGCAGTGCACATTTAATTGCTGCACACGTTTCAGCCCTTAACAGTTAATAGTTTTACATAGGCTATTAGAATATAAGTTTTTCGTAATATTAATAATATCCAATGTGAATGCTTATGAAAATGATATATTAAAACTATATGTGATTCGAAGCAGAAAAAATAGCTTCTTTCAGTATGTTCCGTAGATTAAAAACGTACAGAATGTAATATGAATTAACAGAAATAAGAATATGTGCATTGTATTCTATTTCAACTTAGTATTGTAAAAATGCATTCTATATATAATAGTAGTAAACAATATATGTGGGTTTTGCTGTACTATTTTTAGATATGCTATGTATAAATGCTTAATGCAGGAAAGCACGTTCTCAGTGTTTTGGTGTACGGATTTAGGACAAATCTTCAGAAAAATAGAAACATGTGTTACTAAGGAAGCATTTTTAAGATAAAAAAAAACACTGGCTGTATGCGGAAAATATCATACTTTCATTCTAAACATTTAAGTGAACTTCTCTTTGTGCAAAACTGTATAAATATCACTATGCATAAACTGAAATTATGAAATTCACAACCCTGGACACTAGAGTGAAAACACTAACGTATTTCATTATGTTCACTCCTATATATAAACACTATCTTATATGCAGTAAAACTTTAAAGGAGTTCGCTTCCTACGACGTAAATAAAATCTTTTTTCTTAAAAGAACACAGAAGAGAGAGCAGACATGTAAGTATTCGGTTTCTTTAGGAAAAGAGTTTAACGCCGATAGAGCTGTGTTGTTCTGTAACCAGAATGAGCAGTACACAAGAAGGCAAAATGTTTGAATAAGGTAGTTCTCGAGATTTCATTTATCATCAACTTTCTCCACAGATGTAAACATGCCTGTTAGAAAGATTAACTTTAACAACTTGTGTTAGAAAGTACCTCTGAGGATACCAGTCTATGTTTGCTTCAGTTGTTTTCCCTAAACAATTTACTAACATTTCACTCTACTCTTTATCTCAGATGTAATCTCGTACTAGGTTAATACTAAAATAAAATAATATATTTTTCAGTCAAAATGCAATAAATATTTTTATTTAGATTACTTCTACAACATTTACTTAGAAAACATGTTAGAAATATTTTAATAGCCCAAATAAAGAGTTCAACTAATATTCCTGTTGATACTCTAAAACCAACTTTTCTGCCTCTCTCTTTATTTTTGAAGAAAAGTATATAAATTTAAATAACATACAGCTATAAAGAAAAAATAAATCATTTTAAATGATTAAAAAACGAAGATTGTCGATTTATCAGGACAATACAATTTGCAGTTGTCTTTTCTTATCTATAAGAAATTAGCTCGAACTTTAAACTTTTCGCTGAGAATATGCTTTTCTTTATTGTGACAACATAGTGTATAGTAATATTTTTCAGTTTTATACACCTTCCAACGTATTTGCTGTAAAATAAAATACACTTTATTCTAAATCAAAAAAACTTTATAAAATACTTTTCCTTTTATATTTTCTTATAGCTGCTTTTCCAACTTTACGTGCGGTATAAACACTGGTAGGACTGAACTTTTTGGATTTCAATACTTGGTCTAGGGACATTTTATCCATTTATCATGTCCAAATTAGCACACGTTCACTCAACTGCTATCCAAATAAATAACTGAAGCTCCCCAGCAAGGTTAAAGTGGCCATTTCATCAGCCCTCTTGCGTGTTTGAACGCCTATCTTTATTATTTTATACATAATAAACACATTATTACTTTCACGTTCACTTTTGCGAATAAATTCCACATAAGTTTCTTTTTCTTTGTGCATGGCTTTTTCTTCAACATTTTTATTCCGACATTTCTCTATTGGAGATAGGACAACGCTGTGCTAAAAAAAATGAACGAGTGGATCTGCTATTATGAAAGAATTAATTTAATATTATTTACTTACTTATTCATCAGATTTAGTGATTTACTGTTTAATTTTGTAAAGTCAATCTAAAGTATTTATCAATTTAGACAGTTGAATCTGCTTAGCCAAGAAACTTATAGCTGGAAATGATTTTAGCTTCTGCTCTACTGTGTGTTTTCATTTGGAGAAAGTGGAGACTTTAATTTCTTCGCACAGTATTTTATTATGCCAAGTAAAGCAAACTTTTATGTTAATAATAGCCGTTCAATCTGCTAGAGCCGCACCGTTATCAATCAAACTATAAACTTTTAGTGTAATTTGAATTTTAATCTCCTCCCAGTAAACCAAAAGCAATATTAGTGAATAATTTTTGTAGTATGCGCATTTAGTAGATATAAGTTTATTCATAAGTAAACAAAGGAAGTGGTATAACATGAATATATTTCATAATTAGCTGAAACATAGAAGCCCTAAAACGCAAAAGGTGTTGTTGCTGTTTGTATAAGAGAATGTACACTATCAACAAAATGCTAAGGTAATACGCTTAGACGCTGTCGCTAAGAACACAATGATATGTAGATAACTGTAATTCCATTGTCTAGAAATATTTATTCACTAGAAAGTAAATATCTTTGATATCTTAGACGTATTCTTAAACACGTTAATGCGATAAGTTTGATGACAGAAAGGTCCACAGAAGGAGTTTCTTTGAAGTTGATGTAAAAGTAATTAAGTGGGATTTCTGTTCTCTTACTGTCACAAACTAATGAACTTTCTCAGATATGAAATATATGTTTTGATGTATCAGGAAGTAATCTTTCTTGATCTCAAGTCTATAACAGGTATGTAAAATTGCAGAGCAAAAGAGATATAATAAAATATCTCTTAATAATAGTAAGAACATATTGGATAAAACATACTTGACATTTTTCTGCAATTCTAATCGTTGAATAAATGTTTACCAAGTTTTGGGAGTTTGGGATTGCTAGGAAAATTTCAACATTAGTGAAAAAAGCACTTCTTTTTTTTAAAAAATTAAGATTATTGAGATTCTTAAAAGTGTAACAGCTGCTTATTTGGATATACATATTATTTTCACTTTTGCTCTGTAACTATTTAAATTAATTTCATCTATCCTCGCTCAGAGGAAAAAAAATTGTAAAATGTCCATTTAGATGTCCTTCCTCTGTTAATATCTTATACCCAAGATGGGAAAATAGAGTAGGCATAGATCTAGTAATAATGTGTGTTTTAAACGATGTATAACATATTTTAAATTGTAACAAAAGAGGTTGTAATATTAACTAGAGCTTTAAGTGAGGATAAAGTTCAGCAAAGTTTTGCAGAGATCGCAGATCTTCCATTTTTAGAAGGTAATGAATGAATTTTGGTGCATTGTTGTTTGATTGATGCTGATGGTTTAGAATTGGGTTAATATGTGCCTTAAACATAATTGTATTGTTATTTGCGAGTTTTTATGGATGAAATGGTTTTAGGTATTGGTTATTAATGAGCAATATTGAATACAGAATGTATCACTGGTAGTTAATTTGAAAGAAAAGTCGGTTTTAAGGCATGCGGCGTTTGGTAAAGCAAATCAGAAGTTTCAAAGACCTCTAAGATCTTTATGAATGGAATCGTGAATGTAATCCGTATATTGATCAAACTATAGGGAATTCGGAGTTATGGACTATTGATATAAAAGTATTATTTACGAAATATATTCCGTAACTTTAGCTCTATGGGCAGTAAAAATATGCGTATTTAAAACATGTTCTATGGCGTTTGATGTTTTAATTCTTTCAAATTCTGTCTTTATCTTCATATTTTGCCTTTTTGTGCACTATAACTGTGGTAATTGTTTCAAAATTTGGCCTACTGTCTGTTTTGATCATGTTTCGTAATTGCATTCAGATCCTATGTGTGTGTCATTGATGAAAATTGGCCCTTATTCAGTAAATCATTTTTCTGAACAGGACATGTTACTTTCACTTCTGTGTATTTTTTCATTATTGTTAAGGAAATTTTACTGTTACTCCCAAAATTGTTGGTCCAATACACATATTCTTTCTAAACTTTGTTGAAAAAGACAACGTGAACTGTAACTGTATACGTGCAATGTTTCTCTTAATATTGGGCTGCTCTGAACTGTTTTGTAAACCATTACGTTAATAGATTAGATTACTTCGAATTCACTGAAGCATGGATTAATATTTAGATTGAACTTTTTAAATGTTGAAGTGTTTTGTGCGTGTTTTAATGCTCAGGAAACAGTGAGATATTGTTTACGAAAAGGGGCACTTGGGAACGAAATATAGTTGGGTATGAACGACATTTTTGCTGAAAGAAAAATGAAAATGTAAATCTATAACTGAATAGCAATTTTTTTTTCCTTAGGCATAGACTTATAAGTGTTAAAAACCACAGGTAAATTATCGGGCATGTGTAATGGCCATGGAATTTCTTTGCGAAAGTAAAAAAAAATATTTGTACACAAAAATGCTTCCTTTCTATAGACTCATTTGAAAAATCTTATTTTATAGTTAAACTTATGATGCAAGTACCATATTTAGGTATTAACAGCCAGTGTAATTTAAGAATATTGAAATTTCTTTAAACCTTCCGTCACTAACTGTGAAGTTAAACGAACTACTATTTAATATAGGTTTTTTATTAAAAAGAAAGAATTTTTAAACACAAAACCAAAAATAATTCTATTCTTCAGTTTTCTTTAAACCCAGTAACAACTTAGGCACTGAGAATGGTACTTGACCTTCTGATCTTAATTTTTTGTTATACTCATATTTAACAGAAGGATCTCATGTAAAGTAATTTCAAATTTTCAAATGCATCTGGCAATGTATAAAATGTATAGTAATAGCGTAGATAATTCAGAGTCCACGCTATTAACTAATGCGTTTATATATATAGCCTTTCTTACCGTTTTCATTGCTAAATTAAAGAGTTCTTCTCCTTCTTCTTTCTTTCTTTTTACTTGTTCCTGCGGTTTAACACGTACTTGCGTACTTAATATCGCATTGTGTACGTACCTCTAAATGCATTGTTAATAAATATGTTTATTTATTTCAGTAGCATTTTATTTTACTGAAAATAGGAAATTGCTACTTTTAATGGCGAGTCTTTCTTTTTTATAATTTTCCGCCTTTTCTACGGTCTTAAAATGGTATTTCAGCGTCTGGAATCAAAATTATTCTGCTGGTTCTGTTTTACATTTTTAGAACACATATTTGAAAAAAACACTTAATATTTTATATAAAATTCGAAATTATAATAATAGTTTAATACGATTACAGAGGCATTGGGTACAAAAGAGAAAACGTATTTGCAATTTTAACGATAAAATATAATGCAATCAAACTGTACTTATTTAACTATTCAATTTTGATTTAAAATATGTTATTTAAATAAGAATTATACTTATACTTTAGAATTAAGCACATTAAGGGATGAAAGAACAGTTAAAAGAACAATATAAGTAAAGAAGGGAAAGCAATAAAACAGTGGTAATACTCATAAAAACTATCAAAACAGATTTCTTCTATATACGTTAAAATAAAATATGTAAAACCGAGCTGGGTGGCTTAGCATTGGAAAGTTTCGGGTTTAAATTCCTTGCGGTTGGTCATCCTGATGGGTTTTTTGCTTGGTTTTTAATGGTGACTAAGGTGAATGCTGAGATGGATGTTTACTTTCCATTAACATGCGCCCTCTCATTTCATATCATTCCATTCCATTGTTTTTGTTATAGGGTCAAAAGTGCCAGGGCGAGATGGGTTGATGCGGTGTGACTGTGGCTTGCGCTTTGGAAAGGTTTCTACCCGGCGTCTGGTATGGAAGTGACCCTTCTGAGGGGCTCGGACTCCTTGGAGGGAGAATCCGCTGGCGTCCGAATGTTCTATCCGGAAACATTGTTAGGGACCACAGTCTGCTCCCTCCCGTGAATCCTGGACACCCGGTGTACTCTCACCTCATTCCTTCCTTCCGCAGGAGCTTCGGCAACCTCTGAGCAAAACAGAGGTATCGAAATGGTCTCTTCCTTATCTTAACAGTTCTATCCGATTGAATCGAAATATCACAACGATAGAACCTTACCATGAAACACATTTGATGTCATTAAAGCCATTGTAGCTACTGCCTTTATATTTTAATTTCAATTAAATCTTCCTAATACCCTGAAAATCAATTCTCCTAATTGAATCAAGTTGTTTCAGCTGGGCATATTTAACCATTAGAGCACTTTAATGTCAAGGCGTCATAAAGCATTCCTTCTATGAATTCTTCCCCAATTAGGCAAGTCTTAACAACTTTCTTCAGTTGTGCAACATACATAAACCAATTTTACTTTAAAGACCAATATATTACTTAGCTTTTATATTTAACTTAAACGACCAATCTCCATCCAGAAACCAATTTCCTATAGATTGCAATCATATTTCCTTTGGAAGATGGTGAAAGAAATCCTTGCATATAAAATATACAACCTTATATCGCAAATGGCAAACTCTTTATGGCCTGAGGTGATAGAGGCAGCTGTTTTCCTTTCAATATATAACGCCTAGCTCCATAGATCACAGAGCTGAGCTCGGCCTATTTTATTTCAATGCGGTGGATCTTTCCTCTTCTAGCTAAATGATTTATATGTGTGCCGGATAACCGGCATCGTTTGTGCCAGTATATATACCAGTTTATAACAATTGTATGGAGGAGAGAAAATATATCTTAAGAAACCAAATAATGATGATCGAAATGCATAAGAATGCAGAGCTAAATAACTATAATATATTACTATTATTTTCATCCCTTCTTACTTTAGTAATTAACGACAATTATTTCCAGTTTTGAAAAAAGAAGAAACAAAACAAAATTAAGAATTATTAATGGGAAATCATAAATATTCATTTAAACATCATTATATAGCACATTAAATAACTAAGGCTTAATTTGCTTTAAAGTATTAAAATTTAAAATAATTAACCAAATTAATTATACAGCAGACATTTAAAAGTATTGGTATAAAATTAAATAAACGTTTAAGCCTACAAATATTTCATATGTTGAGTATATATGTTGAGACTGCCATAAAAGAAAATTTAAAGAAAGTATACATGACCTTAAGTATGCTTTCATATAGAACGTGCTTCCTTTATTATAAAACTAAATAAAATATAATGTCTTTTATTAAGTTCAATTACTTAATGAATGAAATGAAATTTGAGAAATTAAGATTAGGATTATCCCGAAAATCTCGTGTGTGCAAGGGCAAGAAATTCAGGGAAAGATTTATCCGTGTTCATTGTTACTTTCTTGATCAGCAAGTTTCACTGATTTTGGTCCTTTGCCGACGTGCTGCCGTTGGTCTTTTTAATTTTGTCCGATCAGTCATCTGGCATTCTCGATTCTTTTTGCCAACTCTAGGGACCCTTGTAGTTCTGTAAATTCTCACTACATGTCCACCCATTTCCATTTTAAAGAGCTAACTATGATAAGGCATTTTAAAGGCCCGTTTTCTTGTTATTTCCTTGTTTGGTATTTTATCTTTATAATGTCTATAATTTAAGCTTTTCTTTCGCACACTTCTATTGTTTGTTTGTTTTTACTACTGCAATGTGGCGTGATATCTCTTTAGCAGATCTAGTGTTAGAAGATAATTTTTTACCCATTTCCTTTGTATGTTCTAGTTTCATTTTATTTATTATTATATATTCCTAAAAGCATATTTGTTAATTTATTTTAATCTTTTGTTAATTAATTTGCAATCCTGCTTTGTTCCTGTGTTATTTTAATTCTTCCAATAGAAACTTGGCTCTGTTGGAGGGAGGGCTATGAACACAATATCGAAGGCGAATCTGAAATTGAAACGCTTTCTTTATATTTATAACATATTTACTTTCAATTTTTAAATATACCTTTCAAAAGACTGTTTTGAGATAGTGGATCTTACTATATTAAATCTGTTTTTAATTTAAATGCATCATTTTATTTATTTAATCAAATCTTAGCAATGTATTTAAATAAATTTTTTCCAGAAGTGAAATGTAAATTTCTACTGTGCCTTGCTTGGTTCCTTAACGCTTACCATGATGCACGTATTTAACTGTGTTGAATGCTTTGGTAAAGTCCATTAATTCTAGGTATATTTCTTGGTAAAAGTATTGAGTCATTGCTTGCAGATAACCTGTAGTATAGTAAGTAATGCATTCAAATAATAATACTACTCAATTAAAAGACATAAAACGTTTAAAGACAATAAATACGAAAGCTAACAGAATAAAAGTTTTTCAAACTATTGCTTCGCCTATTTTGATTTACACAGCAAATCTTGGACACAGAGTAAACGAAATAAACAGAAAAGGAAATTGTCCGAGGTTGGTGCAAGCATTAATACATAGCTTCATATCTAAATAAATTCGTTTAAAAATGTGTAGGATATGTTTCCAAGCAAAAGAATAAAACAAGACAAACGTCACTTTTTGGGCAAATTAAAAGCTTCCTTCAAAACATTTTTGCTGTAGCATGACCATGGAAAGAATAAAACGTTAATAAATTGAATAGCCGAAATTCTTGAAGTGAAGGAAAACAAGATGTAACTCTGTAAAGAAACATGGCAATATCAGCGTTTGTGAGATAATGAAACAAACGCTCTGAAACGAGGCGGTGATTTCGGTCTCTCTCGCCAAGCATTGTATTGCATGATGCTGCCAAGCTTACAAAATGGGCTGCTAATCCAGTATCGGTTAAGGTAAATAAATGAGCGTCAGCTCCATTATCATGATATTACAATGCAACTTTATAACCTTACTTCTTTAACACAGTTGCGAAACACCTTAAACAAAAATAAGACATTATGCAAAAGTAAATGGCATTTCTGTTTGCAATTGCTTATCTATGCTAAAGTTGTTCTTTTTCTAAGTTTTACCTCGGAAAAAATTAAAGGTCAATACAATTTTGTAATGTTTACGGAATAAGAAAGGTATTTAGCAAAGTACTTAATCCGTACTAGGTTACTAAGCCCCAGAGGTCATAAAATTACTTTAGGAAAATAAGGATGACAGTGGTGACGGAATCTCACAATAGGATTGAATATCGAATATAGATAGACGAAATAGTGTTGTTTAACCTCTATATGTCCGGCGTAATTTGTTTAGATACAAGGCCTTAACTAAACAATTGAAAATAAGTGCAATGAGAATGAGAAAAAAACCAGATTCTAAAACACATTTTAGAATAGCATGAAAAACATGAACTAAAGATTATATTTACATAGAAATAACTAATAATGCTATTAACTACTACAAATTTATATTCCAAAACATGATAAGGTATCTCTTAAAATTACAATTATAAAATTACAGATATTGTGAAGCACAATCAGATACTTAAAGTACTACATTAAAGAATAAATTAAACGTATAAACTAAAGACATCTCTATAGGAAAATAAACACAAGATTAAACCAAGAATACGCATTTCAAAATTAAATAATTGTGAGATAGAGAAACTGATGAGAGGAAATAAAATTGGAACAAAGCTACAGTGCTGTGTAATATTGTTTATTTGGGATTTCTTCATTATAAGTTAAATGATTATCCTTCATTCTAGGACTTTACTTTTTTCCTCCGTTTTCTTTTTAATTAAATGTTCATTATTACCACGTTGTTGCTTATGGTTCCTTTTATTCTTTTTCCACTAAACTTTATTGCAATATGGTCCTCAGAATGCCGTTTTTTGCTTTTTTTTTTTTTTTTTGTTTTTCCAAAAGTAAAGTGTTACATAGCTTGAAAAACTCTCTTTTAAAACCTTAATCCTTACCAAAATAAAAATGTTTCTCGCTGTTCCTCTTGTCAATTTTCTGATTTATAAATACTCCGCTTTTGAGGCCAATATTTGCAAGATTATTGACTATCCAACATTCGAGTATAGTAAATTATATATGCTTCTTAATTGTTATTTTATCTGTTTCAGATAAATGTTTGTCATTTATCTGCACCGATATGTTGGAAATTGATTTCATTGTTTAGAAATTGTATTTTCCCATACTAAATTTTCTGAATTAATAAACATTTTTGCAAATGTGCAACTTTTTGTGCTTTCGATTTTTTCTACAGAGGACAGTAAAATGAGGTGGTACAATGTTAAAACTGGGGTTGAATTCTTTGAGTTTTCTAATGACATTGTTACGTTATGTATAAAGTTTATTTTACTATTAATTTATAATTAAAACTCCATAATAAACTTATAATATCAACATAAATAAAATAAAATGTTATTAAACTAGGTGGTTTAGGTTTGGTATCTTATTTAAACAATAAAACTTTAAACAAAGCATGTATTAATGAATGAAAAAAGACAAATAAAACTCTCAAGACAAAGAATATCATCAATATACTCGTAAAATTATAAAACTACACATTTTTCAATATATCGTTCTTCCAAATCTATTGTTTCATTATCCGATATGCATATATTGTCCTTAGCCTATTTTCGAATATTTTCAACAATTTCTTTGTAACAGTGCGTCATATAATTTTTGCGCTAGTGATTCGTCAGGAACCTTGTATCGTGTTTACTTTCCAAATAATTCAGGTACAACTGGGCCTGTTAGAATCCATAGGGGAATATAAACTAAACTAAGTATGCTTCCTATGAATCATGGGGAAAATGGAATGCTTTATCGGTGGCCAAATATTAAACAAAACTTTTTCTGAACACAAACACTTTTGAGAATTTTATCTTGTATATTTCATCGGGCTTACTGAGTTAAAAGGTTAAGTCGTTTAGAAGCATTACTACATATCAATTGTTATTTCATACGTTTGTCAATAAAACACTTTTTCAACGGCCATTATCATTTCAATTTTAAATTCCTCTTGAAAAATGCGTAGTTTCTCACTTCTATTTGCTTTTATTTTTAAGTATTTTTAATATACTAACTGTCGTTCTTACAGATAATAAACTTTACTGTCCCAAGTCTAAGTAAACCAGTGTAAGCTGCTTAACTAATATCCAGTTTCGGTTCACAAATTCCCGGACAGTGCTCGTTTCACAAGTAACATCTTCAGAATGGTGTGAGCGTTAATGTATTTTTCATTCTGTTCTCAGGATTTAATCTGAATTCACACATTTAATATGCAAAGTTAAAACATTATCAGAAAGACTACATTTTAAAAAAAAAAATTACTTAAGGACACATGCTTAGAAAATGAGCGAGTTCTTGTGAATTTTATTCCACAACCAAGATGAGAACATCAACTTTAATTACAGGAGCACCAGGTTGAGAACACCTGCTGTAACACCTGCTTGGAAATGCATCAAAAACATTATAAATAACGATAAGAGAAACATTAAAATTACTTCAATAATGTGACAGAAAAAACGAAGAAAATATTTAAAAGACAGTGGTGAAGGTAAATTAACAGATTTTTGATAAATAAGAGAAAAAGTGCATTAGGCAGCATATGAATACATGACTAATATTCTGCTGTACACAGTATATCAAATAAAAGAAAATAATGTGCGCAATAATAGGATAGAGCATTAATTTTAACCGCAATGAACAGCACAGACTTGGAAAATGAATTGAAAGAAACTAACAGAGTAGAAAAGACACAGCGGAGAATAAAAATATTCAATATATGTAGAATCACGAGTAACGATGTACCTAAAGGAATGTTAGCACTAGAAGTTAGGAGTTAAGTTTTCAGACTATTGATTTATTTGATGGTATATTTAATCACGGAGCTTCTTTACTCAAACTTTTCTACCCTTCTTTTTAGGACGCAGTCTTAACTTCTGTCGAGAATTTCTTGTAGAATTAACTTTGTTGCTTCAAAGTTTCCGTAGCGTAATAAACTACGTGATGAAGTGAAGCCACCTTTATATCCACAATACATAATAATGACGTTGCAAACTGAAAACAAGCACGCAAAGTTTTAAACCATATGAAATAATTTAATTTTATGATTTATGGTGGTATAAACAATAAAACAATATCTATCATATTATATTTTCTTTTCTTCTCTATAATCTAAATGTTAATAGAGAAGCTAACAGGAATAAAAAGGAAAAGGGGAAGAAACAAAAGTATAATTGTTTGTTGATCCAAAGAAAGGTGTTTAATTGTTGAAATTATTAAATGATTATCCTTATAAAAATTAAAACATTTGTCTGTGTAAATGTATTCGTGTTTCTGCTTTTAAGGATTTGGGAATTATTAATAAAGGCCGAAAGCCTTACCAGTGGAATTTATTTCATGTCTATTCCTGGTTAATATTGATTAATCTGCCATTTAACTCAATACATTATTTTTTATTTTCCAATGTCGGATTTTTTAACTCTTCATGGACAAAACTTGCTTTTGTTTTTGTGCTGGACTAAGGGAGCATTATAAACTGTCAACAACAAACTTTAACTATATAATACCTATAACAAATATAACTTCTGTATATAACTTTTATAATATATTTGATATTTAAGACAAATAAATTTCCGTTATAGATGTTTAATTATAAATAATACTATTACTATTGTTTAAATACAAAAGCCAGAACTATGTGCACTTTCTACATATTGATCATTAGTTAGTTTATTCACTTCTTGCACATAACTGAATACTATTTGGTCTTATATGTACTAAAGACATACAATTCACATACTGCAAAAACAATGGTGATTTTTGTCAGTTGTTGTTTTGCTCTTTCTTGATGTGCGCTTCTTCACACTTAAATGTTTCGGCGTCGGAGTTCTATTCACAAGTTTCTTTCCTTAATTCTGTCTTTTAGCTCTATGTCATTCAATATCTCACAACGCAACTAACACACTCCACAGATAAATCTCCTTTGATTTACCAATATCCGTATATTGCTTGCTAACTTCAACAAAGAAAACGACAGGCTATGTAATGCGGAAGAAACACCAATATTGTCAATATTTCATGTTAAAATTTGAAAATAAAATAAGCACAATTGCTTGATTATAAATACAATTCAAGCCAATGCCCGGGTCATTTTGTGTTTATCAAAATAAATGTGGTATATAGCTTTAAAAAGTAGGTTAATTCATTAATTTGTCAAATTTGAAATGCTGTGACATAATCATAGAATGTGAATTCCACATTTTTAAGTTAATTAATACCTGTTTTAAAATGTATGAACACAAAATTCCATAATATATCACCTAAAATATGTAAATTGCTATTTTGTACTCTTTGAACCGTTATTAGTATAAAAACCATCATATTTATTTTATAACAATATCAACTCATAATTATTATTTACTGAAATTGCAGTTTTGTCTCCCTATTTTCTTTTGACAATATAGGATAACTTTTTTATTTCTAAGATAATCATTAATATCGCCATTATCGCCAATGCAACAATGCAGTTTTACCACATTAGAAGCCCGCTTAGATGAATGAATGAATAAATGAATGTGTCGATTCATATTAGCATATATGACAATCCTTACAACTTTCGCAGCTGCTTTCATAATATGCTAGGTCTGCTTGATTTAGCAAAAATATTACATTAGATATTCACAATAAGATTTAAAAACATATATTCAGCAGTAAAATATAAATAAATAAAAATAAATAAGCAAGAATAATATTTTTTAAATATTAAAAATAAATATAAAATATAAAAAAGCCTATAATGGATGACACAACTGGATTCAGTAAATTTGTTTTCCCTCAATATCTTTTTGGTTATTAACCTTTTCAGACCTGAGCTGTCTCACTCTCATTAGAATTTTACCTAATCTCTCCCCTCCCTTTTTGCCGTAAAGTAAAGCCCAGCATGAACATCTCTCTCTATTCGATCCTGTAAAGGAATGAGGTAGATACTTTTCCTCTGCATCGTTCCATAACTTTACATTCAGCCAGAATGTATATCAATGATTTCCTCTCCTCACAGATAAGACAAATTCTACGCCCATATTCGCCAGTGATCTTATTTATCCACAATGCCTCTAGTCTGAGGCACGCGAACCACTGTCTCGTGAGTTTTGTCCCTGTTTTGATGTACTGTCCCCCCCCATTCTGGTTTTAGCCCCGATTGTACTTCCAGGAAATCATCTCTCTGCATTGTGCAATTGTCTGCTACATATCCATATCCTTATAGCGGTTTCTAGCCCTCCTCCAAGCGCTCTTTCTATTCCTCTGACCAGTCATCCAAATGTTTCTAGTACCTTTCTTAATTTGGATGCCCATGTCAAGTTATCTCCCAGCCAACTGTTCATGATAGTACAATGCCCTAATTAAATGTTGGTTTGCATGAATAATTCCTAACCGTACTTCATTACTCTAATTTTACCTTCTACGGTCTCGTTGCATTCCCGAATTCCTTCTTAATCCGCAGGTCACTGTATCCCTTCCCATCCCCAAAATTCTTTTCCTGTACTTACTGAATATAGGTTTACAGCTTCTTTCCATCCCTAAACGTCTGCCCCACATGACATGATATTATTAGCGGACCTTCGGCGGTTTTCAGTACTTCTACAGGCATGTCTGGGATTGTACTTGTAACCGGAGAGTTTCTACTGCTTTCACAATGCTTTATGCGTTGTCAAGTCAATATACTTAATCCATTTTCTGTTCATCGTAAAAGTAATGCCTCAGATTACCTAACCTCTACCCCTGGTATGTTCATATCTCCACCCTACTACTGATCGATTCGCTCTTGAAAGTCATTGCTTTTGTTTTATTTACATTAACGGTGAGTAACCACTATTCACAGTCGGCCTTAAATCTGTCTACTCTTCTCTGTAGGTCGTCAATCGACGTAGAACACTGTACTGTATCTTCCGTGTACAAAACTGCTGGCATCTGCATTCCTCCCATTGCTAGTGCCTCCATAACCTCCAGTAAGATTATGCCAATAATGTCATCAATAACCTCTGGAATTTCTTCAGTATTTCTGTTTTGCCAATGCTCAAAATATGTCCGCCGGATGCCATTCCCCCTCCCTTTTAAATTTTCTCAAATCATCCCTGTTAGTTTCTTTTCGTCTCTATATTGCTGGTGGTATCATCTGTTCGATTACTTTTCCTTGTTCTTAATTCGCAATCTTAAATTAATAGCAGCCTTATTGATTATTTTTGTTAGGAGTTCAACGGTTTCAATATTCCTTCCCTTAAGCCATGCCTCAAATTGTTAAGTAAGTGTTCCGCCTCTTTCGGCCTCTTTCCTACCTTTCTATGCATCGCCATTCCTTTTTCTCTTCCCTTACCCCGGCTCTATGCAGATCAATTTTCGTTCCCATATCCAGTTCCAGAACCATTGGACAGTAGCGCGATTCAATATGGTCCCCCATCCAAAATCCCCTAATTCTCCTATTAAACTCTGGCTTATCAATATAAAATCTATAACACTCCCACTATTTGCATTTATAAACATGAGTTCTCCTTCCACGTCAAGACTACAAATTCCCATTAGCGATTTCTAAAGAAAATGTATCACAAAAAGGGAAAAGCTGCTACGCATTCAGCATTTAGTCATTGCTACTTCGCTGACCTCTGCATAGGTTTTCCTCCCTACCTCAATCTCCTACCAGCGACCCATTTTCTTCTCCTACTCTGGCATTGAAATCCCCGAAAATGATCATATCGCCTTCCGGGAAGCTCTCCTTCACTTGCACCAGCGCTTCTGCAAAATCACTAAAACAGGTACTGTTCACATATTTTGACGCTGCTAGCTGGTTTTATAGTGCAATGAACATAAAAATCGCTCCCCCCAGTTTCAAAGATATCCCCGTTCTTAAAATTAAGTTCCCCTCCTTTTTCTCTAGCTTTCAGTCTTTTCAGACCTGAGTTGTCTCACCTTCGACAGCAATTACCTTTGGTCCTCATCCTTGCCTGCCAGTAGAGCAAAGCATGCCCCCTGTCATCCTTTAGAATCAGAAAAGGAACGCGATAGATATTTCAACCACGCATCTTTGCTACCGTAGTGCGTAAGGATATATATCCATGATTGCTATTCTTCACATAAGGGACAGATTCTCAACCCGCTTTCATCAGAAATCCTATCCGCCGCCACATCCCAGACCCAAACGAGTCCCTGTTTAATGAATCAGCCCACATACATTCCCATATTTTAGCCTTTCAGTACTATGTGTATCATTGCTCCTTGCAGTCATATTTTCTTGAACAATCTTATTAAAGTTTTAATTCCTGAAATTCCTATCTGAAGACCGGATCATGACTAACAACGCATCAATTTAGGCGTTTAAAAGACATTTTAATAACTTTTTAAAATGTGAAAAAAAAATTAGCAAAATGTTTAGTTATGAATAATATATTTATATAACTGTTGTTCTTTCTCACTGCTTTAGGACGCAAACCAAATCGGCAATCTCTCATCTACATTGCCTTTTATCTTTGTAAAATTTTCAACAATATTCTTCCTTATGTGAAGCCAGGATAGCGTTCCTGCATACATTAAAAACAGCTTTAAACTGATTCTGAACAAAATAAACATTCTTCATTTTACGTAAGTATCAATATTTCAGCTGGCTGTTTAACAAACTAAGCGATGTTTACTATACATTTCCTCAGCCTCTGTAGATACAATTTTGGCATTTGTTTTATTTACGGACGCTCTTTATCATCTCAGGTCATCAGCTTCCCATTCAATTCAGGGCGTGAAACGGCGACAACTTTTTCTCACAGACTTCCTCTTTCAGACTTGAGGTTCTTATACGTGCCATAGTAAATCTATGGCTATGACATGGGATCCAGCGTTTTAGTTCCCTTCCGCAGAAAGCCATACTTAGGATTTTCATTCCTGAATAAACCTCCACTCTGGCCGAGATTGAACCCTAGGTCTTGAGTCTACGAGGCAAATAGGTTACCACAAGACTACCAGGTTCTGTAGACAATGTTTGATGCTTTCAGATGATTATTTATTCTACTTACAGTCATGATTGTGTCGTCAATTCATGACCTACCATGTATTCAGTGATATATGTTTCTTTTAAATAATAATACCATTTAACATCTTCACAAGCCTACTTGGGGTCATTTTTGGAAGATTAAAAAGTAATAAAAAGTAAATATTATCGAGCTGCTAATCGGATCTACTTAAGTTGTGCTAGTAAAAGACTGTATTGTGTTTTATTCCTCCAATCTCTTAATAAATATTTTATCATTAATGATTAAGGGTTCTCAAACAAAAGGAACTTTGGATTGAATTTAACTGTTAATATAGCACACCTTAATAAATTATTTATGAGTATGCATTTTATCCATAAAGTATTCCTTTACATAAAATCTCTGTGAATAAGTTTATCTCATCATTCCTTTACAATGTGTTCTCCCACTTTGTTTTTAAATGATTTTATATGTGTAATGCTTTATATATTTCATGTCCTTTTATATACTCAAAGTATATGTTTTCATTACTTCCCAGATGTTTCTAAAAGAAACATGCATTATAATTTTCAAACTATTTTTAAATTTCCTTAATCTTATTGCTAATTTGCCCCTATTTTATAAATATGTATGTATAATGAAAATAATGTAGAAAATTGCGTTATTGATATAACTTACATCCCAGAACATTTGTTTTAATCTCATTTGTATATATGCATACAGTAATTATATTCTTGTATTCTAAATATTTTCATTTTTATTAATATAATTGCAGTCGTGTTGATCGAGTTGAGAATTTATAAACTTTATGTTTATGATTAATAAAACGCACGCGCTAATGCAGTGCAAAAACTAAAGAGGAAGCATTTTTGTGTTTAAAATCTAAATTACACATATTTTATAAATTTGCTGTTGTTTTAGCTGTTACTAAAATATTATGTCTTTCCTATTTAAAATACCAAAAAAACCCTTCTGACTGTATTTAGAAAGTAATTTATTCTGGATATTTTACTATGGTTCATAGAATTTTGCTACAACAACACGGTTTTTAAAGAATTTCATTGTTTCCTAAATTTATATGTACAGGTTAAAACATATCTCAAACATACTGCTACTATAACTTCACACATTTTTCTACAGTCAACAAAATTCCCCAAGTTATTAATTTCCAATGCAAACGACAGCAGCAAATGTGGAGAAAGAGCAGAATCTTTTGTCCTTACATATAGAAACTTAGCTCTGTCCAAGGCTCATTACACAGCCCTGATTGATAACTTGTGTGATTACATCGATATATATGCTTCAACGTTTTTGCTTAATGAATGCCATTCGGCGTCTAAATGATACAACGTGGAAGGGACCAGGAGGTTTTACTTGTAGTGTTTCAGATACTCCTGAAGAAGTTGTATTTATGCCTGTATGTTGATAATAAAGGGGTATGCCTATCCAATGATTTACAGCATATCATTATTAACGATGTTAAAATGTTAAATGGTCCAAAAGTGTGTATTAAATATCAGAAGTAGTAAATGGCTCCCATTGTTTACTGTTCACATTCTGTTGCATTCCTTGTTTTGTGTTGTTATATGTAGGTAGACATACAAGTGCAAAATAACTTCATTATGATATTAGAAAGTAGAGCATTAGCATCATTGCTTTAATTAAGCAAATAACCTAGTTTAAAGTATGTTCAAGCTTTATATCGATGTGTTCAAGTGAAAACATATTGTTTAAAACTACTTTGATGAAAATAAAGCATTATTGCGCTGGTTTCGCAATTAATTAAACGAACAAAATGTAATATCTATACTTTCCTTGAACATTTCGATAAGCTGCTAACTTAAGAAATAAAATGTTGTGTTAATATGATGATATCTCCTGTTTTAAGAGTTTTTTAGTGCTTTAGAACTGATTGTCTATTTCAGCTAGAATTTTGCTGTAGAACGTTCGGGTTAATTTAGAATTCATTGTAACTGCCAGAAATAATAATAATAATAATAATAATAATAATAATAATAATAATAATAATAATAATAAATATTCACAGTAGCTGGTTAGAAAAAGAATCTCAGAAGTGCATTCATATAATGTACGAGTATATTTCATATTAATATCACTTGTTGCTAGGAAAACCCCTTCATGGCTACTTGTTTGTACTAAACACTAAATTAGCTATATATACAATACGCTATATGGATGCTAGTCATTTATAGATCTCATACCTTTGTGATATAAAGTTGTTGTTTATTTTTGATGGCACTGTCATTGTTACATTTAAATAATAACAATACATAATGTGTTACAAAACACATTTCCTGTGTTATATGTGTAAGACTTAGATGAATATCATACTGTTATTTTGATGCTGTATTGACAATCGATTGAATAATCGATCATGTATTTAGTCGTCCATAATCTATTATATTGATATGGAAACCAGAATATATACATATTAAAGTTCAATCTGGTTTTTGATGTCTGGTGTAAGCATTTTATAAAATAAATGTATAAAAACAACACATATGCCTATTCTCTTCTGTACATCCCAGAAGGATTCTCTCTCGTTCCGAAATATTTTTGGTGCTAAACATTGAGAGCGGAAGTATATATTCTCTATGAGAGAACAAAAGCGCGCTCACAAGACACCAATATTAAAATTACTCACTAAAATTGCAAAGAAAAGTTTTAACTTTTACTGTACTAAGTGACCCAATGAACTATGAACCACCTTGCGATGTTTTGCCGATAGGTGAGAGCGGCACTCATTGCCGACTGGAAGTATTATAGAGTGGCGCTGATGCAGTCATGCAACAATTTTCTTGGGTATTTTAAATTATTCTACTTACCAACTTTATGAAAGGAGGTGCTAAAACTGACCACTTTTTATAAAACTATTAATTAATCCCTGTAGTTCATGTTGAATTCCTGGCGAATATTATGTTGCAATTCTTAAAGGGTATGTAGGATTGTCTTATATACGTTTTTTAATTTACTCCAGAGATAAAAGTCGCAATAGCTTAAGTAGGGGAACAGAGGTGGCCATTAATCTTCACTAATAACTCTGTCATTCTGAAACACTCTTTCAATTTCTCTTACCGAAATATGTAGCAGTATCTTGCTGAAAAAAGGTAAATTCACGCTCCTTGTTGGTCAATTCTTTAAAAAAAATTGTATTTACACATGTAGAGGCATCACATGTCTCAAAAAGAAGAAAAAAATCCTATAAAACTTTCTTTGTTCATGGCGCACCATACCCCAAATTTTCATGAACGATAGCTAACTGGTTTCTCAGAATTCCAATAAATATTGTTTTGTGTAAACACATAAGCATGAAGGCGGAACCAGGCCTCGTCCGAGAAAACTATTAATGCGAATTTATTTCTCGTTATATACACTATTCAGACTCCACTCACAAAATTTTCGCCTGATTGAAGAGCGTGTCATTCATTATTTTATAGGATTTAATTTCAATTTAATTTCAATTTAACACCGCTAGTTGGTTCATAGTTCACTGGATCGCTCCGTATAAGACAATATCTAAATTTCATGCTACATTTTCTGGCCAAACTACATTATTCAAATACAGGAGCATTCAACATGGCCATACAATGTTGCTGAGCGGTAAAATAAATAAAAATAAATAAAGCAATAAAAGTAATTCAATCATAACAACTGTTATCAACACACAACTTGAATTTCATATCATTTCGCGGAAGGAGTTAATATTCTAATCAAATATATTTTTTTCAATTCAAGGGTTTTAAATAAGCCTTGATTATTTTCAAAATAGTTCAACTTCTTTCATGCATTATTTACAGTAATTCTCTAAGTTTACAGCCTTGAAATATTGCTTTAGTAGTCAGCGGGATTCGCTTTTACATTTTCCAAACAATATGGAATTTTAATTTGATGGAAAGTTAAGTGTTTTTCTTAATATTTCCTGAATATCTAAGACATAACATCTTATACATTCCAAGAAGTCTGTAAGAAATTTGAGAAAACCTACTCTGTTTAGGTTTCTACGAATAGTATTTAACCGTCTTTCACAAAATCTATTCTAGAAGTGTTTAAAAAGTTTAATACTTCAGGTGACCTAGATATAGGTAAACTGGCAGGTAAACTGAGAACACGCACGAACAGTCACATATCTGAAGTGGCAATTAAACAAAGCAAGAAAATAACAAAGGAATACATCACCAGGCCATCACTAAGGTGTGATTCAAACTTGGACCTCCGTTCTGGATTGTTTGAATGGTTTAGAAGTTTTGGGAATATTCAATGAATGAAAACTACAGTATTGACGGCTCAAAATGACCATGAATGCACCCTAAGCAATTTGTATTCTGAAAGGTTCCAGATAAACAGAAAACCGACGATTGACAATGCAGGAATTAGAATGTCATCAGGACATTCAGTGGATTATTGTCAGAAATCCTGGCGAAGGATCTGCAATTCAATGTTCGGCGATAATATTTGTTCTTGATCCCTGTTCCAGGATCAGAAATAATGTTTATCTCAAATTGCTACAGTAATGGCCCAGATTTTCTGAAAAGGTTTTATGTCGGAGATGAATCAGAACATAAACTCGGATAGTGGATATCGCTTGGGTCTTCGTGTTAAAGAGTATGGGACATTCACTTAGTCAAAATTATGTTATGAGCTCCTACTTTGTTCGTTTCTTTCTTTCCTTTCCTTACCCCTCTCTCTTTCTTCACATCACAGCCTGTTCTTTTAGGCCAGAAGACAAACTTCCTATTAGCAAAAGAATTCAGTTTGCATCCCTTCCACAAAAAGACTGGATCTGCCCATTCTCAAAGCTAAAATCAAAAGGAAGCAGTTCTAGATAAAGAAGAACGCGAAGTCATGCGAGTATTCCCAAACAATATTAAAGCTGCAGTCTCCAGAAATAAACATTTGAAGGCAATTATGGAACCAATGTCCTAGCTGTAATCTTGCATTTTATTTTTCCTTCTTTTCTTCCAGCAAAATGCTTTCTTTTAACGGAAAACTTATATCGAACGAGGTACCTCCTGCAGCTAATGGAAAAGGAAGTTGCTGAAATAAATCTTTGCTCCTGTAGATGATTGCTCTCTAAGAAATACCTAACGAGAAAATTAATTTCTCATAATAGAGAAATCTTAGAACTGAAATTGAGAATTTTTCGCCAAGTTTGACAAAAATTAAAAAAAAAATTTTTTTTTTTTTGCATTAAAAGTGAAACTGTTTTCAGTTCTTTTTTCTGCTGAAGTCGCTTTAAAATGTCCAGTGGTCATTTTATAGCTGTGCGCAACCTTTAATTCTGAGTTTATAAAACGTTAATTTTTTTTCAAAACACGTTTTTGCATCTTCAAAATGCTCATTGCGAAAAATTTTGGCACATACAGGCCTAAATAAATGTTTGAAAAAATAAGCTGACTCTTTGATATAGGTGAACTATATATAAATAAAAGTCTTGCAGATAATCCAAAATTAAAACATAATAAAATTTTGAAATATAACAAAACATCAATATTTATATCAACTAAAATAATTTGACATTTAAAATGGCAACTTTAAATTTTAATAAAAGTAAAATAGAATTTTTAAAAAAATGTTTAATAGATCTAATTTAACATTTATATAAGAATGAACACTTTGAATTTCTATATTAAATTGATTAACATTAAAATATTTAAAAATACTGCCCAGATATAACTTAAATATTGCATGATATTTTTATTCTTTGCTTTCCTTGTCTAATATAGAATTGATTGAATTTGAATAAACATTAGAGAAGCTGCAAATTTCAGTGATGCTTATCCTTTATTTCTTACATTCTCTTTCTATTCCATTTAAACAAATAATGTGCATTTGTTTTAGTAATAACTTTATGGAAAATGAGAATTTTTTTCAGAAAGACAGCAAATATGTTTGATAGAGCTGATCGTTTCGTTCCTGTAAAAACCGAAACTCCGCCGAATGTGGCACCCAACACTTACGATCTTCCTGAACTTTTTGAGAAAACACAAGGTAAACTGCTGTATATATGTACGTGCTTGAGTGCGCGTTTGTGTGTATAGTCTACTGAAATGATTTTCACAATAAGCAGATTGTTGACCCATAATATTTTAAAAGCAAATATAATGCAGCAGAATTAGTTTTTCCAGTTGTTACAAACAAATTAGTTGACTATTGCTGTCACGGATATAAAAGCATTTCTTTAGCGTTCACTTAGTGCGGGGCTGAGATATATCTTTTATCTTAAATATGTAGTTTCCAATGTATGTTATCTAAAATGTATACAGTCATTTATTACTTGATTGTTATAAATAAATGACTGAGAAGCATACAATCATTCCATCACATTTTCTCCTTTTAAGGCCAGCAACATTCGTGAAAAAATACTAACTCAAAGCGCTAATAGATATACGTTATGTATATAGAGATAAAAAAAACAGCATTTCCAAAAACCAAAACACCAAATATGTACAAATAGCATAAATGAAAGAAAGCATCATCAGCTATTAACTTATTGCATAATGATAATTTATAACTATATAAACTCAATGATATACAGTGAGAGCAATTTAAAAGTCCCGATACGTAGGTCAGCAGGTTAGTTCCGGTGTTGTCTCGGGTATTTTCTTGGGTAGAATCGCGCCACTCAAGCGCTCTATAATTGTTAAACATGTTACAATATATTATACAACAGAATTTGTCTCACTCTTCTGTCAGTTAGTGCTGTAAATGTAGCCCATTTTCTCTACAATCCATATCTTCTTAGGAAATTATATTGATACCATTCATTCTTCATCAGTAATTTCGAATGTTTTGAATATACTGCATTTTTTAATGTTCCCAAAAGATAAAAATCACAAACCATACCATCTGGGGAACGAGGCTGCCATAAACCAGAGCTAATAGTTCTGAAACCAAATATACGGTTCAATTTCGTCATTGATTGATGAGTAGTCTTAGATTTATTTTTCCCCGTTTCATTAAACTTCTATATTTACTTTAACATTTTCACATGCCAGAACCAAAGAACGCAAAAATCGCAGATTTCTACGATAATTAAAATACATATTTTAGCTGGGTATGCTTTCACAAAGCTCTGAAATTGCTCAAGTATGTTAAACAATTTCAATATGTGAAATAAAGCGCTGTTTTATTTGGTTTATTTGTTTGATTTGGCTTATTTATGGACGCTCTTTAATATATCAGGTAAACAGCATCCCATTCAATTCAGGGCGTGAAACGGCCGACAAATTTTGCTCAGAGGCCTCTTCTTTCAGGCTTGAGGTTCTTTATCGTGCCGTAAATGTACGACATAGGACCCACGACTTTACTTTCCTTCCGAAGGAAGCCATACTTAGAATTTTTACACTCGAAAATCCATCGATCCTGGCCGGGATCGAACCCGCGATTCTAGGATCGACTGTAAAGAGCTTAGCTATTGTTAAATGCCGACTGCTGTTTCTTGGCCGGCACTCATAAAGAAAACAAACATCTTTGTTTTAGGCATTATTACGTAGGATGAGAGGTAGTGAAGAATATTTTCAAGATATATATTTGGAAACTAGGATTAGTCCTAATTTGGGTAATGACATCAATTACACTTTTGAAATGCAACAGTGTCGACATGGAGCTATAGCAAACGTCTACCGCTCTGTAGAGTGTAAGTTAGTCCTAGTAAAGAGTCAAAAGGCAGAGCGCTAGAAAAGAGGGGGGATATGACCCATACTCTCCGCAGTTAGGAACTTTGGCAGTGAGGAAGTGGGGCGATTTTGGTCCTAGCATAAGCATTTCCGAAAGTAAGGAGAGTGACAGTCTTAATCCTTGAGGAATGACTCAAGTGCTTTTCGTAGTTAATAAATCTAGTCGATTTTGTAACCCTTAAATTAAGTTTAATAGAATATTGCTCCAGCCTGAGTACGCTACAGAATGGCCCGTGTTGGTACCTAACTGCCAGGAAATTCACGCCTAAATGTTTGTTTCCTTGTGCTACACGACTTTCTGTAACTGGTGTATCTTGAAGATGAACATATAGCGAATATCACACGATTGCACAACTTTGCTGCACTGTTTAACGAAATCTTACTCTCGACTGCACAATACAACTGCCCGATTCTGCCGAAATCCTGCTCTAAATTAACTAGAAGAGAGGATGACGTCCCCCGTGTCTCGTGGGGAATCTCAGCAATTGAAGGAGGATAGATCCGCTAGTTGCGAGACTTTTAAACTCCTTTTAGCATGTAAGAAACTAAATAAACGAATAGAACACTACCAAGCAAGAACATTCGTAGTGTGCATTGTGAGGACAGCAAAGTGGTTTTGAAACAACCACTTTGAAACAATGTTTAGTATGTACTAATATTTACTTACGTCATTCGTAAGTTTTTATAGGCTATTGATTCTATTGTAGCCAAGACCTTGAGAATAGACTTCATTTAGTTCTTATTCCTGTCTTTGATAATAAATGGTATAACTAAAATTATGAAGCTAACAAAGTCAAAATATAAAATAAACGGTAAACATCTTTCATGACCGAATTCATCCCATACTTACTTGTGGTATATTCGGAGTCATCGGTTAGATTGACAGCTATTGAGAACGCAAGTAAAGAGTAAAAGTATATACCGAATACCACTTTGCGCAATCATTTAAATGCTCTTGTCTTATGGGTTATAAGCAATAACCGGTAAGCCTGATATTTAATGGAGAATTACTCTGCAGATTTCTAAAGTTGCGGTTTTTTAAGTACAGTGCGCGGCGTACGCCAACCAGTGGATGGAACGCAAAATTCAGTTGCAACTAAGATAAATTAGAAATGTTGAAAACAATATCGTACTTGGAAGGTGAACAGGTCAGCATCAGTTATGTCGTTCTCTTTTTCCAATTTCCTATGATTTTTAATTTCTAAATACTTTCGGAGCGTTCTAGTAGCCTATCCCGATTATTTTCACGCGCAGTGAATTTAAATTAAGGAAATTAATGCTTTCATATTCTTGAAATTTTAGTGCATGTATTGTATTATGATGGTAGATTTAATGGGGCACTTTCACGTATTTAAAAAGGGCTATTTGTAAAGAACACAATAAAATAAACGAATAATATCGAGTTAAAACTGAGTTATATATTAATATTATAATCTCTAATTGTAAAACTGCAACTATATATGTCCCTTTATCTTAAGGCTTAATACTTTTTTTGGGCTGATAGGGTCCTTGTTATTTATTGCAAGACTTTTTGAATAACTTTTTGTACAAGATTTAACATGGTATAAAAACTCTAAAGGCAGCCTAAAATAGTTATGTAGTTTTGTATTACTTCCCAAAAGTTCACTTAACAATAAATGGGCCTCCTAGTTTCTTCTCTAGGAAAATAATTTATCATTTTTTTTATTTGGGTCTTTCATGCTTAACACCAGGGAAAGAAGTCACATTCTAATTCGTGTATCAATGCACCCAACAATTGCATTATCCATCTTCAGTTGAACGCAAATCCTTGAGAAGTACTCACTGAGCACAACAGATTGTGGAACAGGCCTAATAGGTAGATATTTCAATTAACGCCTTAACGTAGCGAACACCTTAACAACGCACGTTAAGATTGTGTTCCTGTTCTCAGATCAGTCAGTATACGAGTATATTTCGAGTACAGCAGAATTATTTAACATTTAGTCTACATGAAGATAATAATACTTATCCAAAATAAATTTTAGTTTTAAGCCTCAAAAGTTCAAAACATATATTCATTGGAATTTAAGGGCTTAAATTTTAATAATAAAATACAGAAAATACTAGAAATAAACACTTAATAATCAGGACTTTAATTTTAATAGCAACTTAAGAATGCGATTTGGAAGTTTTCTATACAAGTAATTTTTAATAAATTCAATGTCTTTTAGCTATAATGTTGCTTAATTATATTAAGATATAATAGCACGGCTTCAAGAGAGACAGAAAAAGACAAAATAAAATAATTAGCTTAAGCTTGGTGCTATTAATATTGTAATAAGTTCTAAGTTGTATTTCGAGTCATTGCACAAAATTAGTCACAAAAAGAAAGGATAACAAATACGTCAATTTGTTTTTAATAGTAAATTTAATATAAATATGTTTTTATCACGCCATTGACTTTGTACAATTTGATGTAATACTCTACAGACATTGTCGCTTAAATTCTTTATACGTTTCTTTTGCTTTACAGAAGGATTTGTCCCTTTTCTTAGTCTGTGCGATACTACAAAATCAGATAAAACATCCTGCACTCCGGCTCCCAACAGATACTATCCTCCAAGCTTACATCGAATTAAGGTAAGGTTTTTAGTACGGTAAAAATAATCTTTGGCAATACTGCATAAAGATATAGGAGTAACACACAGATATATTTTAGAACGCTATGTGATATTTGATCAATATCCACATTACCTACTTCACTTATTGGGTCTGTTACATCCCTTACAAAGATATCTCTTCCGCAGCCGAACTAAACTCCTTTTTGTAATTTTAATTTCTTTTGGTATTCTAGTGTTATCCATTCGCTCAAAATAAGCCCACCTTTCATTTCTTCATATTATTTCTGCATACTCTTAACATTTAAGTTTCCTTTTTATATCTTCGTTTCTAACTCCTTCAGTTCTTCGTATTTCTTCAAGATATCTCAGAAATTTTATTTCTTCTGTTTGGAGTCTTTTTTCATATTCATATTCAGAGTCCAACTCTCTGTCCACATAAAAAATAGAAAGTATAATATAATGTTAATTTTATTCCATTCACAGGTTTAGTTTTTACATTTTTATTCGTAGTATTACTATTTTGATACAACTTTTTGTCTATTATTATCAGAATTATAGAATACTTTACACCAAAGAAAGTTAAAGGATGTAACTTGTTCAGTTAGTTTATTTTCAATAATAATTTTAGTTCCTTTTGTACAAGGATCACAGAAGCTTATAACTTTCGTCTTTTGAGAGAATTTCATATATATATATATATATTTCTCATTTAGCATAGTGCTCTTTGTAATTCTTTCCCTTTCAGGAACTATGGCAGCCAATAATACAGTAAATATTTTTTTAATGTTTTATTTGTAGTCGCTTTGACTACATTGGTCTTCTCGCGACGTCTGCAGATTAGACATGAGTATTATAGGGTAACTGTGTAATCATGAATTAAATGAAATAATGATGGCGCAAATTAGCTCGCATCCCTTGGCGCCTTAACGCTATCTAACATTCACCTCAGAGTACGGAAAAACTTCGAAAAAATTTACTCAGACATCTTGATCTTTTCGAGATGCGAATCCAGGACCTTCGGATTATTAATCGCAAACGCTACCCTTAGTCGTAAATATTTATTAAATCTTTATCCAGCAAATATTCTATTAACTTTCAATTCTAATACAGTTTTGTCAATGAAAAATTAAAAGTAAATGCGATAGGTTAAGTATAATTTATAAATAATTCAATAGTAGAAAATAAAACAGAATATCCTTAACACAACTCAACAGAAAAGAGAAGTGAGAAAAATGAGCAGGATTGGTTGGGATATCATGTTATGAAAGTGAACCATTATTAATGATCTGTTTTCCTGAAACTAATATTACAGGTATCCAGCTGTTCATCACTGATATGATGACGTGAGGAATGCTGTGCATCAGAAAATATTATTATCAGGTTTCTGTATTCTCTTTCAATACATTTTAATTTACAGAGATTAGGTGTGGAATTGAGAGTAAATTATTTATTAATTTATTCTATATTTATTAATTAAGAAATACTCAGATATTCTTAATAATATGACAAACAATAAATATTCATATTTCTGCTCAATATTTGATGAATGAAATTTACAGTGGTAGAATTTCCAGGTATCTCGTGGCAGACGAAAGCGATACCATTAGACATTCGGAACTCGGTGGAATGGGACGGGGTCATTTAGATTTGTCCTGCACTTTACGTTAAGTAAGTTTTAAAATACAACTAAGGAACAAACATAAATTTTGGAACCATTATCATGAACTAATTAGGAATATAGGTATAGTACATATATTATCTGATTTCAACATGTCCGCCATTCATTTCAGAGGTGTTTTTATTTTTCATTCTATACTATTAATACACCATGATCTGGAGTATTGTCGGTGCTCGATTGTGCGGTTTGGAATATGTGGAAGTGCAACAAAAATTTACTCAGAAAATTAAGACAGCATTGTGCACCGTTTTAATGAAGAACTTTCTCATTTTGCATTGGATAAACACTTCAACCGACAATTTCGCAACAAGTAGAAAGACAGAGACCTACCTAGAAAATGGTGATCACGTATTTGATGCTCTTAGATTTTTTGCTTGGGGTTTTATCGAGTCACGAGCGTACAAAGTCAAAATAAGAGATTTTCAGGACCTGAACATTTGTATTCGAGAAACATGAATAGTGACATGATTGCAAACATTCGTTTGAATGTTGGACACAATGCTTTGGAATAGATGATGGCTACGAAAAATATTTTAATGAAAAGGGATCAAAACTTGCTGTTCATCCTGCATTTTCGCCTTTTCTAAAATTAAATCTTTCAGTGGAAATTACCGGAAAATTACACCATCCCTCGTTCTGTTCATGATGCAGTTACTGCAGTAAATGAAGCACTACGTAAAATAAATTAAAATGATGCGACGCCCATCATGATAAACGAGAATGTGATTAAGTATACCAGCACGGCAAAAAACCTAGGTGTTGATATAAACTCCAATCTAGAATGGCACAGCCAGGTAACCCATGCATGTAACAAAATATTTTCTTTGATTCACACATTAAAACAGGTAGCGAATAATGTGCCTTTCAATCTCAAAAAGAATCTCATTCAAATGCTAGTATGCCTCACTTCGATTATCGTAATGTTCTAATCTGATTACTGGGCAGATCGACAAATTACAACGCGTTTATAATGCATGTGTCCATTTTGTCTTCCACCTCGAAAATTTGATCATATGACACCCCTTCACAAGCAACTGTTTTGGCTACCTCTAAAAGGACGTAGGACTCTTCATTCTTTCATGCTCCTATTTAAAATCCTCCGTACCTCCACCGCTCATTTATCGCCTCTCCCCTCATATACCTGTCTCTAACTCGAACCCTGAATATGACTTTACTGTCTATCTCTCGTCACCGAACACAACCTCATTCAACGTGTCAGAATCTGGAACTCCCTTCCTCCTTCCTCCTGAAATCAGAGATTGTCGGACAATAAAGTTATTTAAACGCGGATCTCAAATCCATCAATCACAATAGTTAGTCCCTTGTTTTCTCTTATTCTTCTTCCTCCTTTTCTTCTTTTTATCTCCCTCCTCTTTCCTCATTTTCTTCCTCTACCCCTCCACTTTCCCCCCCGTCTCTCCCTTGCACTAGAGAAAAATTATTGGAGAACAAATGGGTTGTAATACCAACTTTCTAACATGTAACATTTAGAAATGGTAGTATTTATATTGTACTATTAATGTGGCTTTTATGTATTTTTAAATAACTATTTTTCTCTGCATTTTTCTGGTTCTTCCCCTGGTCGAGTGGAAGAGAAGGCCTCATGGCCTTAACTCTTACCAGGCTAAGTAAATAAATTAAAATATTTTATAAAAGGAGATAATATTTTAAGATTTATTGCTAAAACATACAGCTCACTTGAATGTATTTAGTTATTAATTCCTCAACACAGTTACAGAAATGATCCAACCAGACATATTCCTTCGCTCACTCGCAGCACTCTGAAAATCTCATCAGTTTCAAACTCATTAGTAACGATCTCACTGCCAAGACTTAACCGTGCACAAGTTTTTGACTTCTTAATGTTCCGATAATGACGCGCTGGCGATACCCAAAAACCCTCAAAACTTTCACATCCCTCTTAGTCTTCAAAAGTGTGCAGAAGTTGCATAATGTGGTGTCCCTTCCGTGTTTTAATTATTCAGTAATTTATAACTCACGTGAGTGTTTAATCAAGTTATGCATTTTGATGAGATCTATCCTTCTGCAACCTCTTCCAGAATAACATTCCATATTAATTAACTAGTAATTAAAGATTTGTACTGAAAATACTAAATACTGCGTTAATGAACTGATCTCTATTCATTGTAAGTTAAAAGCAAAACGTGAACAAATTCGTATAATAGAAGCTGTGATTAGTGCACGAGCAAACACACACAATCCTCACTGCACAGATAATTTCCCTCTTAAGAGTCTTTTTCATGTCTGATATTTACATACGAATTTAAAATATGCTCGGTATAAAATAAATATATTCACTGTTAGCACTTAAACTAACAAAAATAAAACATGACCATTAACTTATTCCCCCACTTTT
Source organism: Metallyticus violacea (assembly GCA_030762175.1). Lineage (NCBI taxonomy): Eukaryota > Metazoa > Arthropoda > Insecta > Mantodea > Metallyticidae > Metallyticus > Metallyticus violacea. The sequence goes on from CM060840.1 coordinate 57,660,012, forward strand.
TGGACAATCAATTCCCCAACGGTCTTTACTAGTGTACCCACGTATTGTAAGTGTATAATAATGACCGACCCAATAACGGGGTCTTCATCTTCATGACAAAAATAGGCAAAGTTTCATTAACAAATGTGTTATGTGGCAATGGTAAACTATCGGGGTCTTATACCTTTCTTGCACGGGCAATAATACCAAGAAGAATTTGAGTGCAGCGTACGAAAATGCGCATAGGTAATCGTTATTCGTTATAATCACCTTTTATTTTTAATCTTGTTATTAAAATGCATACAATCAGGTTTAAATAACTCAGTTAAAGACACAGAAGGAAATAATTAAAATGTGTTCACTCAAGAACCTCTACAATGCATACAAATATGTCCGTCGTATGGGTTGGATTCTGACCATTATGTACTGTATTATTACATTTTTAATTCAGTATTTCGTAATTCATTTCTCATTAATACAAGTGCATGAACATTATTTTTTTTCTAAACATAAAAAATATAAAAACCTGTTTTAAAGTAAATATATTCCGTTTTTCTAGTAAAATATCAGCTTTGGAACATAACCTAGAGCTCTTGTGCAAGATTTGCGTATGTGTTTGTGTTTGCCATTTCCTATCAGTAAATATGTATAAATATTAAAAATAGTATTTTAGAAAGGAAATACAGTAATCGCCGATAAACAAAAATGTAAACCTTTATCTACTTAAAAACCGGTTTTGGTTAACATAACCTGAACTCTAATGCTAGATTGTATGTTTATTATTCCTTTCCCTTTCATGTGTGTGCATATATTTAAAACCTTATTTTATATATAAGAAATATGCAAACCTTTTTAAAAGTAAACAGATACTAGCTTTAAGCCAACATAACCTAGACCTTTAGGCAAACTTTTGTGTGTGTATCATTAATTTCTTTTAAATGTTCATATACAGCTACACCTTTTTAAAAATAAACAAATGCGTAATTTTTTCTGACTAACAGCAGTTTTAGCCAAACACAAGCTGGGCTCTTATGCAAGATTTTGTGTGTGTGTTTTTCTTTTCATATCAATAAATATGTATAAATATGATAATTTTATTTAAGATATTTACAAAGAAAATACATAAAAACCTTTTATAACTAAATACAAACTTTACAGGAAAAGCAAAAAGCAAAAACCAAACCATAATTATACCCGGAAAGATCTTCCACACACATAACACAACAATGTATTTTTATAATCTTATAATTACTTTATGGGGACAAGACACTTACAATGTTTCAGATATTACATTTTGAAGTACTTAAAAAGACATTGAGTGAGTTTGCTTTAAAATATTACAATCTATTTTATAGTCTGTGAACTTTGTTATATTTTAATTTTTGTCATACCTATTATGATTAAGTTATTTCAAAAATGTATTGGGAAGAATATTTTAAAACCAATGCAGTTATTTTTTTTAATTTTAATGAACATTTTAAAAATGTGCAAAAATTGATTTTATAAAACTTTTTATTAATTTTCAGCGACACATTAAATCCTATCTACATAAAAAAACGTTATTCCTTATCAAGATTTTAAAAACACCTTAAAATTGAAAATACTTGGTGTCCTGAACTTTTATTTTTGGTGTAGTATAATCGAATATGGGTAAAAAGCTGCAATGCTGAAATAAAAAAGTGTCTTTTTAAACATAAACATTACAGCAAAAATGCAGCTTAGTAAAAATAAAATAAAAAAACTAATATTTCGACTGAATTTGTCATAACCTATTACCTATATGAACCTGTAAGCTTTTTGCTTGTTTACTTAAAAGCGGATTTTTCAAATTAAATTAAAAATTCTAAAATATTAGGAAAAGTTTTCCTAAAATTACGCTGTACCATGGAGATTAAACTTATATATTTAAATGTTATCTTTATAAAAACGAAATAATTGTTCAGAAAAATTATAAATTTTACGAATAATTTTTGTAAATTCCTGTTTGATTCAAATCTAATAATGGAAGTTTGCAGAAATCATAATTAAAAACATTTTATAACATATCGAAAGTAGGTTGCCTTTCATAATAAACAATATTTTCAAAACATTAGGCATTTACGAGTGCATTTCACTTTCAATAGGATACCAACAAAGAAAGAAAATATGAAAAACATGCACATTTTAAGCGTTAAAGGTGTATGTACACCGTTTGTTTTCGTATTTGAAAATTATTTTATTATTGAACGTGACTGGAAATAAGCTCAATATTTGTAAATATGAGTTTCCGAAATTTTGCAATCGTTTGGACACTAAGCCATACTTAAACTACGTTTCTATAAGCAATCGAAGTCCAACCCTGTCACAAAAGTAGCTCGCAGGAGCCGCTTCTGGTTTATACTGCGGATATATGCTCGCGGTTTTCATTATGCAGTTAATTCAAATTCCTGATGAACGCGTTTGAATTCGATTGGTGCAGCAAAGAGGACAATCGATTATGCGCGCGCGACGCCATTGTTATAAAGAAAGAATGAAATGTCACGAAAGCATTTGCGACAAGTACAAAGTGTTGAATTTTTTATGGGCTGAGCGTGCTACATTCGGAGTACCAAAACTTCCGGCAACGATCACCGTTGCCGCCGTTACATAACAGGAGAAACAAAAAGAAAAAAGAAAGCGCTCTCAATAAAACTGCATCTCTCCACTGAGCTCTATACATTTATGTATGTAGAGTTCACTGTCGATTGGACTAAAGTGGTATATCTAAAGCATTAATCTGCTGTTCCAATTAGAACTTCAGATTCAAGGCATTCATTTTTTGCAAATCTGCAATGGAGCTTAAATATACAGCATTAACAATCAAGCTATACATGTTGAGTCTCCAAAGTCAGGCATCCTTGAGAAATTCCAAATGGGTGTTAAGTGATCGCAGAAGCAGTGAATCTGGTTTGAAATTACGAAATTACGAGATTAAGGTTTCCTGCAGCACCACTAAGCTTCTACGCCTGTGGTGCCTCAGTAGTAATCAGACCCAAAATTGGGCGTGAAAATCTTAAGTATGGCTTCCTTCAGAAGGAAAGTAAAGTCATAGATCCCTGTTGTAGATTTACGGCACGAAAAAGAACCTCAAGCCTGAAAGAAGAGGGCTGAGAAAAATGTATCTGCCATTTCACACCTGAATTGAAATGGACGCTGAAGACCTAAGATGTTAAAGAGTGTAAATAAAAGAAATCAAACAATAAAATGAACTGATCTATCTCGGAATTGTTGCTATTAAATTATTATTATTATTAATAATAATAATAATAATAATAATAATAATAATAATAATAATAATAATAATAATAATAATAATAATAATAATAATAATAATAATGGAAAGAAGGTAAGGTGAGATAGTTGAAAGAATAAATGACAGGATAAAGTGGGTGATTGGTTCTAAATATATCTTTAAAACAAGAAGAAATTTTCACTTTCATAAAGAGCGGCTAGACCTTTGGAGCTGCCAAGGTATTTTGTCTCCCACAAATATTTTATAAAATTTAAAAATGAATACTTTTTATTCAGGAGGCGTACTGGATTCATGTATTTCAGTTAAAAACGTACATAATGCAATAGCTGTAAATAAAAACTTCAAACAGCGAACGAATGATGTTCAGTGATATACCGAAATGAGACATTCAAAACATTTCCTCTGTGTGTGTTTTGTTCAACATCTTTATGAACTATTCTCTTGAAGATGCATTCTCTGAAGTGAGCAAAGTCCTTTAGACAACTCTAATGGGTTAGGTAGGCTGAAGTTGCAGGCTTTTTGTTCTATTTAAAAGGAGTATTCATCAATTAGTAAGTTTAAGGTATTGTGGACTGTTTTTGATTAGTTTATTATAAATAAGGGACGTTTGCACGTATTTGTTAAGACTGCTTTATTAAAGTGCGAGACTTTGTTGGAAACTGGTAAAGTTTGTTGGGTGACTATTGGGGCCCTGAAGCTTCTAGAAGACAGTAACGGTTTACTGGGCGCGAAAACGTTTGATTGGTCGTTCATCACGGGTAGCAGTTACGCTCTATAGCAATAGCAGGATAGATGCGTGAGTGCTCACAGCCGATATTCTTCTTCATTTTCTACTCTAAATGCTTTCCTGTGAAGCACAGGTGTTTCTATCGAGTATGTAAGCTTAGTAACATTGCCATATATTTTTTATGTGAATTCTTAATTTTTCAGTAATTTTATTCCTTTAAATAATGTCTCATTGAATTACCAAGCGAATATACCGTTTAAAACATATGAGCTTTACAGAATTTGTACCCACGTAACAAATATTTTATATCTATGAGATGTAGCAGTATATTGTACTAAATAAATGTATTTAATTTAATAACTTACTTCACATGTAACATAAAAACCCGTAAAACACCTGCCCCCCCCCCAATATTAACCGCCACTGAGTGTCATTGCATATTTCAATCATCTTTCTAATCTAGAAATCATCAGATTTCTTTGTGGAAATCTGCTGCTAGCATTTTGAAGTCAAAGACATCCTGGTGTTTCCTAGGAAGCTACTCAACTCTACAGATTCTATCAATTTAATTTTTTTCTAATTTCAATCTGATAACAATCGTTCAGACGATACAACCTTCAACATTAACATTGCTTTTATGAAGGTTAGTAAAACTGAAATAGGGAGAGCACATTTTGGATTGATTTATATGCACCAAATTTGATGCAAAGACAAACTTATCTGAATTTTAATTATACCACAGAGGGAAATCTTATACTTTTCCATTCAGTGTGCATTTTTATATTAACTTAGAAAAGTACGTTAAGAAAGAATGAGTAAATAAATTTCTGTTCAATATTTTGACACCTATCTTCAGTATTTCTTAAAATGCTACTAGAGTACAAATGTTACGTTTTTAATATTGTTACAGTAAGTCATTCTTGCGCCCTTTAACTAGGTACAAAAGAGAAGTTCAATGCATTTTTTATTCTGTTCTAAGAAACAATCTCATAAGGTTTCAAAGTATAGGTTTTTCCGTAGCAGTTTGCAAAAGTCTACAGTTTTTGCGAAGGATCTTAATCGGAATATTTTTATCCGGTTTTTGTTGGACCCTAAGGCGAGCCGCTCCCTGATGAGACACGACGTAACTTTCACAATTCTTTTTCAAAGTCTTCCTCATCAAGAGTTCCAATCGTGCCCACTGGCCAGAGGGTATGAAATAAAATAAGATGATGTCGACGGATATAATAGATACTATGCAGAAAAACTTGAAGAATGTCTCATAGATTTGTGTATATGCCTTTATGCCGCAGTGGACATAATTGGAATAGACATCATATAACACAACTAAAGTAGTTAGATAATTATATATTTAATGAAGTTTTTGGAAGCATAGTTATTAAGGTTTAATATTATACACATTCTATAATAAATGAATTGCTTATTTAAAAAGGATTCTCTGTTTCAATTCCCAGCAACGTAAATAAGGAGACAGTGGTATATAGGTATATTGCGCCAATTTTACACTCTTTACCGCCTCGTGACATTTTCACTTTCCACAAAACTGTTTCTACAAATAAATATTGTTTTTAATCTAATATCTGGCTCAAAAACAAAAGTCCTTTATGCTATTATTAGCTGACAGGGAATTGACCAACCACCCTGTATTAGACAATAATCAAATATGATTAGATAGAAAATATTTATTTAACAATAGCGTGTGCAGTTGGGAAGGAAGAATCAAATTTGACAAATTCGGATCAAAAAATTGAAACCACGGATTTACAAATGTCTTTATGCTATTATTAACTGACAGGTAATTAAACAACCACCCTTATTAGATAGTAATTAAATATGATTAGATAGCGAAATATTTATTTCACAATAGCCGTGTCCAGTTGGAAAAGAAGAATCAGATTTGATAAATTCGGATCACAGGATTGGAACCACTGATCTTACATGCCAACGCTCTAACCAACTCAGCTAAGGTTAATGGTTCCTTGTTTGAGGAGGACACAACAACTTAGTTGTGTCAACACGGAAGGTCGAAGATCCGTGGTTTGAATCAAGACTGTGACTCAAGTTTTTCAAGACTGATTCTTCCTTTCCAACTGTGTTCTACACACGTTTAATGTGAATAAATAAATTTATATAAAATTAACTCTTATACAGTTAGTGGTTTATTTAAAAGCCTGGTCAAATGTACTGGTGCATCTTAAAGAATAAAGCTATTGCAATAGAGAAAATCTTAGATATACAGAATGTTTCAATAAAAGCGTTCTTAAATTAAACAGGAAGTAGAGGATGACCTACTGAACATTTTGAGTTAAGAAACCTAGGATATGAAAAGTAAGCTTAAGAAAATACATGTTCATCACTAATGCTTTCCGAATTATTTTCATACATTAAATATATTTATTTAAGTTTGGTATTTACCTTATTTACAGCCAAGTTTACATATATTTATTTACTTTCAGTTTTTTACAGTTATTACTGTACTGTAAAATATACTGTAATATACCTGTATACTAAACGTGTTCCAAATGTTTCCTGATACCCCAATTGTTATATATTTTCATGTTTTTAGCTATTTAAATTGTATTTATTATAGCATGGTTAAAATAAAATCTATTTCTATAGTAGATAATTATGCTATGTCATGCTTTTAAGGAGGTAGACACATAATAAATATTTTTCATAAAATTGCTATGTAACACGATTCTGTAACTGCCTAATCAAAATTCGGCCCCCTCACAAAACTAGTTTTAGCCTAGGAAGTGTATTAGAAGAAAAGCCCTCAGAATGTTGCTGGATAAAGGTTAACTTTGTAATAGAGGAGAGAAATGATTTACAATTCCAACATATGAATTAGACAATGATGAATGTAATGTATTACACACCAGATTTCGGTTTGAAAATTGTGAAATTATATAGTACATAAAAACAATAATATATAATATAAATGAAAAATAAAATAACACTATGAACAAATTAATTAAAAGAACAATGACTAAAGAAGCAGAAAAAGATAAAACACTTAGATAAACACAGGCTATCTCTCGCTATATTTCCAACTTCTGGAGTTCTTCTAAGGCAAGAATACAAGTGCGTGTAAAAATAAATATTGAATATCGAAGGTAACGTTAACTAAACAAGTAACAACAATGAGGGAGAAAGAATATAAAAATACAAGTATGTTAATACGTAAGATTTAAACCTGGTAATGTACGTGCTTTATGCAAAAATAAAGCTGCCATCTCTCTATCTCTTTGAGTAAACTTTCAGAGCTACGAGTCGGTAACACAACATTGAGTGTTAAATTAAATGCATCATCAAAATCCTTACAGTGAGATAAGGGATGTTGGGCAACCGGCAATGGTTTTAACAGAACGTCTATGACGGTTCAAACGTAGAGAAACAACAGTAGAAGTTAAATCAATATAACATGCTTTTGCAAAGCTTACAAGATAACATATATACAACGTTCTTAGAAGAATAGGTAGCAAATGAAGAAATGTTAAATTCTCTGGATAAATTAGGACTGCGGAATGAATTACATGGTATAACAAGCGCACAGGTTTTAGATTTAGGGCGTTGACAAGCATATGAGCCTGCACCGGAACGCGGTAAACTGGAAGGAGATAGGTTGGGGCGAAACATACTTTTAAGGTTATAAGGTGTTCTAAAAGTAAGGGGGGTAAAAATTTGGAAAAATCCCTTATAGATGAATACATTAATAAAATGTCATGACATTGTTTCAAAATAGGTCTGATGCTTTTAATTCTTGTTGCTTGTTTAATCTGTTTCCATGCATTACGTCACCTTCGATATCAATATTTATTTTCACTACCTCCACTTATATTCTTTCCTTAGAAAAACCCTAAAAGTTCGAAATACAGCGAGAGATAATCTCTATCTATGTGCTTAAACCTTTTTCTGCTTCTTTGATTATTGTTACACACACAAATGTATACGTACACCTCAATAAGGATGCAATAATTGAATGAAAGATTTACAAAATGACATGATCGCAAGCATTTAACAAAAAACTCCCTTTTGTACAACAGGTTATAGAATTTTAATACTACATAAAATAACGAATGTAACTCATTGATTTTCAATTACAACTTTTCTACTCATTAAAAAATTACAATGGGTTACTATACTTCAATATATACAAATGTAATTTTATACATTACAATATAAGTTGTAAAGCATGTGATAGATGGTTACAAGGATTAGTCTGGGCCTAAAATTTTGAATAACAGACCAAAAGCAGCTATAACCCTCGCAGAAAGCTGGCAGACCTTTCAAAAGACGAGGGAACCAATAACAATCAAGAATTATTTTCCTAGTCATCCCGACGTGGCCTGTGAACAGGACGGAAAAGGAGACAAGAAAAATTTATTTGAAAGAAATTAATAATCTGCAAACATAGCTCAAAATATGGTCATATGAAAAGACTTTAAAGAAAGACACCCTTACAACAGTGTTTCTTTAAAGGTAACAAAATATTTGAGGCAATATCTAGCATTAACTTTTTATTGATACTAACAGTTTTATAATGATTCTATGAAAGAGTTGAAATACTTAAATTATTATTTTAAGGGAGGAAATGCGCTGTCTTACACGGAGAAACGCTGGAAGAGTGTGGTACCCAGCAGGTCGACAATAGAATCTGAGTATTTTTACAAAGTAAGTACACTTTTAAGATCTGAACAAAATTTGAACTGCAGTAAGTTAAACTTTATAAGAATATACAAATCTCTCTGACGGATTTATAACAAGACACTATAATATATAGTTCTATAATTACATTGTTGATATTAATGTTATACAGTAACTTATTCTGTACATTGAAAACACTTTAGATGCAAAAACATGTTATTGAATCCAAAGGGAGCATTGGAAAAATAATTAACCTCCATCTACTTTAACTTATTAGTTTCTATCAAAATACATTGTCTCGTCTGTATAATATTATGCAAAGCTCATCATATTTCTAATTTTATCACTTAATTTAATAAAACAAGTACATAGATAGAATTAGTAATTTCATACTAACAAATAAATTTTAAACACTACAGTAACTGAGCAGTGGGTTCGAGAGAGTTTTTTTTTTCCTAACATTTGAACGAAAGAAAGGAAAATATCGTGCAGGGCAAGAAAGTCAAAATGCAAGTTACAAATATTTAAGACATAAATAGCACAACAAATTTATGTAGGCTTTCACGGCCGTATTTCTAAATGTTAAAATACTTTTTTTCCTAGTTTTGAGCCGTGGTCTAGCGTTCACATTTTTTTTTTTTTTTTTTTTTTTTTGGTGCAACCCACGGCTTTAATTCTCTTTCGGAGGAAGTCATACTTAGGATTTTTAAGCCTGAAAAAATCCATCGATCCTGGCCGGTATTGAATCCGTGATCTTGGGGTTAGGAGGCAAGTGTGGTTACCAGTAGACCACCACGGTCGTCTTCGGGAAGTTGCACAGCACAATTGTTGAACTTAAGGAACAGAAAATCTGCAAGTATTACGCGAGTATCAATATGATTCACCCAAAGTGAATGTGTGAAAGTCAAGGTAATACAACTCTTCTTCTTCTTCTCAATAGAACCAATATAAATGCAGCCACATACCTGGAAATGTTATAGGTATATGCCCTACCTCAGTTTCCTTAAGGTGAAAATTTCCAGCAAGATGTTTTGCCTGAGCTAACTAGCACTGAGGACGTTCAAATCAAGAACTTTCTGGGCGCTGACTTGAGAGAGGTCTCAACCTATCACTTGGCCACCTAGACCCCCGTGCATTACTACACTTAAATTTTTTTCTACGGAGTTTCGTTAAGACTGAAGTGTGTTAAATGCCAGTACCTGATTCTCATAATGTACGGTGTTGTATTTGTGTAACTGTGGAGAAAGCTATCTCTATATTGCTGCTTAGCACATGGACGAGGACTGAATACAGATTTGACACTTGTGCAGCTAAAGGCGTTCATATCGAGATGGTGTAAAATGACGAATGTTGGATTTGCTGGTTATGTGGTACCACAGTATTGAGTTACAACCTATGTAGAACGATACGTAAAGAAATATCTTCAGTACAGTTAGAGTAATTAGTTTTGGTATGCTAAACCTTTAAGCACAACACATTATATTACAGAAATAACTTGTACATACGTCAGTGACTAACATCGAACTGTTTATTACATATAATTATAAAGCATTAGAAAGTATAATCGCTCCCCTCTTTGTTTAACGGGTCGCAGGAGACAATAACGGCAATCAAGAGCACTAAATTTTCCGCAGTACAGTACAGAGTATGTAAAAGTATGACGTATGTAGTCAGTTTCTGAGTTCACCACCGGCAAAGTGCGCTCAAACGAGAAATATATGCCAAGATAGTTGTCATGATATAGTCAAGACATAACTTTCTACAAACAAATATTTTTTTTAATTGGAATACAAAGACGGCAAATTACTCTTGGTGCCGTTTAGCGACTATACAAATACAATAAGAAAACTGGCAAGCTGCAGATTCCTAATATTACGCATAGAAACATTGATTATAGAGAATATAGAGAACCCAGCTTTACATTCCAGGACAATATATTTGTCACTTAGCAGAAGTTTCCCAAGTAGTAAATAAATCCATTTGTGGACACATAACGGCCTGAATTCTTTATGCTAAGCACTCCATAAGCTTATGAAAATATGCAACATCTGTTTGTGGCAGTCGTGTATTAGGAAGTTTCGCAGTTTTTCAAAGTACGTGGATGTCTATTTCGGTGTTTTACCGATGTTTCTAATAGTACCTGAAATGTTTGATTTTGAAATAAAACTGAGGAACTTAATAAGCCGGATGAGGTGTTTAGCGGAATACTTGTCATGTCATGTCATGCAGATACAAATAGAACAGCAATTGTTCTCCTAGAAGACGATATGTATCACCATTTTGGCCAAAGAACAACAGCTTGTCATTAAGAATGCCCAAGTATCCATGATAACCTCAAGACTGCAGTCAGTTCTAGGACAGTACCTGGTATGTTTAAACGCCTCTGTGACGAGAGAACCCAGTCCAGCTGAAACATAGTCTGAATGAAAGACATTGTTGAACCTGCGGCGCTCTCTCCCTTCGTTTTAGTTCCATCTAGCGTTTGCAAATTTGTTGTTTTATGAACCGTTGTAAGCTGACTTGTGTTGCGTGGTTCTTTATTGCAGATGTCCATTGTATGCATTTCATTCTCAATATTCTCTCCGAAATTTGTTGGTTGAAACTTCATCAATTTTTTTGCAGTAATTCCTGTAGGGTGACAAACCGACTGCGTATAAGTGGAATGCACAGTGACTTCTGTCGATGAATAAATTGTTCCCTCCACTAAAACGGGAGATGGCAAGGTACACTATTCACTGAATACTCTCTAAAAATCTGTTTTGATACCCGGAAGACTGGGTCATTCATTTTGTATCCATTAACACGGCAAAATATGATGGTCCTTTTTGCTATTCTGTCATATCAGCACTGTAATTCTTTTGGTGAGCTGCTTGAGTAGATACGGTCCTGATGGTGCAGTGTAACCGTACTTGCCTCCTAAACTCAAGAAAGCGGGCGTAAAAAGCCTAAGTATGGCTTCCTTCGGAAGAGAAATAAAGCCGTGGATCCCATGTCGTAGATTTGTGGCACGAAAAAGAACCTCAAGCCTAAAAGAAGAGGCCTCTGCGTAAAATTTGTCGGCCGTTTCACGAATGGGACGCTGATGACCTGAGATGTTAAAGAGTATAAATAAACCAATCAACAACAACTGCTTAAATAGAACTGAAGCACACATACTTATAGAAAACATCACCGCCCGAAGTTAACCATATAACTATCAGAACGTCAACTTTTAGGTTAGGAAGAGCCTCTTGTGTGTTCCCCAAGGAGTGTTTAAAAATGTTTTCTTGGTGTGTGAGATATAAGATGCAAAGCAGCCGCTAGACAGTAGGCAGTTATTGTTACTGCTAAACTATAGATTGTTTGCGATCTATAGTAACAAGTTTAGGAGTTTACAGTAATGCCGCACTTAAACTACGAAAATGAGTCTAATTTCGGCAGTGTGAAAATATGTAGCCATAACATTATTTAGGATTTCACCGCCGGTGTTGTTACCGAAATTGAATCAGAAAGATATGCGATTGCGGAAGTGTCTTTCAAAACTGCAATAAATTAAACAGAATACAGAATTAATTGCAAAAACAAAAAGGATATTTAAATCTGACTAGAAGAGAGACATTAGAAATAGAGCAGCAACCAAATAATACAAATAAAAGGTTTTCAAAATAAACTAGACTTATGGCCGATCTGACCGAGATCGATTAACTTTAATTCCCATTTAATTCTCCTTTAATCGGGGTGTTACATCTCACCACCAACAATTAGACACTGATCCGTCATTAAATTTCAATTAAGTTAATTGGCCATTTAAAGAGTTAATTCGCAATAAAATTTTCGTCATGGCAAGGCGATGTTGTATATGCTATTTTAAGACGGTATTATTTTAAGAGGCAGAGGATAATTCCCGAGGTTTATTTCATAGTATGGATGAAAAAGATTTCCAAATGCGATTTAGATTGAGTAAAGTTTCGGCATTATTTCAACAGATGACCTATAATTCCCAACAGATAGCTGAATTTAAATAATGCTAAAAAGTATTGTTATTATTTCGCCGTGTATATTACATAAAACAGGAATCTTTATGTTGTAGGTTACGTAAGTTACACTAACGAGATTATGTGTTCCCATATTTTGAAAGTTGGTTATCTGAACTGTCAAACACTCAGTATAAAACGAAATATAATTGAAAGTAGGGTATTCTGTTCGTTTGAGGAATCAAGCCATTCTCCAATGAAAGTACACTACAAGTTAACATTACAGGAAGTACATTATAGCAGCTGGTGATTCCGTTGCATTTAGTAGAACAACAGCCCAACGAATTGCGTATCGAGTAAACGCTGCTATAGCTCATCTTCCTCCCTTATACATTTAATTCTCTTCGTTTCCTCCATTTCTGATGTGTAGCTGTCGTAACAATTTTCGATATTTTACAAATAATGTATAGAGTATTCTTTGCTGTTTCTATGGCCTGTTAAATCATGAATGTTCTATGATTTGCAGCGGTATTAATTAGGGGAGGGGGGATGTCGACTGTTGGCGTTACGTCGTGCTGCTGGGAAATGATGAACGCTGCGCTGCTATGAAGTGTCGTTCACCACGTCATAACCAATGCTCCGGCGCATGAGAATGAATTACTTTGTTAATAGTTTTTTGGAATCTCAGGGTTTATATTTGTTTTTTAATTTTTGGAACGTATGCACGTTACCAGGGAGACAGGAGGGGAACGGGGGACACACTCTCCTTCACTTCAAGACACATGTAAATTCCTTTTGAGAATTGTTTATTCACAGTTGCAGAGACGATGAACCTCTTTTATTCACATAAATTATAATTTCTAGCCAGGAGAGAATCTCGGACTGTTTCAGCTATAAGGGAGCTAACTGCGGACTGTCTGAACTGCCTCAGAACTCATCAAAACTGTTTAAAACTCGTTACACTGCTCTGATCAAACTGCCTAACTAAAAACTTGATCACACACCTCATCAGAAACTATCGACAACTGTTACGTAACTACTCCAAGATCCTTCACAAAATTGCGGGGCTTTTCTGCTTTCCCATAACTCTTATTACTCTTATTAATTTCAGTCGGTCAGTTTCATATGCTTCCTTTTAATTTTGAGTTCAAATTCTCGTAGCGTCTGTTTAGGTTCTACTTCTAGGTTGGCTACACGAGAATCGCGTGGTTTCCGGTTCGTTCCCTATAGGCTGCTATTTGGCGCCGATTTCTGTAAGACTCCTCCTACTAACGAACTCCTGGGCTTGTTTATCTCATTTCTCCCCTCACATCCCCCCTTCAAGTTGTTTTCGTGTCAGAAACATGTCCCGTTAGGCTTTGTTCGAGTTGCATCGTTTTCAAGGTCTTTCCTGCCATAAGATCACCCCTAGCCTAGCTGTATGTTAGGGATTGGAATTTTTATGACTTAGGGGGACGCAAGGTTGCGAGGTCCTGACTTGTATGTTTTTGCAGAGTTTCTGCACCAAATGTGTGTATCATGTTCTCAGAGGTTTTTGCTTTAATTTATATTGATAATGTCTTGTTAATGTTTTAGGATTCATCAAATTAAACATACAATTTTATATTCTTCTTAATCTCTGGAGCTAGGAAATACTGCTCCAGATTCAAAGGCCGTATGAATGAATAGTGCTTAACGCCCGTTTTTGCTACAGAGGGACCACAGGCGATGGGTACTGATGATACATGAGATGAAATGATATACTAGGAAAGGATTTATTTTTAAGCAAGGAAACGTTCCAGGCCTAAGTTTAGGGTACCTTACCGGCATTTGCCATTAGTGAGGACTGAGGAAAACCTGGAAAAAACCTCAGTCAGGGAGGACAGTCTTGGTATGTTTCAAACCCCAGACCTCCCGCTCACAAGTCCGCGCCTTAATGACCTCGGCCACCCATGGCGGTCAGAAGGCCATGATGAGTTAAATCCGAATTAGCTAACTGACTGCGTACTTAGTTTGGTGACGTGCAAAAGATGTAATTGGAAATTAACTTCCTCAATTAACTTAAAACTTAAATAGTTAATTCTTATTTTGTAAGAAATTGGTGAGATCCGTCCTTAGAATCCTTTACTGGTCAACAAAGGAGGACATCGCCACATCCCTATCTCTGCCTCTGCGGAGATTCTCAGTTCATCGATGATGCTGATTGTAGCGCCATCGAAAGCTTTAGTTTTAAATTTAATTTAAACCATCGACTATGGTTAAATATGCGGGTAATAATAATAAATGTAAATTATGATAAGTAGTTAGTGTGTTGTAGTGTGCTTTCTTGTCTATTTAAAATGGCGTCGAAAATATAAAAAGTTCTCGGAAGTTTCATTATTGCCCCTTCCGAAGCAAATATTATTCTGAGACTATCAACACTATCAACTACAATCTTCAAGAAACGTAGTTTATACAGAGGGTGCCAAAATGTATACACACTTCAAGCAAAGAAAAAACTGCGTTAACATAACAAAACTGAATTCACGCAAACAGAAAATGATGAGCACTACTCATGTTAGACTTTTACAGTTACAACAGTTACAATTTGCTCAAAATGCCCGCCATCGGCGTCGATACACTTCTGAGTACGTTGAACTGCTGATTGAGCAACGTTTGCGAAAATGTCCTCAGCGATTGCAGCACATGCCGTTTCGAATTTCTTCCCGAAGTGCTGCCAGTGTAGCTGGTTATCTACGGTGTACAACATCCTTAAGAGTTCCCCATAGGTGGAAATCCAACGGAGTTTGATCCGGAGAACGCGGTGGAAACTCATTCGGACTTCTTCGTGCTATCCACTGCCTTGTATAGTGCATAGGATAGTGCCTTGGACCCAGTACGCGGGGCTTGTTGCTGTGCGAGGTCTCCAAGATCTGCCCTTGTGAACATCGTATACGGTATCATGAGTCTCAACTTTGTCTTGAATGCGTGCAATTATTACTCCCGTTGGCGGCTTGTTCTGTACACACGTCTCCATTGCCTTTGAACTTCAACATTCTTGGTTTTACAATATAACTTCAAAATTTCTTTCCGCTGTTCAAACGATAATATTGGATTCATTTTGTTGCAGCAACGCTAGCATAACATAAAGTGAGTTTCATTTATTTATAGAACATAATACGATAATCTCGGCTTCATTTTTTATAGTTGATTTACGGTAATCTTTACTTCATTTGTTCATTGTTCATTTACCTGTCACGTAGCATCGCTATCTTAATGTATGTGAGTCACATCTGTTTACAGAACATCATACTACACATTACCGTTTTTTTCGGTTCATCTTTGAAATATATTAATTAGATATCTAATGTGAAAGTGGGTATACATTTTTGGCACTCTCGATATTTTTGACAAAAAATATAAGATCAGAACATTTATTATTCTAAAAGGCAAGAAACAGGAAAATCTACTAACAGCCCGGTAGTAACCACGAGAAAATTCGGAAGGTTAGTCTTGCCAGCAACAGAGATGACCATTTCATTGAAATTAAGGATCTCGCTTACAAATGTGAACGCCGTTTTTAACCGGAATTTGAGCCTGAAAAAGCTGCATCAAGATAAGGCTTTAAGCCAAATGTCTGCTTCAATTCGTTTTTTTTTTTTTTTTTTTTTTTTGGAGAAATTGGAGCGAAAAGCCATGTTAAATCACTGATCGACAGCGTATTTATGAAAAGGGCCGCGATCAGTGAACTTTCTCTGGAAAGTCTGCCAGAAGGAGTGGAATAATGTGCTGCAGTAAAACTGAAGTGTCAGCTCACGCTGGAGACCAACACATAAAACATCTTGGCTGGTTTTTCAAAAGTTTAAGTTATTTGAATTTGTTACCTCAGATCGCAAGCAGCCTTCTGTACCTATAGTCTGCATTTCTTAATCGAGTATCACTATTAAATATGAAACTGCAGCAAAAAAAAATCTTAGTTGATTTTTTCTAGCATTTTTCAAACACCAAATTTCCCTTCAGAGCAAAAGGTTACACTTAACACTTAGTTCCACTATGGAACATAAGATTGTGTTGAAGTATAGTTTGCTAAAAAAAGAATTGTATGCATGTAACTCATCTGCAGAAAGGTAAGCAATTACTACAAAAATGTAAAACATATTTCACTGATATTAATTTTTATTTTCATTCTATTTTAAGACAAAATCAAAACCACCGGAGTTGGTGGCCAAGAAAGAGGAAGAAGATTCAGCTAAAGCAAGCAGTGCTCCCCGGCATCGACCTGGAAAGGTATTCTTTAATCCTATCTATCGATTTAATATATATTCTCTGATATTTCACTTTTATATAAAATTAATTAATTTATTTATTTATTGTAGTTTACAGTTTATCTTTGTAAGATAATTAGGTAAAACTTTGCTATTTATTTTTTTCTCTGAATCAGAGTTGAGTTTGTTTTATATTTCTCTTTTTAGCTCTATCTGTGTAAGGTACCTCTTGGGTTGAGACAAAGGACAATTGAAGAACGTCCCTCTAAAAGCAGCCCCAGTGTAGGCCCTGGATCTTACAGTCTTAGGGTAAGGTTACTCATTTATCTTGAAACTGTTACTGGAGGTAGGAGAATTTTTCCCTCTATTTTTAATTATGAAAGAGGTAATTTTGAAACGTTAGTTAATATAATTTATTAAAAAAGAAGGGAGGAGTAAAATAGTTAAATATTTTCCTTCTAAAGATATACAAGATCAGGAAAATTTAATTGGCTGAGCCCGTTAGGAATAATGAGACAAGATATGCAATCGTTTTCAGGCTCAAATTCATCACTCGCTTTCTAACATATTTACTTTACATATGTACTTATGACTTTTTCTTGTGTAACTTGCATATAACTTTAATATATTTTATTTCATTTAGTAATAACTGATGAACCTATGCTTAACAAAGTATTTATATTAATTACTTTTTACTATTTTGGTATTTTTGATTGAACTTAAATCTCCTGACAGTGACATGACTGCTGTTTATTTGAAACGAGAAATATTCAGTTCACGACTCTGTTCCAGTCTTTCGGAGAGATTGGTGTTTTGAGGAACTCCATCTAGGTATAGCAGATGTATACTCGCCTTTCTGTAATATCTTTCCATTTCTATTGCTTTATAATTATAAAGCGGTCCTTTGGGGTACTCATAACAAAGAATGGACAATACTCGTACAAACGGATAGCAACCCTGGTTAATTACTTTACAATAATAATGAATAATGTTTAACGCCCGTTTTCGCTACAGAGGCACCACAGGCGATGGATACTGATGATACATGAAATGAAATTATATATATATATATATATATATATATATATATATATACTATTAATAGAGTAATAAAAACTTCTAAAAAGCATAAAAACTCATAAAAAACACTCAGAGTGCAATATAAAAAGGTTCACATAAAATTTCACACTAAAAACCGTAAAATTGAACACTAAAATCACACTATATTTCGAGCTTGGCTCTTGGTCATGTGATGAAAATGAACTCGTATATATGAGGACTGAGGAAAACCTGAAAAAAAACCTCAGTCAGGAAGGACAGTCTTGGCGTGATTCGAACCCCAGACCTCCCGCTCACGAGTGCGCGCCTTAACGACCTCAGCCACCCGTGGGGGTAATTGTTTTACAATTTGACATGTTTTCTTGCAAGAAACAATTTTTAAATATCTTAACAAGAAATGTCATTATTTGATTGTTATCACTGCAGATTTTCCTAGTGTTCTGAGAAACATACGCCATATATACCCTCATATAACGAATTATATGATACTGGATTTGAAAGCGTAACCAACTAGATGAACCCCTAAGTCGAATATACAGTTTGATTATCATATGACGATACACCAGCACATTATGCTAATATTGTGGAATAGTTCGTTGAAGTCAATTGCAGGACAGTGGATAAGTTACCGAGAGTATTTAGGGACCCTCATTAAGCATATATTTGACACTACAAAACTTTTTCTCCTCTGGGTTTACTTAAAAATGTTACTTGTCGTATTGTTTCTACATCCATCGACTGTATACTATTGTAAGGCAGCTGTGGATAAATAGAGATATCATTTTGAATTTACTCTATTTATTCCGATAATGTGGACTTATGTGACACACTGTATATTATAATTACATTTTATTTATTTATTATTTTTGTAAATCATTTCCACTATTTTCATTTATTTTCCAGGATATATATTCAGCCACTGAACGATACCGGGGTAACTTCTGGAGTCTTATGAGAGGCCAAAGGTCCTTTCAGTGTGGCAGTATAGGACCTGGACCTGCATATTACGGTGTGAACGAGAACAGAACAACGCCCTTTCAATTACAATTAGAACGTGTGAGAGAGCAAAAGAGACTCAAATCATATCAGCCACGCACATCTGAACTGGTCGATCGCAAATCTCGTCAGGAGGTAAACGCTCAGTTTGTTTAGAGAAGAGTTAATTATATTTTACTAATAATGTTCTCTAATGTATGTACTATTTCCTTTAAGATGTTCAGAATCTTCATAGCTTACTTTTCCACTGAGGTAGGGTGCAAAGAAAAATACCATAAGACTTACTCGCATTATTTCGAGAACAATTAGTTCGCGGTACAGTATGAGAGCGCGACAGTAAACAAACCATGGCTACTAAAGACGAGTTTTCGCCAAATAAGACTTTTTGTAAAATGATGCTTTAAAACTGATAATCAAAGTTTAAGAACTTATTGGTTCTCCTATTTTTAATGTTTAAAAGTATACATCAATATAATGTTTTATTGTAAGGTTACAGCGAATGTATATTTCTTTAAAATAACGAAACCAATTAATGCAGTTTATAATAGAGCTGTACTTTGTTGATATTTAAAAAAGAAATTGTTATAAATTAATTCAGTAATTCTTTAAAAATAAAGGTAGTTCATTTTATCACTAAATTGCTAAATGTAATATACATGGGAAGAACTATGGCTTACTTTAATATAAAAATGAAATCAAACAGTTTAAAGTGTCGAGTTAGAAGATTCAATAATCATTTCCACAAGAACAACTATTCTTTGATTACGATATTTAAAATAAGTTTTTTATTTTCATATCTGATATTTCTCATTGGTTCAATACGATGTGAGTGAAACTGATTTATATTTGGAAGAAAGACATACAAGACCTAAGCTGTATTCAAGAATCTGTTGCGAAGTAAAAAAAAAAAAATGTTGAAATATTGCAACAATAAATTCTCTTTCAAAAACAGTTTGAACACGATAAAAAGTCTACTATCCTCAGCAAATATAAAAAGGTAATTTAAAACCATTTCATACAGCTGGATGTCATGTTCAAAATACTTTTATTGATGTAGATTTTATAACTGAAGGCCCTTCAGGAATATCTGGTCAATTGTATTCTTGTTTAATGAAAGCTAGGGTGTGATGTGAACAAACGCATGAGGTTCTTGACCATTGCAGACGTTATTTCTCCACCATTTTGAACAGTTTAAAAATATAAGTTCTGTTCAACTTTTTATGTTAGTGAATAAAATTATCAATAGTCAATTAGTCAATATAGGCTATTAGTCAATAGTCAATTAGTCAATAGTCAAATAGTCAATCAATAGTCAATATTATCAATAGTTAGTCAATAAAATTATCAATAAATAGCTGAAAGAAGGGTTTTCAATCAATGCTCATTTTAATTGTGTATGGAACTGCTATATTAATTCACTGACCATTGTGATACTAATACAGAGGTGTTTGCTTTAATGTACAGACCTTAATTTCCCCATCTCTTCCCATATCCAATCATAATGGCTCATCTCTTTCTCTTTCCCGCCTCAGTATGAGCACGGAAGCATATAATGCTTGTTGAAAGTGCAGTTCAAGTTTTGCCATAGCTAGTTGTTATATTGCTGTATATTATTGACAGAAATCAGGTTGAAGTATTTTGAAATGTTTGGATTTCCAAATATTAATTCATACATTTCCACATATTCTGAAAACAAGCATTTAAACGGCAGAGAATTATAATGTTTATCCATCGAGTTGCCTTCGGAATTCGTTAGCTTATTTACATGAGGTCATTCGTGTCACGCATAAACCTATATTTAATTTAATTCTTGGAGTTCGTTACCACACCGTCCAGGCAACTTTTTCTTGTAATTTCGTGCTTCTTAATTTTATTCTTTTACTGATATACTTAGAATTCTCCTAACTATTGTATATTGACATATCGTTAGTTTGGTCTGAGACTTTTTCAAGTGATGGATGTACAAGAACATGTAAGAGACAGTTACCAAAACCCTACATGTTCTTTAGAGGATCCAAGAATTTTTGCCATGTTGAAGGAGTTCTTTTATTTTTCTGTCTATACTCTGTTTGAAAGGCTGTGATATATACAATATATTGTGTCGAAGACTTAAAAAATTAATAACAAATTTAATACTTTCATCACACAGTTTCCATGGTCTAGGGGCAACATTGGTGATTCGGGGGACCTGGGTTCCAACCCCGATCAATTCAAGCTGTCCAAATAAGATTTATTCCGGAGTTTTTCTGTATCCTGAGAATGTGAATGCCAGATAGCTTTAAGGTGCCAAGAACTCCCATCTGATTTCCATCATCATAATTAATTTTAATTCATTCATCCATGTAGATTTACACTTACAGTAATCACTCCACAATCTAAAGACGTTGACAGAAAACCAATGCAGGGTAAGAGTCAATATATACACATATAAAGACTACACTGTTGCAAATCACTTGTTTTATAGTTTCGACTGTTCATATTTATGTCATATTTTAATTGACAAAAAACTTCAAAGGCACAAAGTAAAAGTGCAACAGAAAAAAATTCTAAAATTGTAGTAGCAACTGCATTTAATTTTATAAATTAGTATTAATGTGTGGAATTTTGAAGGTATCAAAAAGAACTATAGCCAAAATGAGATTTAGTAATGTAACAGGAGAGTTGTTTAGAACTTAAGTATAAATTAAAACTTAGAGGAAAAATAATATAAAATAATATTTAACAAAAACACAATATTTTTCAAGAGCAGTTTAGAGAAATAAATGAATATAAAGCGCAATAAAACTCCACATTTTAATAAAAAAATAAAAAATAACATAATCGGAAAAAAATTATTAACTTAAGGAAACTTAAGGAAAGATATATGGCAGAAATAGGCAAAAGTGGATGTTTTAGTTAAAGCCAATATCTTAAAAACTATCACAAACAAAGTCACTAAACTTCACATATATGCACACCAGTAATTTTTACATATACCTTGACTATATCTGACAAGTATGTTTCCTGGATCAGCTCTTTTTATGTACAGGTTGCATATTCTTAAAACTAAATTTTTATGCCTTTTTTAAAAGAACTGCCATAGAGATATTTTAAAGTTATTACACAGACTGTTAAAATGTTATTCTTTAATTTGATGAAGAAAAAATATAACAGCTTAAGTGCAGCTTTCACAAGAATTCCTAACTTATGAAACTATTGCTCAAACAACCGAATATATTTTTTTTTTCAAAAATAATCTTTAAATATTTGAATATTATTCAAGATATACAAATACTTTCCATTGTGCTAATCAGGCACTATCAATATATATATATATATATATATATATGCACATTTCCATTTAAATTAACCTAGTACTTTCTGAGAAAAGGGTACACAAATTATGGAAATTTTAATTTTTACAAAAATTTATTTAAAGTTTAGAATGAAAAAAATTGTCAAGTTAATATTCTTTCCTTGCTTTCCTGTGGTTTTGTTTCCTTTTATTACATTTTACCCCTGGCTTGCTTTGTCAATAAATTTGATCTCGGCAATTGCACAAAGTTCTTTAGCTCCATTATGTACCTAATGTCATACACCAACTTAACGTTTATACCATAAATTGACGTGTGTCAAATCTGGATATTTCTAGTGAACTTTAGTAAATTTAATACATTTTATGACTAAAGTTTTCAGAATTGCAATATTTACATTTTTCATGCTTTTCACTAAATAATTTCTATTTAAATTCATATAATATTGTCTCGTCCATTTAACATAAACAGATGAAATAACCTTATTATTTAAGAGAGAGAAGATCCTATAGAGTTTCATAAGATTTTATTTTATTTATGTTGTAAAAGATTTATTATTATAATAGATTTTATTTCAAATATCATTTAAATGTAAAATAACAGTATTGTAAAAATTAGGACCTAAACCTGGCTATATACATCAACCACAGCTGCATCTATTTTGCTGAGATAGCTAATTTTCTTTTTAGTAGCAAATGTTGCACTAAGGTTAGCCTTCTCCAGCACATGTTTCCCTCTGGTGTGTGTATTTTCCAACAACTTACTCTTCTTGCAGATTCTTATGAAACAAGGCATCTTCAAACGCAAATTTTAAACACAATTTTCACTTACAATTGCAAAAATTTAGCTAAATTCCTTTTTCAACACGTGGACACGATCAAACCAAAGTAAACTTGGCGCTGAATTCCGTTCGAGATATATCGAAGACAGCAACAGCAATAAAAGCACAGTCAATTTTTAAATTGCTGTTTAAACGCAATTTTTCGAAGCTGCTCTCTTGTTTCTTAAAAAACATATGGAGGAAAAACGAAAGTGGCGTGTATGCAACTGAGCATTTTAGGGTACCTTAATGTTTTCGTCACTCTCTTAAATACCCATTCAAGGGTGTAAACAATGCAATGACTTCATAAAGTTATATACATTCTGTTCAACGAAAAATGCTGCAATTTAAAAAAAAATAAAATGCTGCATTTGTTGAGCCTTTAGTCGCTTATCTCCTCATAAGTACACATCAATAAGTAGAACAAGAAAAATGTGGAGGAAGGCAAGAAATAAGACTGAGAGTAAGAAGAGAACATCATTTATTGTTGTTCACGATAGAGAACTGTTTGTATTTTCGTGTCGTCCAGAACATTTATATAGTTACTTTCTGAAAACGGGATGGAAAAAATGAAATCATCGCCTAGAGAATTCTTTATATGAGCAGCCGTGTTACAGCAACATGTCTGTTTATGAATACGCAAGCTCCATAGCAACTACTCCAGTTTCATGATGCGGGTTGACAAGAGGGAGAAATATTCTGCACCCGTTATCGCTCTCTCTCTCTCCCTCGCTCATAATGTAATTAGCTGTGTGCCCAAAAAATCCATGCTGTAATTATTTTGCAGAATGAGTAACAGGTTTCTCTTAATGAGTTTTGTTCATCGCCGAATTTTATGTTGATTTAAAACGTGGTTGTTAATGAGCCTTGCTGCAGCGGTGATTAAAGGGCAACCCTTACACTCACACTTGGCAAACAGCTGGCTTAGTTTCCATAATAACCCAATCTCCCGAGATTTTCAAGTATTTTCAGCTCTCTGCAAGATGCAGCACAGTCAAGACAAACTATTTAGTCTACGCCTGTATCCTGCGAGGTTTACAGTTATTGTGTGTTCATGAAAACTATAGTATTTAAAATGTAAGTAATTTCCTCTGTGCAAAGTAGTTCATCAGGGGTATTGCTAGCTCTGTACTTACTATAACTTTTTTTGAGTGGTGTTTAACACCCATTTTTACTACAGAGGCACCACAGGCGGTGGACACTGGTGACACATGAGATGAAATGATAAATTGGAAAAGGATATTTTTAAGGAAAGAAACGTTCCAGGCCTAAGTTTAGGGTACCTCCCTGGCATTTGCAAAAACCCAGTCAGTGAGGACGGTCCTGGCGGGATTCGAGCCCCAGACCTCCCGCTCACGAGTCCACACAACCCGTGGCGGTTTTTATTTACCAGTAACGAATCATTATTTAGCAAAATAATAAATTTCATAATAGGTATATAAAATAGAAAATACTAAACCTAAAATTTAAGTATTCAAAATTTAACTTACACGCTACCCTTTAAAGGTTGTATTTAAACTTTTGGGCAGAAATAAGTATTATTACCTTGGCATTTTTAATTTCGAGGGTTAACGCAAATGTAGTGCAAGAATTGTGCAGAACAAATTTCTATATTAATAAAGAACCCGAAAAGAGACTGAAACACTAGTATAAAATTTACAAGCTTCCATCTTTTTTAATGGCTTAAACTTTGTAATATTGCTTAGGCTATGAAAATAACCAGTTTTCTAAATTAATATAAGTACTTTAGAAAAATATATTGATTTATCAGGTGACTAAAGACGTATATATTAAATAATAATAATAATAATAAAATTAATAATAAAATGTTGTATTATACCTTTCCTCATGCTAACCATTTTGATGATACTTTTCAAAGTAGTTCCCATTGAATGCAACGCACCTGTCTACGACTTTCTACCAGTCTTCAGCCATGTTGAAAACTATTTTTGACAGGTCCTTCAGAATCTCCTTTGGAGCCTTCACCACTGATTCTGATGACTGAAAATGCCTTCTAAGAATAAGGGGAAAAGAAAAAAGTCACAACGGGCTGTTCTGCACTATATGGGGTCATGCATTATCGTGATGTAGCATCCACCTTGTTGCACAGATATGTGGCCTTTGGCGTATGGTGAGACCTTGCAGAATTTTCAGGACATCCCTGTAGCGTTACCGTTACAGTTGCGTGTGCAGGTATGACATGCTGGTAAACTATTCCTTGAATATCAAAAAGAATTCTCTTTAGAAGTAACCAAGTTTGCTTTTTTGTGTTGGTGATTACACAGAGCATTGTTGTTTGCTCTTAGGGTCGAAATGACATAGCAAGTCTCATCTGGTGTGATTACATTTGAAATCAAGCCTGAAATAGAGGTCTCTGAGCAAAATTTGTTGGCCGTTTCACGCCCTGAGTTGAATGGGACGCTGATGACCTGAGCTGTTAAAGAGCGTCCATAAATAAATCATTAAAAAAAATTACATTTGAAAGAAAGTCCTCATTTTCCTCTAACATTATCTTCAACTGCATGCAAACCTGAATGCAAATGTCCATTTGTTTGGGACTGAGCAGTCCTGGAACCCACCATTTCGTGTGCAACGTTTCAATGAATGTGTGGGTGGCATCCAGTGAAATTTTCAGAACTTCTGAAAGTTTTTTAATGATATTCGAAGATCCTCTCTCACAATGACAGCAGCGGTTTTAATGTTTTCTTCAGTTAGAGTACAAACTGCAAGCCCGGGTCCACCGTACTTTGAAATTGATTGCCTTTCCTCTATGAACATTTTAAATCATCTTCGAGTTGCACTATAGGGAAAAATAAAATCTCCCTGCTGGAATATTGCATGTCTCAGTTGAAGATTGTTGAGAATAAATAGAATTTCAGAGTAACATATTGTTCATTGCTTGCCACTTCTATTTTGCAGTAGGCAAAACATGTCCCAACTTGTATAACGCTCACAGCTAGGAACCAACCTAAAGTTACAGCAATGGAAATAATATCATATGTACATTTCGTATTAAGTTAACAAAAATTTTTAAAGTTAAATTTTAGCATGAAAAAGTATGCCTGTAACAAAATTATCATTCTTTATTGAATAGCTCTGGTATCAAAATAGCTAATGCTACTTTTTTAAGACATTTTAAAAAGTATGTTTATAGATTTCGAAAAAGTGCAAATAATTAGAGCTTAAATGCTTATTGCAATAAAATTTATTTTAACGGCCCACTGGATAAAGACATAATTTATAATTGGGTAATAGATTACTGTGTTAACAAAATTGAAAACTGAAGTATGCCAATAGCATGGTTTTAAAACCACATAACAAACCAAGATAAATAAAGTTATAAAAATAAAGAGCGTAATTTATAATTCTTAAAGCTTGCTAATGTATTAAAACCATTTTAATAAGTTACTGATTAATTTACATTTTTTTTTACTTGTAAAAAGGTTTTGGCTTTTTAAAAACAAGATTTATAAAGAAGACAATATGATTTATGGAAAACCATAATTAAAATACAAATGTCAGTAAAATAAAGAAATCGTATGATAAACTGTATATAACACAATTAAAATTATTGTTGTGAGAAGGATATACATAATTCAAATAACATGAAATATTACAAACTGCCTTATAACTTTCCTGAAGTGCATCCTGATGAAAAATGGTATGATCAAGTATGTGTATATATACATATATACACACACATATTTTCTGTCGTTTATATATAAGCGATACAAAATAAAAATGTATTGCCATATCAAGTGTGCCAAGGAAAAATATAAGGAATGAATTAAGAGAGACGGACTTACATAATGCATGCACGTCAAGAAAATGATATCTTGCTGTAAAATTTACTCGTGTGTAGTTATTTACACTTATTTATATTTACTTTTTGGAAGCAAAATCGCAGCTGTGTCGTCTCCTAATCCCAAACACGCAAAGCTGCTTCTGTCTCTTTCCCCGTCCTCTATCCTCTTTCGCTTGATATTTTTTCCCCTCAGCCTGTATTGAGCTTTAACCGAGGCGTCAAAGAGCTTTTATCGTTGACGCTTCGCTGACGTCTTTCGCTACTCTATATCCACTTGTCTGGGCCTTACTCTTCTCCATCCACCTCTGTCCTAACATATCCATTTCGGTGTTTTCTAGTTCGAATTTCAGTTCAACAGCATGGCTACAAATCGCAGCGCCCTCTTTCTTATATGTTTCATTGTCTTCATATCGCGGTTCGATTGCTTTGACGTCACTGTTTGTCTGTCGCTTTCACTTTTCGAAGGCCTAAGATTTCATTATGTTCAAAATAACATTAAAAGAAACAATTTTTACTTTTTATTTATTTGTACTTTCTTTTTAAAATTAAATTAAATCATGCTTTATTATTTAAAAATAACAAGTAAAAAGTGGATGCAAAACACTTTTTATAATAGATATTTATAAATAGATATTTATAAATATCTATTCAAATATATTACCACAGTTTTAAAAAAGGTTGCCATCCAGCTCCATTTGACCTATAAGTTCATTATCCATAACCCCCAATGCTATTTCTAATTTGTATTTAATTGAGAAATAAATAATTTTGGTAACGAAGAAAACATAGGTGCCTAAAAGCATTTTTATGAATGCAACATTTTCTCTAGTGAATATTCTATTAATATGTAGGCTCCCAGTAAAGGAGCAACTTACGAGGTACTTTTCTATAAGTTTCCAGACTAACCAAACTGCAGCGTAATAATCGAATAACCTTTAGCGCGAGAAATAAACATAATAAAATATATAAATATATTCGTAATATATAAATATATAAAAATATATTCGTCATTCTTGTAACGCTATTGTCTATCAGTGTCTTGGGGAAAGACATTTTAGTTGAGTGACTAAGTTGTGTGACTTTTCGCAATATTGAAAGTTGAGCACTATATAGTAATAATACTTTATTAACTTCAGAAAAATTGAAACCTGTTTAGATGAAGTGAATGGTGAATCTTTCCTTCACTCTCAATGGTAAAAGAATGGGTTCAACGTAAGAAACTGAATCTGTTGAGGGCCGACCAGAAGAAGGTCTGACAGGGGAAAAAATTGTTGCGAGGTTAGAGTTTTCAAAATCTGTGTCTTTAGGATCCTGCATGAGCATCTCACAATGCAAGGTGGGTGACGCGACTTCTCTGGGCCGTTCAAAAACAACAATGAATAGAGTGCTTTGAAAAGAGTTTGGTCTTGGTTCAAACCAATAAGAAATAAACTCTGAAATCGATTGTGACGGAAGATGAAACAATGGTCGTTTTATGAAGGAGATCATGGAAACCTGATAAGACGCAGCTAAAGTATTGTCCAGGACAGGAGAAAGATAATGGCTACAATTTTCTGGGACTGCAGAAGGATTCAAAGAGAGAAACTCAAACTGCGAATGAACATCAATTAAAGAAAAAGAGATGAATTATGCACACTTCTCAGATTGCAAAGGATGGTATGAAAAACTTTGGAATCAGAAAATTGAACCATCCTCCTACAGTCCAGATCTGGTCCCCCAGCGATTATTTTAGAACATTTTGGAGGCAAAAGTTCAGATTACTTTTTCAAGGACACCGAAATACTAAGTTAAAATAGAGAAAAATGTGTGGAAATAAAGGAAGATTATGTTGAAAAGTGACATTATTTTCTTTCCCTTACATTTAAAAGTGAGTTAGACAGAAAATTTATGCAGTTTAAGGATATTAGCTCGAATATTAATCAGTAAGCAGAATATTGTGCTGAAAAATTGTTATAACATATCCAGAGAGAGCTTTGCACGTTTAAAAACCTTTCGATCAACTTAAGGTGTGTAATTCTATAAAAATTTCTCGCATTTTAATGTAAAGTATTAAATTCTAAGATTCTTTTTTCTCCTTTGGTTCACAACAATACGCTTATCAGTTAACCACGTATTAACACTGACAACTTTTGTTGCAAAGAATTAAAAACTGACATAATTTGTTCGGTCATATTTATATGTATTACGCTGGACAATACAAATTTGTCTCTGCAATGAAAATATCAAATCTTTACCTACTGCAAGGAGCTAGGTACGAAAATGGTATTAAATCTATTAAGTACTTCTTATATAGGATAGAGTAAGTTCATATTACATATGTAACTGTCATTTGGTAACACTACTAATTAAAACTTGACTTTTAAGTCAGTTAGAGTTTATTGTGAGTCCTGCAAATAAAGGGTATCAGTGAATAAATCCTGCTATAATAGCAAATACGCTCTGGGTGTTAAAATAGGCACGGCAATTTGAGATAGGGAGTTCATGCACAGAGAAGAAGAGAAGTTGTAATAAAGACTTTGAAATTATATGGTCAAGTCAGTGTTAAAGTGACACGAGATAAAAGATTTGTCTTAGATTTTGTTCAAACCTGCATTGTGAGTAAGGAAAATCTCATCATTAGAGTTTTCAAAATTTAGTACTAAAAACTCTTATATCTCAGGCTACTGTCATATGACACTATGGCACGAAAAAACGGTTAACTGATTTATCGTTTTATAGAGGGAGCCAACCATATATCTGCATGCGTAAATAAGGCGACGTGTTGTATTTTTGAAGATTTTAATTTTGAGTTCAGCGGAGTAGCCGAATAGTACTATACTTTGACTATATAAAAGTAAAACGAATATACCAATGAAATTCAAACTTGATAACGACGACTTTTTGCATAAAACGGACCTGTGCCGAGGATGCATTCATGCTCATTATTGTTTATTATCATTTCGAATGAAACTTTTCATCGCATCTTGGTCGTTTATAAACTTAATGGTATATCTTTGAAATTTATAAACGAACAGGCCGTAGATTTCCTATGTTAAATTGTTGCCTAAGACCCATCTATAATCTCTGAAATTATTTGACATAGTTATTAACACCTTGTATGCTTATATCTCCTGATAGCAACATACTTCATTAGTCCCCGAGAGCAAACACATAGTAATCTAGTCCGGTGCAATTGTGACTTTAAGATCACTAACTTATCGTTAGCAAAATGTAATAGAATTTGTATTTACATATACATTTTGTAGCGCTTTTAATAAATGTGCATGTCTTAAGAATCTTAGTTTGCTAATATTGCACAATCTCCGCTTTGAGATTGAATTTCGATGAATCTACGAAGGTGAACATCCTTTCATCTATTCCAGTTAGCCTTGCCAGCTAAGTAAAAATAAACTAATAAAAACCTAATAAACTATTGCTGCATTCTATACTGCAAACCTGAATTTTCTCTAGTGACTTAGGGCAGAGACTATTTGCAACTAGGTTATATAAAGTATGTCATGTATATTATATTTATTATATAAAATAACAGTAACCAGAAAATCAGAAAAATTACTATTTTTCATTTATATTGTTATGTAAACAGGACGAGAAAATCCTGAACGTCACTGAGAAGAATGTGTAAAGTATCACCGTGCGATCAGTGATGCTTTCCCCCGCGAAGCAAGGTTTTTTCTGTGCCAGCCCTCACTCGTTTGCCGCTCCCTCTGGGGAGGGAGGCAAGCCTGCTTGCTTACTTGTTGACCTTGCTAACTGTCGTAGTCGTAGAGCAATTGCTCCCGTGTGTTTTAATTCAATATTGCATTATGCTGATGTATTTACAACGACACAGGGTATCTTTGTACACGATTCATATGTGTTAACTCAGTGATGAAAAAATCATAGGACTACATGCATTTCATTCCGTTACTTTTGTGAATACCACATGATTCCTTTTTCAAAGAGTTAACCGATAGGGAGCGGGATCTTTTTTCAACAGGACTCTACCACTGTCCATACTGCAAATAATTCCATGAGAGCAGTTATATGTTATTCCATAAAACAGAGCTATTAGTAAAGATTTGTAGCCTCCTTGGTCCCCCGATTTTACAGCCCCCACACCATACAAGAACTCAAAGATAATATTCGTCAGAAAATTGTCCGGATTTCTCAAAATATACTACTGCGAGCAATTAGTAATTTCCTAAAGCAACACCAACAACATGTCGAGAATAAAGTGGGTAGTTTTGACATCTCGTTTGATAATAGGGTAAGTAATGAGCCTCTTAAATTTGTTGTGTATTGTTGCATGGTTGGTTCTTTTTATTTTATTTTTTTTTTTATCCTCCTGCTAATCCTGCCGAAGGCCGAATTATCCTCCGAGATCCTGCCGATAGGCCAAACGAAACACTCCCGGGAA
Source organism: Metallyticus violacea (assembly GCA_030762175.1). NCBI lineage: Eukaryota > Metazoa > Arthropoda > Insecta > Mantodea > Metallyticidae > Metallyticus > Metallyticus violacea. Next base: position 57,691,181 of record CM060840.1, read on the forward strand.
AAAAAACTGATAGCACGGTACTAAAATTGCACAAAATACTGCTATCGTCATTATATGTCAAACTTTGTAAAATCTATGAACCAGACTGCATCATATTTCCATTATTTGACTGATAAATTAGTAAAAATTAAAGAGGAAGATTAAATGAACACTCACCACTGGTTTCACCCAGTGTCAACTAAGGGCATAATATATATATATATATATATATATATATATATATATATATATATATATACACACACACAAACATCTTTATTCATTCCCACTTGGCTTTTTTCCCACTTACTCTTTGAGTATGAGAAACGCTGCCTTCTGGAAAATAAATAAGTATATTTACGTTACTGTAACTATTCTACATTGACAACTGCATACCTTTATCTTTGTCTTAGGCGTAGTTTCCTTTACTTTATGAGTGACGAAAACATGCTACAGCTCAAAAGAAAACTTGAATTATAACTGATGAAAGATCGCAAGAATAAAAATAAATACTGTTGCTTTTGATAAAGAAGTGTAATTTTGGGTTAATACCGCATAAAGTTCATGGGTAATTGAGCGATGGAGAGGTAATTTATTACTCGGTTTTTGTGTCTGTCAATGTAGAAATTAAGCCCAGGAAGATTTTAATGGCACATCTATAAGCCGATGTTTAAAATGTTCAGCCATATATATTAAATAAAATCTGTTCTGTTCGCAGTGCGATGAAATGGGGAGGTATAGCCGCTCACAAAAACCCCTTTAATTTAATATCCGCGTCAGCTCTGTATGTATAAACTACATATTATAGTGTGACAAGGGCTGGTATATGGCGATGCTAATCAGTGCACGCTGATGGCAGAGATAACGTGCAGGCTGCAGCCATTGTTTGTGTGAGCTTTATGTCGCGCAGTCGGAGAGCAATAAAATGCTAACAGACTGTCTGTCAGAACTTGCTCCATTTCCACCGTGTAGTGCATGTGTAATACGTGTCGGTTACATGTACATCATGGATCTTGTGATCTCTCAAGTCCAGCACAGTAGATGCAACTTCCACATACACTCAAGTACGACAAATGAAACCCCACGTATTAGCAAGGCGATTTCACTTGCAATGGAATGCAGGTTATATAAACAAATCATTATAGGGCACTCTACACCTTAAAGGAAAGATAAAACATTAGCTATAAAGTTAAACTGTGCATTTCGGAAATTAAAAGAGTATCGAGAGCTAACTAAATTTCGGTGTTTTATTCCCTCTAACTCAAGTTAAGTGCATAGAACAAGCGGAGCGATCGTAGCGGGACGAGCAGCGCAGCTATACGTATAACAAATATACGACATTTAATGCAAAGTTGAATGTTAAATGGGAGTGAATTTCCAAAGTTCCACATTTATGGGTTCTTCTGAAGCGTTTGCTGTATCTGTATATTGCTGTTAAGTTGATATGTTTACCAACTTTCATTCAAATTGGATAAATGCCTTGCGAGCTAAAATTATTTCATAATTTTTTACGAAAGTATGTGGCATAATCAAAATGTCCCACGGAACTCATGAGTTGAGAAAATAGGCTGGCATTTGCAATTGGAGCTTTGAACCACATACAAAAATTGTATGGAAAGTCATTTTAAATAAATTATATGAGTGAAGTGTAATCATTTTTTTAAATATATAAAATTATAATCTTTAAAATCAATAATTTTTGTAAGAAAAGCCTTTTTTAATTATTTTTAGTGTTAGCTTATGTTTTGTCTATAAATTATTATTTCTGCACATCCTGTGAAATTTTCATTGAATTGAAATAGCAACGGGTACGCATGGGACATTTTGAATATGTGAAAATGAAGTTTTGAGAAAACCGCTGGGAAACAGTTTGATTTAAAAGGACATGGGGAGCTCTTTAAAGTTCGAAGGGAGGGGGGACATGCAAATGTTGACTCTCTGTGGACGCTCAAAGGTTCAAGGAACCATTTGCAGCAAAAAACGATTTTTGATTTTTTGACCGAGTTTGGCCAAAATCTTACTCCCCATGCTCCTTAATGATTATTCATGATAACCCATGAACTCCATTATCACAGAACATTCACAACACTGTTGCAAAGAAGTAGCTTGGAACTTGACTGAAATAAAATAATATGTGTGGTAAAAAGGAGGCGTCTTGTCAAGAATACAGCTAATTATTGCTATGAAGCTTCTTAAAGGGTTGAATATTTTGAACCGATCTCATATATTTTATAATCTATTAATTATATTAATAAATGTTGACTGTAACATTATTTGGTAATTAATATGTAATATTTTTCAAACATAAAAGCCTACATAAGTAAAATGGGGATCTAAGAGAAGCAGATCAATAACTGATTATGTGTTTGAAAATAAATTTTCAACGTACTTTTGTAAATGACACTCTCGATTTTATAGAGTATACGATATTAGCTATGGTCATGATATAATTTCTACCGCAGTTAAATATCTAAAAAGTCGTACATTTTAAAAATTCAGAAAAAAGTTCAGTACATATTTGCTATTAAATTGAAGTAAAATGTCAATAATTAATAATAAAAATCAAGAGTCCTAAGAACTATAATATAATTGATCACAAAATTTATAAAACTTTGGAAAAACTAAGGAGAAAATACTATATTCAAGAAAAAATACATTAAATATTAATCACAAGATGCCCATATAAAAGACAAGCGGTATTGTAAAAGAGAATAAAACTTGCTAAATTTATTTGGGGCAAATTACTTAATGATACTGGATATGACGCACACTTTAAGCAAATCAAAGCATATAACATCTTAAAGAAAATTAATTGAGCTGAAAACTATTATGTAAAACTGAATTCATTTTCAGAAAAATAATGCCTAGAATATTATAATTATAAACCACTACTTACTGTTAAAGGTAATTATAAGTGTATAAATTATTATCAAATGATAAACATATGAATCCAATTATAATAAATTATAATGAGTATAAATGAAATAAGAGTGTGAAAATATACATAAAATATAAAAGTTCCAAGGTTAGAATTCCTAAATATTCAGTCTGACTGAAAATATGAAAATACGAAATTATTTGGTTACGTATTTAAAACGAAAACCTAAGTTGGCTATATTTATAGTTGAAATTATGTGTATTTAAACAACTGGCTAAGTCTCTCAGTGATATAGAAAGTATATTTTTAAAAGTATTTTTTCATTTTCTCTTTGACTGCAATGGTCTTTTTGTAACGTCTGTAGGTTATACCACAGGTGTAACTGTGTAAGGTTGAATAAAATTAATTAATGATGGGGCAAATGAACTCGGAGTCCTTGGCGCCTTAAAGTTATATAGCATTCGGCTTCTCAGGGTAAGGAAAAACTGCGAAAATAACCTTATCCAGTCAGTTTGACCTGACCAAGATTCGAACTTAGGATCTCCGGATTTGTAGTCGCAAACACTAGCACTAGACCACAGAGGCGGTCGATATTTATTGTCGAATAGCATTCACTCACATATGCAATCGATCGAAATTAAAGACCGAATCAAAATGCACGAAGTGAAATTTCCGGACGGAATTTCCGACACCCGCCATCTACGTAGACAATTTTATAGCAAATTCAGACGTAGAGGAAGTTCAATATCTCCGAAAGGGGAGAATTGGACGAAAAAGATATGCACAAATAATATAAACATGGGAATTGTGTTTTAAAAAGGTGCTTAGTATGAACACAAAATCTGTTCTGAGGATGTTACACAACTGTTTACATACCGTTCACGCAGATTTGTTTCACTTTTAAACTGTATGAGCGGGTTTTGATTTCAGATTCGATCTTTCATTACGACCGATTCAGTATAAGCGCAAATACTTCCACGATAGATATCCTCTCTGTAGTATTAGACCGCCACGAGTGCCCGAGTTCGTTAAGGCGCGGACTAGTGAGCAGGCGGTTAAAACATAAAAACGGACGTTAAACGTTAATCAATCAAACTCTCTGTATTACTGAGAGTCATAAAATTAAAATGAGATGAGATTAAGATTAAATCCACGTTATTTCTGATAAATAATTGAAGTTAAAAATAATATCACTGATAAACATGGTCATTTGTTAACTTATTAAATATGTAATCAACGTTTGGTGTTCTATATTTGCGGCCGTAATGTGTTCCACTGAAATATTCTAAATATATTTTAAACTTGCTGAATACATATTGGAAATATGGACATATATTAGAGAAGTGGTAAAAAGTTGTCTTAATTTCATATGTAAAAGGGGCACTAACAGAAATTTGTCACTGAATTCAGGTTATAAAATATAGGAAGTCGGTTAGAACCAGCATATTCAAACTTTCAAATTCTGCGCCAAAGAAGTTTCATAGCAAAAATCGGTTGAAAGCACTCATTAGCTCCAATTTTGATAAAACTTTTCGCGTTTGCCTCGTAGAGTTATCTTATTTCAGTCGAGTTCCACGCTATTTTATTTACAACAGTGTTGTGAATTTTCTGCTATTATTGAGATGACGAGCGATCATGAACAAAGCATTAACGTTGCAATATGCACACTGTGTAACTTTACAAACATTATTGTGGCATTCAAATTACACACTACGTCAGTTATCCTAAATTTTAAATACTTTATCACTTATACTCTTTATCTCATAGTCTCAATATTGTTTATTTATAATATAGCATACCCGAAGGGAGAAAAAAATTAAACCGTGGAATGGTTCGTTCTTTTCTTGTGAATCATGCATTTGTTGGTGTGAAGGTATTTAAGCTCTAGGGTATTTACAGATCTTTAAAGAGCTTCACAAAAATTTACCCAATAACACTAAGTTGCGAGGAAGAAATAGCATAGTAACAGCAAACAAAAAATTTGAGACGTCAGTGCACATTCTCAAGCTCGTAAAACTCTCTGTGGAGTCTGGGAAATAGATGCAGAAAGAAGAACATTTACCTTACATTTATGATCTTCACGTAATGCAATCTGGAGAATGTAACGTTCCTTGTATCCGAGTCCAGGGTTTACGACCCGCTTCATTGCCTTTTCTTAATCTTGGGTATCCGGAAGAAAAATATGCGTCTTCTTCTTACTCCCATGCGAGTATTCTACTTTTATTACATTCTGTAACAAACGATTCCTACCTCCGCCTCTGAGAAAATTAAATCATGCCCTATATTAGGAACACAAAAAGAGGTGAGAAACCCACTTAACTTTTTCGTTTCTTTTCTTAAAGCGCTGCCCTTCAGATGGGGCTTATTGTATCCGTGTCAAGGTCAAACATATTAGTTGTAATATTTAAAATATATATTAACAAAACTCTAAAAATCATTGTTTATATATGGCAATGGTATGTTATAACATTCATTTATAAACTGCAATACATGTGTATGATTACACTGGTATGCAACCAGATAAAATGCCACAAGTTTTGTTTCAAAATGTCGTTTTTTTTAGAAACACAAATTTCTCGAAATAAGAGAGTTTAAATTTATTGAGATTCATTTTCGATATGCAATATCATAATTAAATTATTATCATAACGTTGAAGCTTGTAATTTAGGTTTAATAAAATCATAAAAATATTATCAAACAATATACAATTTATAATTAAAACGCAATATTATCCTTATGTAATACTTTTAAGAAATACATGCTTTCATGTAAAAACTATATCGCACGGGCGGTGTTTTAATTCTCGGTAGCTGGGTAGCTGGGCGAGTCGCGGCAGCACAAGAACGTACTTTTAACTTCGCTTCTGATATCGGGTATGAAATGTCTTTCACCTTCGGCTAAACAGACACTATATCGGATAAACACATTCTGATTGGCACGTTTAAGTTCGGCTGCTATAATCTTGCTCATTTCATTTGTGATATTTTCGTCTAGTTCCTCCTATGTGCTAGGGTCTGTAAAAATCACTCACTGTAAATCTGGTGAGCAAAATGGCCATACACCAGCACTAAACACTCCATCTTCAAACACCTTTAATTTTATTCATGGACTCAGCTGCTGTATTAGCAATTACAAAATCCTGTTGAAACAACCAATGTGATATTTTTTCTTCTGTAAGCTACTGAAAAAAATGGGGTCTAAATGTCCCTTTTATACCCATTTTCATCTATTGTCGTCTCATAAAAATCGAGCCGTTAATGTGCCATGCGCTAACAGCACACTTAACTCCGTCTTTCGTGTAATAAAGAGGGGTTTCCTACACAGGATGTGCACTTTCGGTACACCTGTGGCGCATGTTCAATGGCCGTACAGGTTAAACCAGGCCTTGCCTGAAAAGAACAGAAGAGTTAGGTCTATTAAACCTTTCCTTTACAAAAAACTCACAATAACGCGCTCTTGCTACTGGGTCACCTTGTTTAAACAATGGACACTTGTACACTGAGCTTTAATAATTTTGTTACTTTATGTGCAGAACCCACTGAAAATCTCACTTGTGATAATTTCGGAAGTATTTTGTTGGTGAACGTGCACCAATTTCGTCTAATTTATACTCTTTTAAGGTGCTTTTTACTGTGCACTGATCTAGTAGAATCAAATTTATTTGCATTATCATGAATTGCTTTTGTGGGAGGAGACAATTGACTATGGAATTGCAAACGAAACTCTGCACGAATATGACGAGCTGATTCGTATTTGTGATAACATTTACACACGAAAATGTGTTGCTCTAGAGTCAACTGTACCATCTATGCGAAGTTCAACTACTGCATTGCTTCGTTCAAGAACAGGAGAGGAGACTTGTAGGGGAAAGAATGGTGAACGCCACTCGCAGCTGACGGAATTAAAAAATATCGAACATGTGGGATAGTTAATATGTGAAAGCTCTGTATATTTCATTCTTGCATTTGTGCGATGCTCTTCCTTTCTTTCTTCCTTGGAGTTGGCATAAAACCCTTAAGGTTTTCATTTTTTTTAAAGAGAGATAACTAAGTAATGCTCTGAAATGTACCGCCAAAGAACAGATAAGCAAGCAATTAATTCGGGCATCCGCACTAAGGTATATTGCGACCTGTATTATGCAGTTATTCTTATCTTTTTGTCACGTTGCAATTTATATTGCAATTTATATATATATATATATATATATATATATATATATAAATGTAACACTGTTAATGTAACTAAAATAACAATACTATAAAAGCAGAAAAGCACAAAAAACTAAGAAAAAGTCACAGGTTATTAATCACTATGTTTCGAACTGCTTGAGTTCTTCTATGGCAAGAAGACAAGTCAAACTATGAACTTCATTTGCATTTTCTAAACCTTTATTTAAGAGTTGATATTATGATCTTATTTTAAAAATTGCAGAATAACCTGATTCAATACAAAAATTCTGAATTCGGATTTAGGGTAGATTAATTAAACAAAGACAATAATATAAGCTAAAATTTTGCATCAAAGTATCAACAAATAATGTTTGAACTTTACTTTTTTTGGCGTATTTCGATTTCATTCCAAAAATTACGAAAAACTAAAGTTATACAAAAAATATGAATGAGTTTATGATTCAGCGCAAATCAATTAATTACAAATTGCCATTTTCTTCTGAAAAAGAAAAAAGTTTCGAAATGCACACTAGTGCTATAGTGTCAGTATATGCAAACCTGTGATGTAGGGAAATTGTAATTTGTGTGCTAAATGTAACAACTAACAGAGTTTATAGATGGTTATATTAGAATGTATTTGTGGTAATACATTCTTTATGATCCACACTTTAAGCCACACCCATGAAGTATAGTGGCTTATGTAAAAATAGTGGGGTTCTAGAGAACAACACCGGATAGATTACATGTTCTGAAAGTAAACGGCAATTGGCTGTTATAAAAACAATATCACTTTACATTCATTTAATTTTATACCCCATTTACATCATTGTTAAAGCACTTGTCATAATGGAACGTTACTTTTTATATTCACATACCCTAGAACAGTACAGCCTGTGGTGAACACCAGGTGTTTCTGATGTATTTGACATTATCAACGTCGACGTGTTTTAATGGAGAAATGATCGTGAATTTTACGAGAAGTTAATGGATATGCCAAAATTGCGAATCTGTGTTCTCACGAAATTTCTTTTTGACTGCACCTTCAAATCACCGATGACTATAGACCAGCGGTCGGCAGAATATCATCTAAAATTATGTCACATAGAACGCAGTTCAAATGCCAGAAGGGATGTAGCTACAGTTGTTTGTTAGGGCTTAGAGTGTAAGTACTGCCTTAAATGAATGAAGTGCGGGCATGCTATAAAGTTAGCTTATGTCGAAAATGATGTCATTGTGCATGATATTACAATTTGCAGACTGCTGCCATAGACGGTCTGCCGTTTCGCTAATCGTCACGAACCTTTGCACGGCCTCCATTAAAGCTCCTAAATTATCGTACCACTCATGGAACTTGAATGACATGCATTCAAAATTCACACTGCACAGTGGTGGGTCATTCGATAACTTAGAACATTTAAATAGGCAGAAGCATATGTCAACAAGTTCTGATCTCGAAATGGTTTACAATTAATAAATAAACTCAACAGTAATGCGCACAACTGTAATCTCAGCACTTTATTTGTAAAGAGAACTTACTTTCTGGACATCTTTGTATTAGAGTGCATCCACAAGTCAAGGATGAGCTTAAAGAGTGATAATCATAGCAATATTCACAGGTAAATACAGATTTCGAATTATTCTTTTTCTGTTAAATAGCCATCGACAATTATGAACTTAAAAAGTAATAAACTCTTGTATGGTTCCGTTTTTATTCTTATGATCATAAGGTGTCCTCCAATGAGCAAATAAACTGCCACGGGTGATCGAGGTATTTAAATCGCGGACTAGTGAGCGGGAGGTCTGGGGTTCGAATCTCGCCAGGACCTCCTCCCTGACTAAGATTTTTTCCAGGTTTTCCTCAGTCCCCATAAATGGCAAATGCCGGGGAGGTACCCTAAACTGGAACGTTTCCTTTCTTAAAAATAAATTCTTTCCCAATATATCATTTCAGTTCATGTATTACCAGTGTCCATCGCCTGTGGTGCCTCTGTAGCAAAAACGGGCGTTAAACACTATTCATTCATTCATGAGCAAATATTTATTTCTGTGTATGAGAAATGCGTACAATCAACTATTAAATATCTCACATTCCCTTCTCTGTTACGCATTTCCTTATTTCTATGTACCACACCACTTTTTCAAATCGCTAAATGTTATTAGGACTTTTCAAACTTAATATAATACTGCGTTTTACTTGTACTCTTAGTTATAGTTTAGTTAACGCGTATGCACGGTTAGTACAATAGTATGTTATGTTTAAAAATTATTAATGTAAAGATTGCTGTTTTAGATCCAGAAGCTTGTATTTTGTTTCAAAGCGGTTTTTTCATCAAACCTATTGATGGAATGTTAGAAACACTGTGCTGATTTGCGTTTCTGATTCTATGACCTCAGTAATGACATAGAACACTAAAGCAAGTAAATGGACAGCTAAACAATTGCTTATTAAATCAAATTGTAAATATACGTGAACTAGAATTAAACATATTTAGTCTATTCGTCCTATGTTAGTATCTAATGTTAAACATGGCAGCGAACAACTGCTTCTATTAACGACTGTAGCGACTTGCTATCCCGTCTAGAGCGACTGGACATTAAAAGCACGATAAATACCACATTAAATACCGAAGTACACTTTTAGCACTTTTAAAATGTAACTTGTAACATAATTTGGTTTCGGAAATAAACGCCATAATTTTCAACGAAACCGCCTACTTTGTATGATGTTATAACTTATTTATCATATCGAATCTACGTTAAAACGTTGTATACCGTTATGCATTTTTACATAAGATACAATGCAAATATTTAACTGCCAGGTTTGACTCTAAAACCTTGAATCAAAATCTTGAGTAAGTTAGTACTAAATAACTGAGTATCCCTAACATCAGCTGGTACAGTACATTAGTATCTGTTCCTCCATCATATACAGAATATTGCTACATGCAGCGATTTTTCTGAAGGCTTCTCTGTGATCGCCGAGAACTAAGAACCTTTACCTGTTTCATACTCAAAGAGTATTTAAAATTTGTAAAGGACCGTCTTATACTCAGCCGATAAAGGGTAATACAGGACGATCCACTTAGAGGTATCAAAAAATAAGTTCATCGATTAAGAACAGAGGAAGGTGTTTTTATGATTTGTATCTTACAGGAACTCTTCAAAGTCTATAGCACAATTGTACGAAGAACGTGCGCATGTGCTCCAATATTTAATGCGAGGATCAGCCTGGTGCTAAGTATTCAGTATAGCAACAGACGCATTGCGATAAGATTGAGGACAATACAAAAAATACCCTGCGTGATGAGTAGGAAAACAGAAATATTTTGCGCTTGGGCAACGCAGTGTTTGCCTTGAGTGGTATGAACAGAGTCTAAATGCTTGCAGAACAAATTTGAGTGCATTATTCGAGTTGCATTGACAATTTTAAACTTGAACAGTTTTTACTTCAAGTTAAGTAAAAATGTTTGGTAAAAATCAACATTTAATCTTCAAATTACGAATTATTTTTGGATATCTCTAAGCAAAACGCCCTGTGTTTTTTAACTTTAAACTTTACAACGGTTTCCCCCGCTACTTCATTGAGAAACTAAAAGAAATCAAATCAAGCCCTTTTACAAATAAATTAAAGAGCTGAACGTCTTCCAATAAACATCGTTTTATACTGAACAAAAGTTTAACTACGAAAATTCAAGATCGTGCTCCATCAACATTTAAAATAACAATTACTTACAGATTTTTATAAACTGATGCAAATTATGCTAATTAATGTTTGACATTAATTACTGTGTACGTAAATAATCAGTATTCTTTCTGAATTAAATCAGGTATTGTTAGCGTTTTGTTTTTGATTATCAACCAGTATTTTACAGCTCTTTATATCATTTTAGAAATGTCTTGACTTTAAAACACTTGGATAAATGTTAATTTATCCTGAAATACATAAACCTTTCAAATTAATGTTATGTTAGATTTGTTGATTAACTTCTTCATAATTCTACACTTTAGACTTATAAAACAACTTTATATTGACAGTTTGTAATATTTTATTGAAATAAATTTATAGAAATTCCATTGTCATTTCATTTAATGAAAATTTATATATTCTAAAGCATGCCATTAATAGATGTTTTAAAAATATTTTAAGTACTTTTTCCCGTTCTATTATTTTTAGATTTATTGAATGGCGCAAGACAAATACTCAAGCTGAGATAATTTACCTTTATTTATTTTTGCAATGTGCGTACATTACTTTCTCTACTTACTCTGTATTGCACGTTTGTTTTGCTATAACAATTTATTTTCGTATTTCATTTCTGCTTCATGTATATCTATTCTCCTGAACAAGTAAATTTGTATCCACCGTAGGCTAAGTAAACAAGCGATATGATGTTTTAACTACGTAACAAGAGTTGTGTTTGTTTGGTTGGCAGAACTTGCCCGGTCCCGGCCATTACGATATAGTGGACTCCTTTGCAAGGCCTGCAACGATCTCTCAACGTTCTGCGTTTCTCTCCACGGATAAGGTACGTGGTGTTGTTTCAGCTGCCTCTTCAAATCATATAACAACATCCGCTGGTTTTTCAATTCTCCTGCAACCGGAGCTTGCAAGATAAAAACGTTGAATTAATAACAGAAATGACCAGAATGTTATTTCGTGAGATAATAGTACTAAAATAATCGTCATATTTCCAGAATTGCTATCTATTAGTGAGAGTTGTTAGCTTACAAAGATAACTGTGACTTTTCCGTTTTCCACAAAACCTTTTCTTCGTACTTATAACTTACATTCTTATTACATTCATACCAGTAATTCGTTTATATCAATAAATACATTTGTTTTAATTTTTATATCTGCTGTTTACAAACGGAAGGCTTTGTGAATAAAAAAAAAAAAAAAAAAAAACGACCTTTACAAATTCTTCGCAAACGAAAAACGCTAACTTATTTGAGAAAAAGGTAGATAGTACATAGTACAGCTGCTAATGTTTTGTTTTCATATATATTCGTGTACTTGTATTTCAAAATTGAAGAGTGGAAATAAACATTATAAGTGTCATTTTCTAAATTTTACAGGATTAGCAAAAAACTACCCATCTCTGTTGGCATTTAACTTATTACACCCAAAATCATTATGAAGACATGTGTTTACTAAAAATATTTTTATAACAAATTGCTGCCAACTTTACATTGTTCAGGGAGAAAAATAATGATAATAACAGTAATAAGGTTCTATTTGCCATATGATGGAAGAGCTGATTACAAGTGTCATTCAAACATTTGTTACATTTTATTTCAGATTTTAGAGGAAAATAATTAGAAAAATAGCATTAATGGTTAGCAGGAACATATGTTATTAAGCGAAAAATATTTTATTAAGGGCTTGTTGATTTTGTTTATTTAAGGACGCTCTTTAGCATCTCAGACCATCAGCGTTCAATTCAGGGAGTGATAAGGCCGACAGAGGCCTCTTCTTCGAAGGAAGCCATACTTAGGATTATTATGCCGGTAAAAATCCATCGACCCTAGGATTAGCAACTGTGTATAAGTCCTACACGATGAACATGGCGTGTAAGGTCCGATAATTGGCAAGAGCAGAGCATTTTAAATACTTTTACGTTCTAGTAAATGCAAAATAAATAACGCTGAACTCCTTTTACTGCTGTTCAAAGATAAATTGTTAATTGACAAAAATTTCACGCCCCAAAGAAAGACAAAAAGCATTCTTGGGGGTGCACACGTCCTGAACTCCTTAGAACTTTAATGTCAGTTACTAATTATTACTTATTTATGATCCCAAACTTCAAGCATATGTAGCACAGAACAATCCTTGTATACCTTTTTTACTGGAATTGAGATTACAGTTATTCAACTGCTTGTTTGAGGAATAAGATGTATTAGAGTTAGCTCATGCAAACAACGTTGTCACGTCTCTGCAATCTTTTTCAGTATTAACAGAGACCGGGTATGGAAGCGAAAGTAAATACTTTATTCGCTTGTTTATTTATTAATTAAAACATACTCAAATATTCTTAATAATATAAGAAATATAACCGAATTATTTATAGTTACTTTCACGTATGAAAGTAACAGTGGCGATGTTGGAGAATTACCATGTACAATATCTCGACGTACTGTCACTGATTCGACAAAAGCGATAACATTATACACGCAGAACTCGTTTGGATATGGTGAGGTTATTAAGTTTTGTCCCACACTTTATACGAATATGATATGACTTCCTCATTGTTAGATTAAATAATGCTTTTTTATAATTACTTTAGTGGTAGATAGTCCACGAACGTTCTGATACACTAAAATCACTTCACATTTCAGAGGTTCAAGTCTAAAGAGAAAGAAGGACCTGGTCCAGCTGATACAAGTGATCCTAGAACTGCACTAGACAGCCTGAAGAAGCCAAGATCCGAAAGCCCATCTGGCGTATTCTCAAAGGCGCCAAGGTTTATTCTGCGACATCAATACACTCCTGGTATGTTACGTCGCTCTAGTAAGGTACTTGTAATAGTAATAGGAAGATGCAGTTTCAATATTTTAAGCTGCGGAGTCCATAAAATTATACCTAATGTTAGTGGCTTTATATTATTTTTAAACTTCCTGAAGTTTAAGATAAAATATAACCAGGTATCTAATTGAACCAATAAAATTAAATTATATTGTATCAAAAATAATATGTTTCTGTTCACAGCTCTGTAATTATTCTTTGGGTTTTAGTTTTTCTAAACAGAGCCTTTTTTTTCTTCTTTTACTTGATGAAATTTCAAGATAAAGTTTGATGTATGTAAGTTGGGAAACTTGTGTTCTGTTCGTCTGGGTGGAAACAGTAAGCATGATGACCTCTACAGTGTGAAATATGAAAAGATGAAAGAAACCCACAACGTCTCTTTTTCGTGTTGTCAGAGCAGATCACCACTGTCCCTTCGCACCCCTCTCCCAATCGCAATCGCCGCCTTGACTAGACCGATTGTTCCGTGTCTGGTGAGTCCAGGGCAATGCTCTCTTCAGTTCAGACCCTAAATAGAACATAAAAGTATTTAAATGATCTACTCTTACCAGTACTGAAACATTTACAGTGTTTAGAGATATGGCAACTGTTATGAAGCACAAAAGGCTAAAAAGGTTTTAAAATGTTCGGAGTTTGCATTAAAGAGAATATCTATTATTTATCATTACCACCATCACCCTGCCTTTAAGCCAACGAGAATATTTTGGAAAATAGTTGTCGCATAAATGAATGTTGCTAATTGTAAAATGTACAGCTATTCTACTATGACCTGAACACAACGCATTTATTTATGGCACTTCTTAAATATGTTGGTATTATGATTCAATTTCAATCTTAGAATTATTGCTATCATTTTTAAAATAAAATTTTAAAATTAATTTTTAAATACTGAACGTTCGTGTTCCTGAAATTTAAAGCTCACAATTAAATAAACTCCCTGATCTTAATCGCATTAAGATGTGTGATCATATTTTCGTATATAAAATTAAAAAACTACTCAATGATAATAAAATAAAAATATTTAACTTGCCGCTATTAACTTTGGGCAAAGTTTAAATATATTATAATAGCCAGTTTATTGTGTGTGTTGCACCAAAATGTAATACAAGTCAAACTTTGAGACAAGAAATTTTTTTTTAAAATGACATTATAGATATCCAATAAAGTAATACGCTTACAATTTAAAAATCCAATAAACGCCATGGAAAATGTTTCAATGCAGTTTTCAAAAATAATCAAATCCAGCGTCGGTGAGTATAGTGAATGTCACAGAAAAAAAAAAACAATTTAGACAATACTGTGAGCGTAATTTAATGTAACGTAACATGGTCTGAGTTGCATGCAGGTAACGGAGAAGTACGATAAATTCTTAAATAAGGCAACCAGCGCTCCATTCGAGCCAGAGCGTAGGGTTGTAGTAAACATGTGAGGTGAAAGCTGGGGAGGTCAAAACTTTCACGGGTTGGGCTGTCAACTTGAATTTAAAATGACAGTCCACTAGCAGACCGCGTGGTATCAGCGTTTTTGTTTTTGTTTTATTCAGGGCTGTATTCAAAGATGAATATTCATTACTTAATTTTTCATTCCAGAAATGTAAGTTAATTTTAGCAATGGAAATGTTATTAAAGATGCACAAATTTTTTTCGTGTTTTAGAAACCCCACAATCAAAGTTTATTGCAGTTGTAATGATAAATAGTAAAACTTTTATTCAAAGATCTCATGCATACTTTTCAGGAAAATGAGCATTTAGAAGAGAGTAATATTCGTTCCGAATAAAGTCGTTTAAAAGTTTCTAATTTTTAGCGCAAGTTTCTCTACCTGTACAGTGCATTCATAATAAATAGAAATGTTCTATATGACATTTTACTTCAAATTTAAACGTATTATATTCAAATAAGCTGAAGTAATAGTGAAAGGAATTCTAATTTATCTAAACATCCCTTTGGTCTATTTTTATCTAGCAGTTTTACTTTACATAAGACAAAAACTGAAATTTTACTACAGTGAGAATATTTGAGTTACGGGCCGCCTGAGCACGGTTGCTTACTGGTGAAGTGCAGTCGCAGCAACCGAAAAAAAAGAGAGATAGAGTCCCAGCGCACAAAATTAGTATTTTTATTTTTGTGTTTTATAATTTTACTGAAGAGACTGAGAACGCTGCGGAATAAATTACCAGCGTCTGAAAAGGAATTTTCTGTATTTCATCTAACTTTTCTTCTGTAAGAACATGGCGGTTAGGAACACGTTTCTTGTCTCTTGCAACTTTTTAAAAGTTGGCAAACAATTTCTATAACTGTAATCGATTGCCTAGAACCCATTTACACGTTTAACCTACAAGGCTAGATTTATGTAGTAGTGTAACTAATTAAGAACCATCAACCACAAAATTACACACAATGAAAGCACCGAATAACACACGAACGCAAAACCACTCGCTGACAAAGCCTCTCTCAAATTAACTACAAGCTGCGATCTGCATATGCGCTATCGGGCTTGACTAGCTTCTCTCAATACGCAGTTTCGCCATGGCTGCCTTGAACTAAATAAGGTCATGTTTGTACCACAAGTAGATTCCCGTTTGTTTTAATGATCATATAAAGGTTACTACTGAATTATTTTCAAACATTTTCTAATGGAATTGATCAGAGGTAGCATAAGATATTAATCAATTAGTAATTAACCTTGAAATTTCATTTTTATGTTTTTGCCATAATTTTGGTTTATAAGTATAGCCATATATAAATATTGCCATTTATATATGATAACTTTAAGTCATAATAATAATAATAATAATAATAATAATAATAATAATAATAATCATAATCATAATCATAATTTTGAAATTCAATTTGTAATAGTAGGACTCTACTTATTTATCTTTTAATAAATATATTTTGGATTGTTATAATTATTTTGTGAAAAACCCACTTATATTGTGTTAGAGAACCTTTCTCATCTTTAGCTCAGCCATACACGTAGTTATTCTCTCGATAGAGGTCCCAAACTGTTGTCTGTTATATATAATATTTGAATAATGACTTAAAATTTACATATACATGCCTTCAACGGCACAAGTCAGCATGGAAACCCCCAGCGATATAATGAACTCGTCCAATTGCCTTCATTATTCCTCGTCATTGCATCTTGGCAATTGTGATCCAAATGTCGCATCATTAACAATGTACGTAACCGCTTTGGGTGTTCCTTGTCATAAATACTGGCAAACAGGTTGTTTCTTGAAAGTCGTGTAACATCAAAGTGTGGGACCCATAAATTGGTTGAAAAATTAGAGATAACAGGAAGCCTTCTAAGTCAACATTAAAAACCGAAAATTTTCCTGAAGAAACAATAAGGATTGTCACTATCAAAAGAATTTCGAAGAATTTTCCAAGAGACATATTCACATATTCCACGCGTCAAAGAGTAGTATAAAAAAACTATGCGTTTGCAGTGTGCCAAGTGCTCAACATTTAAGAGTGACGGGTGATCTGCTACCCATATATGCAGCTTTAACGCTTTCCGACTTCTTTGTTTGAAAGGGTACAAAAAATCTCCCGGCATAATCAAACTAGTCAAAGAAGATGTACGTCAAGAAATTCAAGCGGTTGACGTAGTTTCTAACAGACAAGTATACCAGAATTTAGAGAGATTGAGAAAATGTTCAGCATCTCCTGTTTTACATTGGTGAAGCTATGTATATATAAAATAACAAGGCATTATCTAAGTAAAATGAACATTTTATGCAATACAGAATCTCCTTATACAAAACATCATTATCATCAAACAAACATCACCTGACCCCATGGGCATTTGCTATAAAATCGTAATCCCAGTTAAGTATAATCTATCACATGATGTCATTAAGATCAGGTTTAAACATCTCGTCTAATAATTTGTAGAAATTTGCTTTGTTGTATTGTTTGGGGAAGAGAAGCTACAGCTAATCTCCCTTAACGTTCAATAATTAGCGCAGTAGTTTGCCGCTTGTATCCGAAACCGAAATTTGGTCTTCATTACCTTTGTACTGAATACAAATTAAGTTAGCTCCAGTTGTGGATATTACTTGTCTGTACGCACTTGTTACAATAATCTATGCGATTAATGCTTTAAAGGTTCACCAACCTTATTATTTCTTTAGAGTATTTGACATAAACTTTATAAGCAATGACCACAAACGCTTAAGTAGGTGAAATGCTCTTTATAACAGTGCAAAGCGTTAAAACATAAAGTAACAAAAAATTAGGATTTCAAATAAGGGTCAATAATAAGGTCCAATTATCGATCAATATTAATAATGATCTTTCAGTTTTCTTATTGTAAGTTTTGCTTTTCATAGGCATCAGATTCAATGGATGTAGCTCTGTTATTTACTGGTTCTATTAATTGTTTTAAATTTGGTTTAAGATTTATTCAAATTTATATGTTTAAACAGTTATTTTGGCACTATATCGCACATTAATAATTTTTCTAAATACAAAAATAAACTTTAATAGGTTTATTTTTCATAAGACCGGTTTTTAATGCTTTGGGGTAAAAGAATGATAATAATAAAGCTATCTAGGGAAACAAAAGCATCAAAGCATACCTTGAACGTTCTAGTTCTCGCAAAGACAAATGTTTGTATGTTTCGCAGACCTAAGTAAATACATAAACCAAAATCAATTGCAATATAAAATTTGGTAGTAGTAGTAGTAGTAGTAGTATTAGTAGTAGTAGTTTAAGTAGTAGTAGTAGTAGTAGCAGTAGTAGTAGCAGTAGTAGTTGTAGTAGTAGTAGTAGTTGTAGTAGTAGTTGTAGTAGTAGTAATAGTTGTAGTAGTAGTAGTAGTAGTAGTAGTAGTAGTAGTTGTAGTAGTTGTAGCAGTAGTAGTAGTAGTAGTAGTAGTAGTAGTAGCAGTAGCAGTAGCAGTAGCAGTAGCAGTAGCAGTAGCAGTAGCAGTAGCAGTAGCAGTAGTAGCAGTAGTAGTAGTAGCAGTAGTAGTAATAGTAGTAATAGTAGTAGTAGTAGTAGTAGTAGTAGTAGTAGTAGTAGTAGTAGTAGTAGTAGTAGTAGTAGTAGTAGTAGTTGTACTAATGGGCTTTTATTATGGCAGGTTTGCAAGTACACAAATGTAAATATAACTGTAGATGGGTCTTACGGCCGTACATGCTAATACTGCACTTTTAACAAATTAATATACGTTATATTCAAGAACGGTAACATTAATTCCTACACTCGTATTTATACATACACGCCAATATACCTACATCATACATTTAATGTGAATAATCTCATATACGTACAAACAAGCGTAGAGCTCTTATCCCGATATTCCCTTCCTGTTTACTCACCTTCCTTTCCCGACCCCTCTCTCTCTTCTACAGTCATTACCCTTTCTGTCGGGTCTTCGCTAGAAATATTCCGGATTTGTAAATGCTCATTTCTTAAAAGTTCTGTTTGCATTCTGACAGAATATGCCTTCAGGTATAGCTTTCTCTGTACTGTGGGAAAATTCTTACCCCAAAATTAATTATTTATTTTCTTTCCAAGCACCCAATCTGAGTCTTGCGAGACTACTTCTCTTTTCTTTTCCGCAGGCTACTAAATAATCCCTCCTCTCTCATACTTAATCTATTTGAGCCTACAGGTTAAGCGATACCTTTTCTGCACATTTTATTTCGTTACCTATATCTCGCAAATAGCTGTTAACTATCTTCCAGCTATTGCGCGTAATGGTCTGTTCTCTTAAATAAATATACCCCACTCCAATCTGTTCTAAACCTTTGCTTATTTTTGTTGTCAACACACAATTCTGATTTGCTCATTCACACACAATGCTCGCAGAAGTGCTTGATGCACCTATATTATTAACCAAAACTTAATGGTTCTAATTTTTAAATTTACTCATTCATTAAACATACCAAACATTTTAGGTACTGCACAATTTTCTGTATACCTCCCTACCTGTAGTATCCGGTTTAGAAACTGCGTTTGTACCTGATTCAATTCCTCCGTTATTTTTTTTTTTTCCCCATTCCCGAATTTCCATCACGTACGTCATAATTAACCAAAAGTCACTCTGTACGCCATGTCCATTGTTCTTAGCTGTGTTTACGGTATTTTAGCAAAATCTTTGATACTTCCATATTTTTTAACCTGCACTTGGATTTTGTAATGCCTATGTGTTTTAGCCAGCTATCATGGCTAAAGCGGCCCCAAATATGTGAATTTCTTCATATTTTCTAATGTCTGTCCCACATAAAACTTCTCTTTCCTGCTGTATACCACATGATTCTTGAATGTTAAGAGTTTTAGTCTTTTCCTCATTGATTGCCATTCCCCATTCCTGACAATTCACCGTTAAGCAGTTTAGTTTTCTTTGCAGACTGTCAGTTGTTGTGGACATCAATATTAGATCATCCGCATAAAGGAGATCTGGTATGTAGATGCTTGCTCTATTCGGGGCGGTAGTTTCTGCAACCACATTTTCTCTTAATGTCATATTGAAAAGGAACAGCGATAGGATACAGTGTGCCCCACTCTTTTCAGTGTTATTACAATTTTTAAAATTTATCCTGATCATATTTTACACAGAAATATACAATAATTTTAATGCCTTGATCATTTTAAGCACACAAAGGAGCTTGTAACAAAAAAACGCATAAACTAGAAAAGTGTCGATCGAATAATAAGAAAGGCAAATTTGGAAAAACAATTAGTAAAAATAATAAAAATTAAAATAATAATTAAATAAATACAAAAGTTGACATTGTGTTAAATATAAATATTTTTGAAAGAGCTTCTGTCATCTTTAGCCACAGAAAACCTTGAACCGAAAGAGCTATGAAAAACTTCAATGGGCATAGTATATCACCACATGTCTAAAGAATGAAAGAATTAATGTGAACTAAAAAATATTTCCTAGTTTTTTACATGACAATTATTAGTTCTGAATATCCATTAGTGTGTAGAAATGCTCTCTACAAGAATGATTTTTAGGCGAGATGACTTTTTGAGAATTGCCAAAACTCCAGCGATAGAGAAGGCGTTCTCATAAGCAATTTCATTCCAATTATATGATAAATATATAAAGTATTCACAGATACATTGAGATGCCCAGTGATTAGCCTCATGTGCACTGGTAGGCATCTTGCAGACAGTAACATTTATAAGGAATAGTACAAAAAATCCTCTTTTTCTTCTTCATTAAGTTTTTCCCTCATCCAGTACTGAAATTACAAGCCAAGTTCCGTGATAGAAACCTGATGGGCAGTTAGACACGGACTTGTGAGCGGGAGGTCTGGGATTCGATTCCCACTAGGACCGTCCTGCTTGACTGATATTTTTCCACGTTCTCCTCAGTCCTTATAAATGGCAAATGCTGGGGAGGAACCCTAAAATTAGGTCTGTAACGTTTCCTTTCTTTAAAAAAATATGCTTCCCCAGTTTATCATTTCATCTCATGTATCATCAGTGCCCACAGCCTGTGATGCCTCAAGAGTAAAAAAAAAAAAAAAAAAAAAAACACGCGCGCACACACACACACACACACACACGGGGGACGCACGCTGATAGATTCCTTGCAGATGGTCATTTCAATGTCAGGGTCGCCTCGAAGGCACCACCAACACAGAAGGACACAGATAAGCACATAAAGACAGCACGCTCATGAACATTAAAATGGAAGGTTCGTTAGTGCAATGAAGACAGCCACGAAAACTGAAGTCAAGTTATTTGACCTCACAAATTCTGCCAGTTCCAAGCGTTTATACCTCAGCCAAACAACTCGGTCCAGAAAAATTTAAGAGCTAATTATTATCTTAGATCAGGATTCGTTATTTTCATGCAGGGCCGCGAATTTTGATACAGGGCAAAATTATTAACATAAAAGATAGCGTCACATTTGCTGTGATGACACAACTTCCCCAATCTGAACACGATTAAAAATGTTTGGTAAATGCTTAAGCATTGCATTGAAGTGTTAACAAAAAGAACCGGTTTTGTACCAAAACATTTTAAACACATGATATCTAAACGCTAAATAAAACAATAAACAACATTTAACGTACGTCTGGAAGGGTAAATGCTATAATAAACGCAAAAGAAATGTTGATGAGTTTACACAAAGGTCATATGATAATTACAACAAAATTAATGCAGTTGGTGATTTTATATTATATTAATGCCTAACTATACTTTCATCTTTCACAGGATTGGGTAATAAAGCCACAAATGAATAAAGTAACCAAAAGATGATAACTTTGCCAATTATTATTTTATCAGAGGATTAAAGATGGAACTTAGTTACCTGTTGTTATTCATTGCTGCCAACTTTATAATTGTTTACTACCAAACTTGTAGAGATAAAGTATATAAATTACTCGTTGTTTTTAAACATTTGCAGATTGTTGCACTCTTATTGATAAAACATATTCTTTATATCTAATCTCCAGCAGTCCTAAAAGGCAGATGAGTTGTTCATGATGAATATATACTAGAAAAAAAATAAGAACAACAAAGAGACGAGAAAGGTCATATGTGCTATAACAATCATAGGAAATAATAAACCTGTAAAAGATACACAGAACATTGTTTACAGTTTCTTCAGGGTTAGATGTGTTCAGACGTAGGCAATTGAAATCGGTGTTAATTGGTAAGTAGCGTGTTCCTACAGAGTTGGAATGCATCATTTTAATAATCCTAAATTGCATAGGTTCTGTTATTTTTAAACTTCATGAATGTAGTAATATGTTACTCTACAATTGTTCATGTTCTTTATGGTGGATTTTAAACATCGACTTTCTCTTCACATCCTAAATTCAGAAGGAAAATATATCACTCTACTTTTTTGAGAAAGAATAAGGCTATTTTACATTCTTGTTAACGCTTCAAGTGTATGTGATCCTGCGATACATTCCAGGTAACATTTACATATTTCAAACCTCCAGAGAAGCTAAAATACCTGTGAAGAAATCTGTAAGCATTTAAAAATAAACTTAACAAAATGCATTAAGCGAATTTTAGTGTGCATTAATCAGATAAATATGAGGAACACAGATAACACATTTCTTTTATAGCCTTGAAATAAGTGTATTCAGTTAGCTACTGGAAAATTATTTCTTGTAATGCCTTCATGTTTACCTCGTTATAACGCATAATTAATAGTCACGTTTGTGGAAAGCAATGTAAACACATCACTTAACGATACGGTGCAAGCGTGGCGAAAAATATAAGAAATTTAAAAAGGTTTCGTTGAAAAAAAAGAACCCTTCTGTGAAATGTTGTTTATTCCTCTTCGATTGGCTCTTGCTACTTATCTGGCATCCAAGCTCTGCCATGAAAAATGTTCTTCATGCAATGCATTCAGGTTTATCGTGTTTGCTTCGAGAGACCGAAGTTTTCCTCTCCCTTCACAAGTAAACGTAAAAAGAAAAATTCAGTCTTCAGTGTGATAATCTCTCTCCCTCTCTTTCCTTTTCTTTTTCCTTTTACTTTGACGTCATTTAATATTTTGAAGGGAAATTCTGAGACAGGGCATAGAAAACTGAAGTTAGTGTGTACTAAATTAACGGAGAAAGCTGAAAATAAAGTGCATGCGTCTATTGTTACACTTTATTTATTGTTTTTTGTTCTTTTGAAAAAATAGGTAATTGTATAATTTTTAAATATCATTTCGTCATGGATATTTAGAGACAAAATTAAGTCTCAGAATTTTAAGATTAATTTTGTACTTGTTTCAGTATAACGTTACTGAGCGCAGAGACTCAGGCGGTAAAGTTTAGGACTCGTATTCTGTTCAAATCCCTTAGGACCTGCTATCGTGCTGTTGGGTTCTTATGGTTTCCCCAGGTCGCTTAAAAATAGGACGTGCATTTTATTTCCACAATTTTTCTGCTCATTTCGTAAGTTCTATCCCTGGTGCTGTGTTCAGTTTGACGGTGGCTTGCACTTTGGAAAGGTTACATCGCCTGGTGTTGAAGGGGTCCTGAGGCGTTTGAATTTCTGAGAGGTAGGGTACGCAGTATCGGGGTGTACTATTTAGAAACGATAGTAGGGACCCTTAATACCACAGTCCCTGAATCTTGGTCACCCGTGGCTCTCTCATCTTACCCTTTCTTTACGGAGATAACAAAAGCAAGGATGAAGTACCGAAATTTCTTTCTCTTTTCCTATCAATCAAATTGAATCCTGTACACCATTAATATTTCTTATAACTGTTTAATGCTACCATAAAACCCATCTAAGCTATCATAACGAAAAGACATATTATTTCTAAAGACAAATATCTATGTCTTTGTGCACTCAACTATAGGTATGCCATATAAGGCCATAAACTAGCAAATTACACACCGAATTTTAATCTCTTTTCTTCTTTCTCTCACTTAAGTAAATATCCTCCCACACGAACATCTCAGGAATGTACTCAGCTACTGCAAATAAAATGATCCAAAAGACAATATTCTTTGTTCAATCAACTACAGGGCTTACAAAATATGTCCTTACCGCTCGGATGAGGTTTTGCGCCTGTACTCCGACATGATCATTTTGGTGGAACCAGCCTTATCTGAAAAGAACAAAAGCTGTGGGTCAATTCACTGTTCAATCACCGATGAAGGAAGTCACTCACAAAAATTCACACGAGCTACGGGATCGCCTTGTCGTAGAGAACGGGCACATATAAAGAAAAATAAAAAAATAAAAATATATATAAATATATTTAAATTTCTTAAAGAAACAACCTCTAAAGCCCAAATCCTTTAATTTGAGTTTTAACAATTTGTTACAGTATGTGCAGAATTCATTGAAACCCCAACTTCTTGTGCTAATATTGGTAATGATTTTGTTGGCGAATATTCAAGAT
Organism: Metallyticus violacea; assembly: GCA_030762175.1. Taxonomy (NCBI): domain Eukaryota; kingdom Metazoa; phylum Arthropoda; class Insecta; order Mantodea; family Metallyticidae; genus Metallyticus; species Metallyticus violacea. The sequence continues at coordinate 57,715,572 of CM060840.1, forward strand.
TTGCGTCAATTTTGTCTAATTTATCTTCTGTTAAAACTGTACGTCTTCGCGTGTGATTTTTGTTTTGCAATTAACCAGTATATCAAATATATTCATAATATAATGAATTGCAGTTCTGAAAGCATGCAATTGTGCAGCGAACTTCTGTATAAATTTATCACGAACGCGACGAGCTGATTAATACTTATAATAACAATTACCAGGAAAGTTCATTGCTCTGAAGTTTGCGCAAATGAATGACTGGACTACTCCCAAATGACTAGGCAGACAGGCGGCCGTAAGTGGGAAGGCGAGCGGGCCTTGGCCGAGACTCAAAACTCCGTGCGAACCGTAAAGATATATAACTTGGCAGTATTAAAATAATACTCTAAAATACCTTAATTTTACATTAAATGAAATTATATTCAAAATAAGAACATTCTATGTAATAATTAATGTAAGGTGATCAAAAGTAGAATATTGGTGAGGAAAGTAATTAAAGAAACAGTTACACCTTTGACGACAGCAAAATTATGTTGTTAATAGATTAAAGCTTATTAAAATAGATATATTAAAGCCATCTAATCGCTATTTAGAACAAATAATAAGCGCTTGTTGAATGTATATGATTTTTTCAAATATTCCACAATTAAACATTTACATATTTCCTAAAAAATACAATTTTATTCTCTATTAGTATCCACGACTTGTTCCATTCTTTTGAATTATACGTGCATGCACCAGATTTTTCTGCTATTAAAATACAGTTCGCGTAAATGTTGAAATTACGCCGCCTGCCGACATAATTGAACTATTTCACTTAGGTATATTGCTTTAATATAATTAAATATTTCACATTTTCAATAATTCAGACCGCTTCCTTGATAAAGTGATTGGCATTGCTAATTGCTAACTAGGATATCTACATTTTCTACATTTTCTAAGTTAGGAAGATATGGAGCAGGATCCATTCAGCCTCGTGAGGACAATTGGGGAGCTACCTGATAGAGCGGTAGCGATCCCTAATCAAACCGCCACCTGATAAGGACCGGCGGGATATGGTTTGCTGATCACATGCCCTTCTGCATTTCTGAGCTCTACCAGTGATGTCACAAGACGGAGATAGAGGACGCAGCGATCGCTGCTGTAGGCCAAAAGCCTGTAGTAAATAAAACGCATTGAGAAACGACAAATATTAATCAGGTATCTTTGTCACTGAAGATGTTGGAAATATGGACCTTTGTTATACATTTTTCACATAAGACTTGCGTTCACACGCAGTAACTCTTCTGAAATTAATTCAATATCTTATATTCTCCAATTCTTCCACTCCTTGTGGGCTTTATGTTTACATTATTTTTGGAATTCTTCATAGATATAAATATATAAAGCACGTACACTAAGACAGACGTTTTTGTTAATGACCTTGATTAAAATTTTAAATTAAAGGTGCAAGTCATTATCCGCTGTAGCATAGTCTTCTTGATAAACTTCGTATTTACATGCGATATCGAATAATTTTCCGAAGAACGGCTTCAGTACTTTGTCCTATAGTTCAGTATATTGATAGTATTTTGCTAATGAAATTATGCTTGGTCAATGAAGAACATTAAATGTAGACCAACACCATTCTAGAGCCAGTTTTGCCAGCAGTTTCTGAATTATTTTAAACGTTAAAAGTCTGAGAACATTCCAAGCTGAGGTTTGTGAATTTCTTGTTTCTCGAGCAGGCAGTTGTTGGACTTCAATGTCAAGTTTGTGCACGGCAGGCACATGACAGTTTATTTACGGCTTTACATTGGCAACAGATCCCATTTTCATAAATTTATGAACGAGGTAAGGTACACTATTTGTGTGTGGAGCAGCAACGTGGGGGTTTAACTTAAAAAACCTCCTGAATTCTAAAGGTACTTATGTTGTAGCATCGAGCAGGGTGGTTCATATGGGAACGTTTGAGATTCGCATTCGTGAGTCTCTGGTTCAATATCCGTTGGGCTGCCATCCCAATATAAAATGTCCTCCGTAATCAAAGCAGCTGCTCAGACTGAGTTCGTGGGAGAATCAAGGTCACAACGACATGTAAACAACGCACTCTGATGGAATAGAAACCATAAAAGTCATTGTTTATGTTATTTTTCTGTTCCAATTAACCTGTGTAAGAATCAATAGCGAAAATTACTAAAAGACTATTTAAGATATACATTTTGAGGTTACGATTACAAAAACTGCCAAAAAACGAATTTGACAGTGATCTTGATGATATTAAATAGATAAGACATTCTTTGGTATATATCGTATTTATATAAAACATTTATTATTAAAGACTTATTAAATTTTCTAGATGAACTTTTAAATTGGTATGTAACTTCTGACAGATTTATACATTATATCACATTATACCACATCACCCGTTCTCTGGAATATCTATTTTAGAGTGTCTTTGGGATAAAAAAATCACAATTTCTATATACTCTTGGCTGATTGGACTTTCTTATAAAAGACCAAGGGAAGCTGTATGAGCATTAATGTTTATCTACACCATAATTAACTGTATATTCTAAAGAAACATGCGTAAAAGAATCGCAAAGATTTTACTCATATGTCATAATATATGATGATGTATTGTTCTCTAAAGTGTATTTAGGAATGAAAACGAAGTTTTTCCATTATTTTTGTATCATGTTGGGCATTTTAAAAAATATCTCGTTTTATACATATATCACAATAACTAAGACGTAGAAAAGGGATAAAACACTTAGACACAGATTATCTAAATGTTTTATCCTTTTTACTTGCATTGTTCATAGTTTACTCTACTTTTCATTTATATACACTTAAAATTGCTTTTTAAAACTACATATTTTGGCATACAGATTCTAAATCCAATCTAAGAAATCACGTTTCTTAAAAGTATTTCAAGCGTCCTTTCACCACATTTTTCCATTTAAGTAATTATTAGCAATACGATTTTCCCTCTATTTGTAACATGCTTTAAAAAAAGAAAAACAATAAAAAGCATATACAGTTGAAAAATAAGTTTGCTTAAAGTCACGTCAGACCCCAAAAACAAAGACATGCATAAGATAATATCTACAAATACAAACAAAACATTATCAACATAAGTAAAATACAAGCGGTTCTAAACTTGATAAAAATACAACTTATACAGATTAGAATGCAACTAATGCCGAACATATTGGTGATAAAACACGATAAGGAATGAATCTTGACACGACCTATATTTATGTTTACTTTTGGGGTCATATCAAAAAACGTATGGTAATACCTCTTAATTGCAGCTACGCATTATACACCAAAGTGCAGGAAGTTCATTGATTTATATGATTTAAAACTTCTATCTATATTTCAGGGGGAAAATTGTTTTCTTTTGTTTCACCCTTAACGCCACGGGTGTTGTTCTTGTACTTGTTTAGTAACTGCGATCAATAAAATATGCCATAAATAAGGTTCTGTTTGTTTAAATAGGTCCTATTATAATGTATTCATCTCTTTCGTTACCTTAACAATACAGAGATCAATTTTATTGATAAACATTTTATTCACAACGATCTTTAAGCTGAAAGTACCTAAATGTGCTTATAGTTATTAAAAAAATGCAAAGCGAAAAATGTTTATCAATTAATTCTATCAGAATATTTTAACACCGGCGCATTAATATAAACGACATAAAAGAATGAAAAAATGTCAAAAGATTTATCAAAGACCTGTTCTATTTAATCTTTTATTTTTTGCCATTAAGTCATTTGCACTGCATATAATAAATCTAAAAGTAAAAAGGAATTGCAGGTCTATGGTTAAAAGTTGGATAGAACAATTATGAAGAAATAAATTTGAAAGTTAGTAAATGTGTTGTGGCAGCTTATGTAAGACAGGATATTTGCATTGTTTATACAGTACTAGGCATATTTTACCAAGAAAAATTAAGTTTTTAGTGTAGTCTACTTTTCATTATAAATATAAAAGACAAGACTGCATTTATTCAGTTTTATTATTATTATTATTATTATTATTATTATTATTATTATTATTATTATTATGCTTATTATTATGACAGGACCACTCGAATATACTCTACCAGGATTGAAGGAAGAACTCGAGCGTAAGCAACCATCTATTTACGCCCGGGTAAACAGTGCCTTTAATTCTTCATCAAGAAGAAAATTAACTTTTGTGAGCAAAGATGCGCCTGATATTCCTGGCCCTGGAGCTTATAAACATCAGGTAATTAATTCAAAGATTTATAGTTAAGTTAATATTCCCGTTCGTCAAGAGAGGAATTCAGTAAAATTCAGAGAATAATAAAACAAAACTCCTAAGTCAATAACCTAAAGGCAGTAAAAGTATATATCAAAGGTAATATAACAATAAAGATACAGAAGAAGCATCAAAAACGAACTTTTGACATTACCACAACGCTTTAGCGTCAACGCTGCATCTGACATAATTGTACTTCGGAAAATGTTTATTATACTCAAACAAAAAGCTAACAGTTGCCCCGGATTGTGGTCAAGTTGGTAGTTCCATCTTTGTGCACGTTTAAGAATAAGCCGCACATGCTTGTTTCGGTATCTGCGTAGTTGGCTTTTTCCTCCGGTCACATGATTCGATTGACATGGAGTGTCCGCTGTTTACACCGAGTAGATTAGAAGGCATTTGGACATCGAGCAGCGCAGCGGTTGGAGTTATTCTCTTGGCATTAACATTTTTAATAAATGACTTTTGATTCCTACATGTCAAATATCTGGCGAGTTATATGTTATAACTTTTATAACCTTTATTTTACTGATAAGTAATGGTGATTTGTTGACTTTAAAACAGTCATATACACCTTGTAGCAAGTAATTCAGTTTTGATATTAAATTATTAATGTTTATTATTACACTGATATCATCGGGAAAGAGAAGAATGTCAGCTATATTTTTATTGCCTAAGGGCAGATAGTTAATGTAAACTGAAAATAGTATTTTATATTTAATAATCCCCCAATCTAAAATATTTCAGTTACTTTTATGATGCATTTATTTGAATCCTTTATTTTCTACTATTTAGATATGTGATGAACCATTTAAGATTTTCTTTTTATCCCATAGAAATTTACTTTTCATTTTATTATGTTGTAATTAATACAGTCAAACACTTTGGCTAGTTCACAAAATATTCACATTTTGTCTAAATCATTATTATACTTTACCTTGTGTGGCAAAGTCATATTTTTACCACCTAGAAGGAAAGTGCAGGAATCATTAACCGAGCTATTTCTGCTTGCCGAAAGGGGCAGAAGATCGTTGTTGATAAATTCTTCGAATATCTGCATTTTGGTTCTTTATGTGTTTAGGAGATGCCTGTTAGGTACTGATATTTAAGTTTTATTGCCTAAACTTCACTGATATTTTTAATAGTGTTTAACACCAGTTCTTACTGCTATGGCAATCCAGGTGGTGGACACTGATGATAATATGAAATGATAAACTGAGAATACTTTTTAATTAAAACAAGGAAGCATTATAGGCCTAAGTTTAGAGCATTTGCCATTTATGGAGCATGAGGAAAACCAGGAAAATACATCGATCAGGTAGGAAGATCTTGGCACAAATTAGAACAAACGCATTTAACAACTACCTCAAATCACTGTAGATCTTAATTGCTTTGTTGTTCAATTTACTGTTATCGTTGTGTTTCACGCAACGGAAGGGTGCTCGCTTGTGATCTAGCCAAAGTATGAAAAATTAAATAAAATACACTGTGCAAATTAGTTTAAGTGAAATGCTTAAATAACAAGTAATAGAGTTAGGATGATAATACCTTTAATATCGAAACATTGTTGTTGTTCGTGAGAATCTCATATATCCACTTTGTATCACAGAAGTAATTAAATGTTCGACTTTTCTTGCTGCCTTCCTAGCTATTTGCTTTAGTACCATGATCCCATTCAACTACCTCTCAGCGGATCAATATAGCTGGAATTTGTTCGTTGGCTAGCCAATGGTAGTTGTTTGCGTTTTCTCGAGCATTATTCTAAAGCTAAACTGTTGCTGCTGAAATACTTTTCTAGCTTTTATTTCTTCTGAAATCAGGTACACTTTTAGTAAAAACCGCTCCAATCCTCAGAGCATAATATGGGGCATCGACAGTAGAGAAAATGGCGGCAATCGAAGTTCAGGCATGTTACTGCCATTAAGCACACGGGTGTGTAGCAGTTACGCGGTTCATAGTTGGAAGTAAATCAACAATTGCGTTAGTTTTATTTTTTATTAAGTTAATATTGAAATTACACCAGGAACTTAATTAGTCGAAAGTGTTTAGTACAACATGGGTCGCTCTTTTTGTGTACTCGTTTGTGCCTATAATTACGCCAGTGCACCACGTACTACCATATTTAATTTTCCTAAAGAGCGGTCATTAGCGAAGTGGATAAAGAGTATACACCGTACATATTTTGAAGTTAATGATAAAACTGTAGCCTTGATCAAAATTCTTGGTTATAGGAAGCATTTTCCATGTGTAATTTTGCCTAATCTGCCATCATATGTGACTATGATACTTAGCAAGAAGAACGTATGAAGCGGGTTCTGTAGCGAGATGAAGAGACTTTTAATGAAAGGTGTTAACAGGATGTTATGTTTCGACTCCTTTGTGAGTGAAGTTAAGAAATATGGTCATTAGCTATGACCAAGGAAGATTGTGTCCCTTTTCATTAAAATGGATGATTATAAATATGATGTTGTCCCATCTATGTCGATTAGGTTTAAGGTGTCCTGTAATTTGAAAGTTAATGTATTTTATAAATACTTGTGACCACCTTTGGAGAAGTTTATAATACACGTTATTTTATGTTTCGTTTACATAAAAACTGTTGTTTTTTAAGTTGCAATTTATTTTTTCTTCCTGTTTATTATCAACATGTGCATGAATGAACAAGTTTAAACCATATATTCATTGCTTTTGTTAACAATTCAGCATATAGTTTATACTGTAATCAAATTACTATATGTTATAAAACTGCATTAATAAATCTATTGAAGATTAAAAACTTATGTATATAGCTAATTTCAAACATACAAAATTAACAAGTGTTTTGCACTAATTAAAGACTATTAATGAGATTCAACAACGATGCAGTGATTATCTTTTGAGTTGGACACAAATGCGAAAAAAAGAAAATACGGGCTGAAGTTAAACACTTTGAAAGTTACAGTTATGAGTTGATAATTTTACTGCTAATAATTTTATAAAAATATGCACACAAACGTAAGCAAAATACTGTACATATACAACAGTGTGTTGGTTGCAGTCTTTTGAAGGCCAAGGGTAGTCTCAAGCTTCTTTTTTAGCAAACAGCAATATCTGTATGTTCAATGTTTCAAAGATCAACATCGTCGAAGGTTGTAGTGTTTCAAATTTGGGTTTTACAATTATTGGAATAAATAGCATTGACTATCAAATTGCATAAGATATTAAGTTTATAAAAATGTTTGGTTAAAGGTGTAAATATTTTATGGATATGTACAAAAGTAATCAACTCAAAATTGATAAACTGATATACTGATCAACTCAAAACTCAATGTATTGAAAGAAAAAAATAATATTACTGTTGAAATGGATAAACTCAGAGAAGCGCTAGAATTTCGAGAATGTATCATATTAATGAATCTGGAAATTAGAAACACAATGAATGATGAAACAGTACTCCAAAGAATTGAAAACAGGAGCCTTAAATGGTTTGGCCATATGATGAGAATGGGAGACAATAGTGTGTGAATAGCAACCACCAGGAAGATGAGGAAAAGGAAGACCAAGAAGTACTTGGAGCAATGAGATTATGGAGACAAGGTAAGACGATGCTTAACACTCGAACACACACACACAGGATAGAAGGATGTGGAAGATCGGGACAAGAAGACGTAGTAGTAACATAGACAAAAATAATGAAAGTGGGTTCTTCATATAAAGAGACGTTACTCAAATGATTATAGATTAAAAAATCACTCTATACTGAGTCGATCCTGGTGGTGTAGTGGTAACCATACTTGCCTTCTAAACCCAAGTCGCTAGTTCAAAACCGGCCAGGACCGATGGATTTTTTCGGGGTAAAAAGTATGGCTACCTTCGGAAGGGAAGTAAAGCCGTGGGCCCCGTGTCGTAGATTTACGGCACACTAAAGAACCTCGAGCCTAAAAGAAGAGGCCTTTGAGCAAAATTTGTCGGCCGTTTCACGCCCAGAATAGAATGTGACGCTGAAGACCTGAGATGTTAAAGAGCGTCCGTAAATAAACCGAAGCAATAACCAACTCTATACTGACCGAGTGGAACTCACAGTTAGAGGATATATGCAAGCGCACAGTTAATGACTCATTGTTTTAACATCCAATAAAATTCAGAGATAGAAGTTGAAGTAATTTTCTTTCACGCAACTTTCTGTCTTTATCAGTCTATATGTTCATTTCCTTACTTATTTAATGTGGTAGCTTGGACATTTTAATATAATGCCAAGTGTTTCCATTCTCAAATTACTTGTTTAAGATTTCTCTATAAACAGCCAGATTAACACAATACGTAAGTTTAGATTTCCTTTTCTGTTTTATTTTGCAAGCAGTGAAACTACCATTCTGCAACTCTGTTATTCTCATTTTCCCCTTTAAATTCTCAAAATACAGCTGATAGCTTACGATCCATGGCAGCAAATTCAAATAGCTTTTACTTAGGTATGAAAACTCGTGCTTCGATCAGCGGTAAAGCTCTATGCAAGGCCTCAATCATGATCTGATGCAGCTCAACATTGCAGCAAGGTGGTGCGAAGTACAGTTATGTCCATTTTATTCCTCTCCTCTGGGTAGGCTTTCCACAGACCGTCCATAGGTCACGGTCTTCTGCTTCCAAAGACTATTTTCACTAATTAAATACATGGAAATCTATTGCTAATGCATCAAGTCATTCAAAAAGTGTGTCGCTGTAGGGATGAAATGTATTCGCGTTTCTCCCTTCATATCCTCCAAAAAATGGCGGATTGAAGTAGACATATGACTTATGTTTTATCCTGATGCAACCAAACCTCTCTTTAGGGTGAAATTCTGGTTGATGATGGCGTTCACAACTGTAACTGAAGTTCTCTGTGTTACCGGATTCTGGCCTTGACCTTCCAAACTATCTGGCGGGTACGGCTGGTCGTGGTTTTTCTTGCCTTATGGAATACGTCCCATTCTGGTATTACATTTTTTTTAAGCACACATGAGTTGGTGAAATTGTATCTCTTACATTACTTGATAATCTTGGAATAAAAGTAGTTTTTGTATCGGAAAGGGCAGTATATACCCTTCCCCGAACAATTTCATCATTAACGCCATTTTAAGCGTCAGGTACGACAACACATTACAATGCACAGCTATGTAATGGTAACACTGCCGTAGGTAGATTCAATTTTATAGGTTTGGCTCTACTGTGAAATTCTAAATTTGTTACCATAGATCGCAAGCACTCGTAGGTCCGTTAAATTACTGACTCTAAACATACAAAAAAAAATTGCTAAGTGTGGCATCTTATGACAGCAGGAATACAGGCTTGAATGTTTCATAGAACATTATCGACAGTGATATATGAACTACTATAAATAACATCACAAGTGCGCAAGCAATACAATAGCTTAATGTAGATGGTCGCGTTGACACCTTCAGAACAAGTATCGATTCGGTAAATCATTACGTTAATTTGAGTATGTTGACCACAGGCATGGTGCATTTGCTTAATTGCTTTTAAAATGCAAAAGCCTGTGGTATTTGACATGGCTCAATGGTGGGGATTTATCGCAAATTTTCACAAAACTCTCGTCCGGCAATAAAGTTTCGCACTTTCCAATGCTACTTTTCTGGTAGCCGTTATTATTGTGAAATCTCCAATAAAAGTCAGAATTCCGGGATAGCATATTCTAAGAATGTAAGCTCTGCAAACATTTTTACCACTTGGGGCAAGAAATAAAATACAAACTGCCTAATTTAATCTATTTTGAGGAAAGAAGATTGTAAGAAATTTTTCATTATAAAATCTCAATTAGGGTCTTTTGCAAAATCTATTAACTTGATTAAGTATATCTTAAGCTAATATTTCTGATGCATAAGCCCTCAAATACTTATTTTAATAGTTTTATAAGCCTTGCTTAGTTATTAACATAGACAGATGTGGCTTTTGATGAGCTAATATTAACAATATTAATTTAGCTAATAAATGGAATATATAGAACTTGTTTTTAAAGCCAAGTTTAAAAGTATATTCTAATGGTAAGGTTGTTAAAGTGATACTTTGGTAATATAATTTTAACTGAGTTCCCTTGGTTTTTTAACTTTTTTGATGATCAGTTTTGTTACAAATTTGCATTGTTTAATAAATATTAAAACAAATCATATCTCTCGACGGTTCAAGTGTGAAAATGTAGAATATTTCTGTAGTAGAATTCATTTTCAAATAAGTTTCCTAACAGCATTACTTGCCTTAACCTTTCGATATTGGTTCCTCTTTGACTTTATTATGCTTTCTTTCTATATCCTCTTCTTACTACTGTATTATTTTGTTTGATATTGCTCCACACTTGTTACCTTTGTGTTCTGTAGCTTTACAAGTGCATAAATTTTAGATTTTTTTTTAATGGTGTGTAATGTCCTGTTTTACTGTTAAGGCATCACAAGTGGTGGGCACTGATAATACATTAGATAAAATTATTGGAAAAGGATTTTATAAGGAATAAAAAGTTCCATGCAAGTCTAGAGTACACCTCCGGCATTTGGTCTGAAGAAAATTTGGAAAATCCTCAGTCAGGGAGGGCGGTCCTAGCGGGAATCGAATCCCAGGCTTCCCGCTCACAAGACCGTATCTTAACAACTTCGGCCACTCGTGGCAATGTAGTCGATTTTAAAACCACAAAATTTTACTTATTTTACTTATTCTAGATATATTTCGTTTTCCTATATATTCTTTTTTGGTTATTCAATATTTTTTGCAGCTTAAGAGCATCTATTTCATCCGTTATATGTACTGTCTTCCAACTCTTGAAATATGAAACATATTTAGTAGCTTGCTGGATGCAGAGGGCATTAGTAATCTATCTACCTCCTGTACCATTAACATAATTTTTATTGCTTTTATGTGTACATTGGTTCTTCATTTAACATATCTTGAAACCTGAAGAAGCAAATATCTAAGTTATTGCCGGATCTTTATTTCCTTTCTATAAACTCCAAACTGGTTTTTAGAAGTTTTCAAAGGTGAAAGAAAGATGGAAGAGACTAAACTTACATTTGCCTTAGTGACTAGGAAAACCACGAAAATAAAATAGATTGGGCGGTAGAACAGAAATCTATCTCATGTCTCCGGTATCCGAATATTGGATTTAATCTTGGTAACTTCAAATCTAATGGCTAGGTTTAAAATTCATATTTAAAATCCCCAAGGATTGCTACCCTTGAATGCCCATGAAACGGACAATCATATCAGGGAAATCTTGTTTCACAAACTTACTCAATGGCTGGAGATGAGAGAATCTAAAAGTAATTAACAACTTGAAAGCAGTGTATGGAATTACATTAAGCAACAGTTAACACCTAAGAATACAGCGGTAACAAAGGCGGAAGGCATTCTCTTGCAATGGCGGAAGTGTCACCTGTTTCTCAAAAGGAAGACTTCAGACCTCTCTCCGGGGTAACAAAGTTCTCAATGGTTTTCAATGGAGAGGAAATGGCAGCCCTCTGCCTGTGGTTAATATAAGTAGCAGCATTGTTGGGAGACCCCTAGACGCAACACTTAGTTCAACTCAACCTTGAAATACGTCAATTGCTCTCAATCTCCAAAATAAAAATAATCGGATAAATCTATGCAACCAGAACATTCATAACGCCAAGACAAGTCAAAATTGGAACATGGAATATATACATACAAGCATACATCTCAACGTAAAGAAGTTGGAAGAAGAACTGAAAGATAGCTATATTAACATATTGGAGTCTCAGAGAAGAAAAAGAAACCAAGAAAATATTTAAGTGGAGTCGATGGGAACAACAAATCACGCAGATGTTTCCATTTTAATGAAAAATGGAAAAAGAGTCTCGTAATGAATGAGTGAAGACATAATAATGGTTAAATTAAAAATTGAAAGAGAAAATCTTACAATAATAGGCATATATAAACCTAACAAGAAAGAGAAAAGGACATTCATGAGTTTATGAGCAGAAGAGGAAGTAATAAACAATGTGGGTGTTCAATAAAAGATGATTATAGTTTTTAAAGGCATAATTTCTAGCTTTAAAGTTCATATTTTGTTAGCTTAATGAGTAATGAACATGTGATACTAGTTTTGTTGTTGTCACTTCCGGTTCCCGCCTGTGTGAAGATATGACTACGTGATGAAATATGCTGCTCTGAAATTCAGCTGTCGTCAGCTATGACCTTTGCAATGTTATAGAAGGCCTATGCACAGTTTATTCTTCGCTATAGCACAATTCGAAGATGGTTTAAAACGTTTAAAGAGGTGGGGCAGTCAGTTTCAAGTGAACCCGTGCTCAGGTTGTGCTCTAACGGAAGAAAACATAACACCTCTCTGACTTATGAGAGAGGATCGAATAACATCAAGAATACAGTTGGTGCATGAAACGTGCTTGTGCATGGCGGGTTCCAAAACTGCTGATTCTGAAACTGAAGGACTTTTGCGGGCAGGTTTGATTGCAGCTGAAGATGATGATAGAAGATGTGGAGTTCCTTTAAAAGGAATCACTGTTGATGAAACTTGGCTACATCATTTCGATCCTAAGAGCAAACAGCAAAGCTCTGTGTGGAAATCTCCTTAACAGAGTAAAAGTGGTTGTTTCTGCCGGGAAAGTTATGGTAATCTCATTTTTCGACATTAAAGTAATGATGTATATAACGTAGTACCTGCACTCACACCCGTAACTGGGCTACACTACAAAGACGTCGCTGGTTGTTGCTCGTTATATCGCGAAAAAGTAACGTGAAATGTGTCCCTCAACTTCCTTATGGTCCAGTTTTAACTCCGTGAGACGTTTTCCTTTTATCAAAGGATTACCTTTGTGGGAGGCATTTTCTATCACCAGGACCAGTGGTGAACGCTGCGGAGGCGATTCTGAAGGACCTCTCAAAAATGGTTCTCAGCTGTCTTTGAAGATTGGTAGAAAAGTTGGGACAGGTGCATTGCATCCAACGGAGTACAGATATGCTGTCAGAACATCTCTTGTGTTATCTGATAATCGTTGGAAAAGTATAAATTCCAGATATAATGAAGGATAGGCTTTGAATTATTGTAAATACAACTTAATTGAAATTATAAAATTATGATACTTTCACGACTACAAAAACATTTTTCAGACAGCTATGTACATAAGTACACAAGGACTCAAAGAAGATTTTGTTCAATCATAGATTATATTATTGGCAATCAAAATTGAAGTAGCATTGAAAGGGTTTTCAGAGGCAGTGATTTCATGAATGGCTTATAAAATCCTACAAAGGCCTAGTACGTGAAGTAGAGAATCAGTTGGCGAGGCAGTCGTACACTACCCTAAATTACAACTATATTCATGATCAACTTGGCCAAACACTCTAGGCACACTTCAGTCTTTATGAAGTCTTTCTGTAGGTCTCTCCACAAGCTCCCATTTCTGACTACTCTTGACACTGTGGTCTTGAAGAAATCTGACCAACGGCATCTAGCTCTGCCCCTTTTTCTCCTTCTGATGCAAGGATCTCACATCCTGGCCACATATGGCCATCTTCTCTCCCGAAACCTTGCTACTGGTCACTCCTTCTCCATTTGAGAGAATGAATTTCAAGTCTTACAGTTCGGTCCTTTTTCTCAGGTCGGTGTTGCACACACTGGCTCTAAGTGAGACACCTGGCCCTTCCACTCCATTTTTCTCTGGCACTCAGGATAATTGTGAGCATTATCTTGTTTGCCAGGCACCATATCTGCCAACTATGCATGGACAAGGAAACACAGTATTCTAATACCTCAAGCTTTAGCTTTCGATTGAGGGTTTTATTATGTAGGAAAAAGTTGGATCCCTGAAATGTCTCCAAGTAAGAGTAATCTTATTTTTATTTCTTTTTCTCTTCTTTGTGGAAAGTCTACCCTTTGATCCAGATAAACATACACTGATGGATAGACAATATTTCGCCATGCGTCGTCCATGAGATTTCAGATCTGTTTGTCATCACTTTTGTCTTTAATGAGTTCATTTCCAAGTCAACTTGTTTGATTTTTGCAGAAAGCTCCATTTTGAGTCTTCCTTACCTGATTTTACTTTAACATGGCTTCGCTCATGAATCTGTTAACGATCTTTCTATTTTTGCTTTCAATGTTCTAATTTGCTAGTGCTTGAGGTTTTTTTTTTTTTATAAAACTTAACAGAACTCCCCGAAACAAATATGAGTATCTTGCAGGAATATTGAATAACCTCCATGGACGACAAGATAAGAATTATAACTTCATAACTTTATTGCACAGAAAAATATATAGATAAAATGGTAATTACTGAACAAGAAGAAATGTTAGAAATTACTCAAAGATTTGTAGAATAGGGGGAAATAAGAGGAATATACAAAGATACATTAGGATAAGGACAATTGTTTCAAGATACAGGAACAGTAAAAATAGCACATTTTGTACAAAAAATAATATGAACTTATATTTACTGAAATATGCTGGAAGAAAAAATGGATGAATGATTGTTATATTTTATAATAGAAGCTGGGGGAACTTCCAAAACAATGGAAAACAGCAAAAATAGTATAAATATTTAAAAACACTAATAGATTTACACAAATTATGGATTTTCAAACTATATTCTCAAATAATAAGCTTTATAATATAGTGTATGCAATATTCCCAAAAGAGTAGTCAGAACTTAAATGAAAAAAGACTTTCTTGACAATGTCTGCACTCTTAAATATATAACTGAAAAACTATTGAGATTTAGAGATACAGGTTGACATCAAATGATGTGGATGAACCTGAGACAGACACTATTTTTCACAGTTGGACAATCTTATTTTACTGAGGGTATTAAAATATTGGAAAATTGTTGGACTAAATGTATTGATGTACAACCTGAATGTGTTGAACCAAAAAAAAAAAAAAAAAAAAAAAAAAAAAAAAAAAAAAAAAAAAAGCGTTTCTCTTAAATCTTGTCTTTGTTTGGTTAGGCCGGCCGAGAGCGTTTAGAACTCCTTTCGTGGAGATAAATATCCTGTGGGACTTGAACACCATCTAGACCCGTCTCGATTCTCCAACACAGGCGCACATGGTCGTGGAATGGAGGCAAACCCATGCCAGAGAAATGCTAACCCGGCATTTTCCCTTTTATAAAAGGACAGAGGAAATCTATGAAAAATCTCAGCTAGGTTAGTTGGCCGAAGGATTTGAACCTGGAACATCCCGAGCATTAGTAACAAGCTTTATTTGTTAGTAGAACTTAGGATGAGATTAGTTCAGTATCTGGCCTTGTAAGCTTTACAAAATTCCATTAAAAATTCCTTTGGGATCTCATATACCGTCTTTAACGAAATTTTTTCAAAAATAGCTCGGAGCCAATCTGAGCTCTAGGGAATTGAGAGACATAGGCCCTCACTTAATGGCAAGTGAATAATCCTACAGGAAAAACTGTTATGGCCGGCCATCCTGGCCTTCGACATTTTCGTCGTTTCCTTTGATTGCTTAGGCAAAACTGGGGAGGATATTTCATCCCCACGAATTTCCGTTCTCCCGTTTCATTCCGTTAGTTCTATTACCGGTCAAAGTGTCATTGTGAAGTTCGCTGGTGCGGCGTGACGATGACTTGCGCTTTGGAATGTATTCTTCCCCGGCAGCTGGAAGAATGTATTCTGGCTTAGCTCATCCCTTCTTTCCGCAGGTGCGTCCAATGAGGAGTAGGCACAAACGGCCACCATTGAGCAAGGCTAAAGTATACAGAAATATCCTCCATTCATAACAGTATAATCCAATC
Organism: Metallyticus violacea; assembly: GCA_030762175.1. NCBI lineage: Eukaryota > Metazoa > Arthropoda > Insecta > Mantodea > Metallyticidae > Metallyticus > Metallyticus violacea. Next base: position 57,731,567 of record CM060840.1, read on the forward strand.
CAATCGAAAAGAAAGTTACTAAGTGCATTCAATGTTAGTTTTGGTTGGCGGCACTGATTCTCAAAGTAAGTTAAATATTTTACAGGTACAGCTCACGTACATTTCCATGCAACTTATTAACCGTACTTTAGGTCTGTTCTTATTCTTATCTTTACTACTAAGGTACAGTCCTTTTTTTTTCAATCACCTGTGCAGTCGGGCACAGGAATCAAACCCCCGATGTTAAAAATGCTGGACTTTTGAGCTTGATTGCCAATAGGAATAGAATCTTGTTACATTATTGATAGGACTCAATCATTCCGGATCCTTGCAAAAGTTAAGGTTTGTTTGATGGTTTAATTATCGTCCGTGGTATTCCCTGCTGACCATGCCTGGCGGCTTCCTAATATATGTAATTGTGCGCTTTCATTTTGTCTATGATGTTTCCTGCAGGCTACCAAAAGCTACTCTTCATTAAGTAATTAAATCACATAAATATGAAAACATTAATATTTAAGTGTAAAACTGTGTGCTGCTGTTTGCAAAATCAATTTAGAAACTCAATCAGTGATGCAGGAGACATGCGTAAACATCAATTCGTTTGCTACTGCAGTCAACTGAAATGCTATAATCACCGATAAAGCCACAGCAGCACCGGAAATTACGATCTGCATAGATCGATAAAAGACAGATGTTGGCTGCTAGGCAAATAACTTCTGTAACAGACATCGCTTTCAACTGTTTTGCAAAAGGCACTGCGAAAATAACGCACTTGAAGGAACTCTGCACGAGGCGGACGACTGTATTCTACAACTCGAATGGCAGTTGAAAATAGAGTCTGCCATGTATTCCCTGAGGTGATGCATCACGGACCAGTCGGTGGAATAGAGAGCTCTGAGATGAGATTAAAAACTGCCATTGCGTTAAAAGGTAAAAGTAGACATAGACTTGCTTTGAATACACTGAACGCAGAAATCCAGTCTAGCTTTGCAGCTCACAAAAGATCTGAATTTGAACTGCTACATATAAAGCAACAGCATAGGACATCATGCAGGGTGTGAAAGAACATTCAGTGTGGCATATTGTAATATTTATGTGTAAACAGATTTTTTTTTTGTTTATAGATTCAGAGGTTAAACGTTTATTAGTGGGAAACAAAATTATAATTACATACATTTAAAACAGTATTATAAATTTACATTTAAAAGACGCTGCAAATATTAGAATTTATTTTAAAATGTTAATGTATGACAATAAAGATATGAACAGTATTATTAATTAGACGAAACAATTTTTTTATAAACTTTGTAAACTTTTGTTATCTTTCTAATTCAGAAAATCATGAGCAATTTTTATTACCTTTTATTTTTAGCGTGCCTTCTTAATGATCTTAGAGTCATATTTTTAGCATTTAAATACTGTGCGTCTAACTATTAAAATTATATTTTTTAAAACGCTGTTCCGGGGATCTGTTGCACTTTCATTTTTCTAAATCTCAAAAAATTTAACTAAACTCTTTTCTCCATATCATTTCCAAAATTAGCGTTGCAAAAATGTGATTACATAATTGAGTCGGATTTCAAAAGTATATTCAAAACATCAGCAAAATAGGATTTGCATTAAAATACTACAAAAAGGGAAAAAACAAATCATATCATAAAATTTAATTTTTGAAGTATGCCAAAGGTTTTCCCCCCCTTTTTTTCTCTTTTTCCAAGGATGCCAAAAGTCTAAGCAAATGTAACACGTTTGGTGGACTAAATTATTACATTTTACATTTTTTACTGATCTGCTGGATGGCAAAGCTCCATACATACAATATCTACCAACAATGTAATTTCCTGTGTTGTCTTGTTTTACTGTGAAATTAAGAACTACTTATTTAATAAAAACTGAGTACAGAAACAAAATGAAAAGTACGAACTATAATGTTGTAATTTGTATTTAAAAATAGCACGTGAACAAATTTTATTTGTGCACTATTTATTTATCCTTAATGAAAATGAAAAGATGCAATAGATATTAAGTTCCTTGTAAAACCTCCCTTAAGGAAGATTATTTTACCCTGCATATGCATGGCAGCTTAATTTCATAATTGTGAAACCGCAAGAATTCAATCTCTTAAGTTTTACAAATATTAATTGAATATGTGATTTGAAAAAGGAAACAAGTTCATATTTTTTGCAAAAAATAAATTGAGATATACAAATTGTTTCTTAGTCCTGAAGCTATATATATTAGTGTACAAGCGAAAAATGTCGTGCATTAATTGTGAATTCAGTACCAGGTTAAAAATCTCATTGGTTTTAAAAAGGAATTAAGTCCATCTATTTTCCTTTATCAAATCATAGATGACTTTGAATGCTCATTTTTTATTATTATGACAGTAATATTTATTTACTTGATAATTAGAGTGCTCGTATGTTGGTAATATTGCTATTTATTTTCGTTGTAGTAACTTCCTGTAGTACATATTACAACCATATTTGTTATTTTTGTGTTGTTTATAACGAATGCTTCTGAAAGTGAATCTTTAGGAAAGAATAAGCGGAAAGGGGTTCGAAATACTGAGGAATATGCTCATGAGAAGAGAAAAAGACCTCTTTTAGCGGAGACTGGGAAGGGTAGAGTTATGAAACCAGGTCCTGATTACAGCTGCCAGCTAAAGTGCACAAATATGTTTTTCTGGTGTTGATATAATAGCTATTCTATTACAGAAACTTAGTGGATCTGCTAAAAATGAGCAAGATGCCTTTATAATGGGAATAATGGAGAGTGATGGTCAAGAAGAGAAGAACATCGTCATTCATCTTTCATGTGCTGTGAGGTTGCAGAAGAGTTCGGCGTTTAAATAAGCATTTCTGAACTAGTATGCTGTCTCCGGGAAATCTGTGTATCGCTTAGCATTCTTGCTATTTCTAGGAGCATCTGCTATTGATAAGCATGGGAGCATGTTAATCATAGCAATGCAGTCCCTGAAGCAGCACTTCGTAAAACAGATTAACATATCGGGGCATTTCCTAAACGCCAAACACACATTAATTATCTGTGAAGAATCAGATACTTAGAAATAGTATGAAGTATGAGTACTATATAAAACACTACAATGAAAACTATGGATTTAGATTCGGTCGTCCTCAGGCGCACATATGTTGAAAGTGCGAGGATTTGACTGTAAAGATCAAGTCTGCATCACTGAATGAAAATGTTAAAATGGCTGCAGTTAATTGGTACATAAAAGAAGAACAGCTGCAATAACGGCCGATGTATTTTAAGAAGACACCAGAGCTGCTCCTCATCTTGGCAGGCCTCATTATGATTCTGGGCTAACTCTTTCAAAGTATAAGTACCTAACATATGATAAAGTGCAATTTGAACTATCTAGCACTCTTTCAAGTTTACATAAGTTAATGCAAATCCAGATCGCCTTCCCAAAAAGCATATGGTGTAGTTTATGTTCCAATCAATAATGAGAAGATAGTAGATGTTGGAAAAATAGTACAATATATACCAGATGAACATCCATACTTCTACTAGAAAATCCTCTCAACTGATGTTGTCCTGATTAACTAGACCTATAAAGTTATAATTGTTGAGAATATTTTTATAATGTATGCATGGCAGAATGAGTTAATCAGATTTAAGAGAAATATGTCAGAGCATTATTTTGTTTAATTGTGATAAATTAAAACAATATTTTGTTTTACTTTCCGCAATAAGTTTTATAAAGGAACCAAGTCCTAGGTATACGAGATCCATGAATAGCTCAAACAATCAACAATGATAAGTTCTACAAGTTTGCTATGGAACACAACTTTTGGTGGATTCAGTTTTGGAATTTATAATTTTTTTTTCGTTTCCTGAAAACTACATACCCTGCACTTCTTTCCATTTTCAAATCACTGATTCAATTGTACTAAATTACGTGATTTTATTCTGAAATTAAATTTTGACTATTTATGCCTCTTTTTATTATGGAAAAAAGATTTACTACTAACATTTTTCCATGTATATTGTTATGAAACTGTTGTACTAATATTTTAATGTCATAGTTAAGATGAACACAGTGCCTAAATATGTACGTTTTTACTCTATATGATTATTGGAATATTAAACTATTAATATGTAAAGGTCTGTTTTAGATGTCTAAAATTCTAAAGTATATTTTATAAAACTCAAATTAGATTTATAGATATTACTTATTAAATATTTACCAACAGCTGCACATTACAATATTTAAGTTATGAGTATTTTTATATAAGTATGACCATATATAATTTGTATATTATGAGATAGTAAACATGTAACCTAAATATTAATAAATAGCATAGCTGCAAATATAATTGTTTACATTTTATTAAATATTTAACACGCTAAACGAAGTTAGTCATATTTATCGTTGATATTAATTGTAGTTTCAACTGTTTCTCAAAAATAACGCATTTAACTATCTCGTTAGACTCTCGGTGATAGAGAAAGATATTTGCTATGGAGCAGTATTTACGTTCATACAGAATTGATTGAAGAGCAGAGTCTGAAAGCAGTAAGTCAACATTTCTGGACAAGTTTCATATGGACCCGCCATTTAAGCAGACAAGTTTACTTCTGGTACGTAACTTCAGATAATTCGGTGTTTAGGTAAGGGGAGATGTGCACGAAAACGATCTGCCACACAGAAAAAATATTAATATGAGAACTGTTTTGCATAAGCTTTTTAGCCTCACCCCTTAAAGGCCAGTAACGTATCGCAAAAAAAAAAAAAAAAAAAAAAAAAAAAAAAAAAAACTTGGAGTGCAAAGGACGTCTGTTCGGATAATGGTGTAAGAAGTAGGGACATTTTCATAAAATATGTAAATGTAACATGAATTGCAACAGTAAGCAAGAATCAAATATGTGCGAAAAGTAAAATTTACTGGGTGTCACTTTACTCTGAACGATTGATTATGCCAACAAACAAACAAACCTCTAAATATCATTTTCAAGATATAAATAATTTTAGAATATCACTATGGGCTTCATAGTGATAAAATAATAAATATTATCATATAATACACATAAAATACCAATTTTTAAAGAATTGCCTGGCTCTCAAACAACAATATTATGTGGAGGCTTTTAATACCGATATTATGTTTAAATAGCCAAGGGCTTATGCACAGCTTTAAAAAACCCAAGGAAATAAAAATTAATTAAACTAGTACAAGGAACTAGGAAAATAAAGAGATATGAAGCATATGCTTGATAAACTAAGAGAAAGCAAAAATAAAAACAAGACGTTTGCTTTTCAGCCTTTTTCTGATCATTATTTTGTTTTTTCCATTCATAATACATTCTTCTTTCTTTCTATTTCTCTTATTACTTGTAATTGTTGACATTTAAGGTTTTCATGCCAGGGATGTCCACTAAAATCTGTACGACATCAATTGTCTTTTCTCTATTTCTTCGATTATGTATCGAACTCATTATTACTCATAATTTCTATATCTTTTCATTTCTCACTCTCTATAACAAAAATTTAAAAATACAAAATAAAAATAAAATAGGGTGGTCCTCGCCCATGAAGCAATGATATCATTCCTCAAAGGCGGCACTTTAAAACTTTAAATCCATCCATTCATTATGCGCGACTTATAAGTGCCAGACCATCTGGCCCAGCTCCCAGTATCACTGGCAAGATCGATCTATCTAGCATTCAGCTTGCTTGTCCAATTCTGCAGAAGGATAGCCCGAGCTGGACCTTTTATGATTTTGTCACCCGTGCAACGGGCACTGGCGGGTTGCTGGTCAAGAGTGCTGGCTCCCGGTAAAGTGGGTATACTAACAGCGCAACTGATTGGAGTTCTCAAATTACAATGAAAATAAAATATTACCTTATAAAAGAAACAATTGAAAATGTTGTTTTACTACACTTTTTTTATCTATTACAAAACAGTCATTCAAGTACATCAGTTCATCTTCGGAAATGAGTTAATTTTTCGCCTGATATTCTCTTTCAGATGTATAAAGGTTTGTTCAATGCACTTTAATTTTAAAACTTCCCTATAAGTATTAAAAAAAACACTGTGATATCAGGGCAGTGCAGATCATAATCTATACTAGTTAATCTCTTAAAAATTCCTGAATGAAATTTAATGACAGCAATATGGGCAGATTTCAGAATGTTGCTGATTGGCTTTCAATATAAAACAGTTATTCATAAAATGGTGCGAATATGTCATTCCTGTATCTTTATGTATTTAAAGTATTCTTAAAAAAGAGATGACCTATTACTCTGCATGTGAACTATACCGATTTTCTAGCCAAGAAAGGGGTTTCGTGTATAAAATCGGGGATTTCTATGCCATAACAATCAATGCGCTGAAGGCTGTGCGGGAACAATCAGCTACAGTGTGTTTTTCTGGAGATGTGGTTCATTTATGTCTTTGCATTTTTATAAATCTTCAGTTAAGAAATCAAAGTAATTCACACAGTTACGTGTTATTACAGGCTATTGGTACGCTCATGTTATTAAATACAATGCGTTAATGAAGTAACTATACTTTAGTGTATTGTAATTTTTTTCTAAGTAGTTTTTAACGCCCATTTTAACTATAGAAGTATCACAAGCGGTGGACACTCATGATACACAGGAAAAATGATACACTGGGAAAGGATTTTTTTTAAAGGAAGAGTTCCCGTCTGAGTTTAGGGTACCTTCCCGGCATTGGTGTTTATGAGGACTGAGGAAAACCTGGAACAAAACCTCAGTCAGGGAGAACGATCCTAGTGGGAATCAAAATCCAGATCTACCGCTTACGAGTCCGCGCCTTAATGTTCCCGGACGCGGTGTATATTATGTTGATATGATACAACTAGAACAGAGAAAAATGAAGTAAAGTGGGTCCATACAGTAGAAGAACATACAGAGAATATCAGGGCGTTTATAAAAATATTTGCGGAAGCATAGCTGGTGCGAGTAAATGGAAATTTCATGATATGATTTCAGAAATGTATTAGTTCTCTATATGAACTAAAACTAATAGTGTGTTCATGCTATTATTTATCAACTGTTTGAGTAGACATGCTAGGGGAGTTTGTCCATCGATAGCGTCGAAAACTGGTGCGCGCTTGTCTCTTCACATTCTTGACTCTTGTCTCTTCCATTCACACATTATTATATCATCCGAAATTCAGTCCATTTAAACTTTTATTGTTAATGCTTAGGGAAGAGCCCGGGCCTTCAGTGTTAGGACTGGATAAGCCCTGATACTAGCATGTGATAGGAACTCGCTCGGGAAGCGAAGGACTAGTTTAATGCCCAATTGTGGTACCAATTTACATTTTTTTAATTTTAGCGCTTTCACATTAATTTACTTATCTCTTTTCAGTAGATATTTTTTAAGTTTTTAGAATATTTTAATAGAATAATATATTGCAAATGTCTGCTTTTATAGTATAGGTGTATACAATATAATTTACGCACGCACATACACATATAAATCCTTTAAGCACTTGTGCCATAAAAATTAAAATCAACATTTCAAGTTTATAAACAGCATTGTAACAGATTACATATTTGGGGCAGATTAGTGTTTCATTGTGTTTTAGAATCCACGCTACCACTGCTCTATTCACATGTAAAAGTACTGACAGATTGAATTGAATATTAAGATACTAAAACGTATGCATTTGGCATCTAACATGACTCTAAAATAGCAAGAATAGGGGAAAGAGAAGGAGCTGTAATGCTTTATAAAAATAATGATAAAATAGTACCACGTTTTACTTTATAAATTATGTTCTCTGTTTCAATGGTATTTCTTAAACTAATATGAATACAAAAGTTATGCTTTCAGCATTTAATTGCTTTTATATAGGTAAAAATAATGTTTCCTTTATAGTACATTACATTTCTAAGTGTGCATTTTCAAATATGTGAGGTGTAATGTTTATTGGACACAACTAATGCATACACCGAGCAAAAACTGTGACTAATGTAATTTGTATTTCAACAAATGAACATTGGCTTAAAATTTGGTCTGCACTTGTTTTCTCCCAGTTTATTTCTTGTTGCATGGACATGTAATTCAAAAGATAAACAAGCATCTAGAGCCATATTTTAAAATTATGTCACTGGAATACAAAGTTCAAAATTATGTATACCAGCTTAAAAAAACAATGGGGCATATTTTATGAACAGTGAGACTCGTTAGAAAACTATAATAGGGGGTAGAATAAAATAGCCTAATAATAGATCAAAAGAGGTTTAAACGAATATCGAACTTGGACGTATCAATAGATTTTTCTTCTTTACCAGCGCGAAGCTGTGATAATGTCCCTTAATTCGATCCACTTCAATAATATTTTTGCTAAAGCAAAAATCTCATATTATATCATGTTATTTGATTTAAAAAAAACATATGAAATAAAAAATCTCAAAATTTGTTGATTTTACAGCCATAATATTTCTAAAAATACAAATCAATATGTTATGTGAATTATGGGCCGCCATAGCTCCTTATTGGGGAAGTGCAGACGTCCCAACTGATAAAAACATTCTGCGGCCGCTAACTTAAATAATCTCACTGTATAAGTGCAAAACTTACAAAGAAAATTCTATTTTTTAAAAGAATTGTGATAAGCATATTAAAATGTTGCACAAACTTGATAAAAGGAAAATAATATATATATATATATATATATATAAACATTTTCCTAAACATTCTATTTTATTATGATGGCGGTGGTAAACTAAATAATTATATTTGCTTACTGTGGCAGATAATAGTATTAATAAGATATTTTCTCTCTCTCTCTCTATCTTTTTTAACTTTTGTCATTATATAAATATAAATATTCGAAGAGTTTTCTCTTTGAAAAGAAAATGTGGGTTCCTTGTAATACCTATGAGAAAAGGGATTATCTATGAAAAGTGCGAATTCAAAGTCGTGGAGCGTGTATACCAGTGGACGGCAGCATACGCGCAATGTTTTAATAGCTCATCGGTTCATGCAAAAGAACAGTGTCATATTAAGCAAGTGGTCACTCATCAGAATTTGTACATTATTAAGAAATGCAACTTCTATTCCAGGTGGAATATCCAACAGGACCCAAATTTGCAATTTTCAAATCGAAGACGCAGCGTTTTATGCAGACCAAGACAGTAAGTACAGATTTGCTACATTATATCACAGCATATAATTATCTAAAGAACTTTTTCAGGTGTAATAGAACTAGTGGCTTTTCTTATATAATCACATTAGTTTCGTATTTACAGTAGCTGATTTATAAATACATTTTAATAAAGCACGTTTTACAAGAGTAAAACAAAATTCGGATTATTAATTAAATAGTGGAGAACAAATAAAAAGCAAGAGAGGCTTAGAAAATATTGATGAAGATAAAGACGATTAAAATGGAAGAAAATATTTAAAAGGTTAAATTTACAATACAAAAGTTTGTACAAGGAAATAATTAATACAAACTACCTACGCTAGAACATAAAAGTCGAATATTAAATAACAGAAATGTAAAAATGAATACTTTATTTAATACTTTTCAAATAGCCTCTACCGACAAATTTTATTTGCAAGAAAGGCTCTTGTGGCCTAAGATGCACCTTTTACGAGAATGCTTTATCGCACTGAGAGAAATTGGCACTTGTATACTGTGAATGCGTCTGCTATCTGGTGGAGGGTGCTGAAACTCATTTCACTTCCCAATAGTTGCACGGAGTCACCACCTCACGAATATAGCGTTGCACTCTGATTGCTAGCGCTCTCAAGTGGTATGAAAGCAACTTACATCTCCACTGCTTGGGAAACGGTTTATATTTGCAGAAAACTGGTTTCTAATGCTACCTAGTAAATTTTTCCTGAATTGCGTCAATGAGTGTTGCATTTACAACTAAATATATTTCAGTGTTTATTATACACAGGAATAAAAATGTCTTAACATTTACTTTCCTTTTTAATACTTTTTCTGTTTTTAGCGCGCGCGCGCACACACGCACGCATGCACACATACTTATACATTCTAATACTATTAAGTTATTTTATATAAAACAAGAGGGTCTTTGCGCATCCACAACATTATAAAACGTTGTCAAATATCTAATCTTACTGTAGTGCGTTTCTATGCAGATACTTTGTTGTTAGATGATTAAACATTTAAAATACTTTGAAATATGTTTGGAGGAGAAAATTGAACATATGTTAAACTTAAAATATGGAATTACTAAATTTCTTTAGGCATTACTGTCAGCTTATAGCAAAGTTACTTTAAATAAGTTAGTTTTGGGGTAATATTTGTTTCTATCTATCAGAAACATGTGAAATAAAATATTTTGAGAGTATTTGTAAACTAAAATAAGCTTTAGAAACATCATTTAGTAGAAAAAACTGGCACAGGTAAATGAGAAAACTATAATGAGAGAGCTCGCCACAAAAATGTTGCATAATCCAAGGTATCAATTTTTAGGAGAGAGAGCTTTACTACATATGTACTTCTTTAAGCTTTCGGATTAGTGAATGAAAGTATTGATATGTATGAGAAATAAAATACATGGGTTCATATTATTATTGTTTTTAATTATATTCCATATTTTATAGTCAAGGAAGCAAAACAGCTTAACACACACTACTGAAACCTGTTTCGTTGCCCTGCATTTTTGTAAAACAATAAAAAGTAGCACATAATGAGCATTAAACAAAAAGTTTGTATATATTAAATGTTACTACACTTGAAACTGCCCATAGAAGGAAATGTAGATATAGAACATTTGAAGGGGGAAAACTCGCAAAATTGGAACTTATACTCTTTAGTAGTAATAAAAATGTAATGTAGACACGACACAATATTGTTGTATATGTAACGAATAAAAAAAATCATCTCTTTCTTTATTGATAAAAGTTCTTTATACACAGAGGTGAACCTTGAAAATGAAAGAGCAATGTAGTTTTCATTGTTTCTGAAGTTTTCTGCATAGAGAATATCATATACCCTAATGAATCACAAACATCTACATGCAAATATGTAAATGGTTATAATATTTGCATTTATATGAACGAATAAGAGAAAATTCAATGGATTTTTACATGCAGTCGCTTTTTTGACTCTCTGTTTTAATATAAAAAATAACATTTATTATGCTTCTATTTTTCTAAATCCTTGTTGTTCCTCCATTATTTCGAGCACTTTTAAAGTTTTTATGGATTATCTTGCTAAACAACTTTTAAACAAATGATAACAAAGTATACCTCTGTATTTTCTGGTTTTTATTCAATTCCTTTTTTAAATATGCGAATTCTAATGCGGATTGTCCATTCATTAGCAATTACTAACTTCTTTGTGATTAAGTTAATCATTTTATTCAATTTTCTACTACGCTTTGCATCCAAATCCGTATAAATAGTTTTTCATTCCCTTAGTGAATGTTTCCCAACATGACTCTTTTATATTTTCTTTTTTTAATTTTCATGTTTGTTCCATTTCTGATTATTTTATATACAATTTTGTGTTACCAGTTTTTGAGTATCCCTGAAACTTAATATTTACATATATAAATGAAAAATAATGTAACACTAACACTGCTAACAATATAACTGATAACAACAACTGAAAAAGGATAAAACACTAAGAAAAAGAAAAATTCATAGATTAATAATCACAGTGATTACTAATCTGCGAATTTTTCTTTGTGTTTTATCCTTTTCTGCTTTACATAGTTATATATGTATTTATTCTTGTCTTCAGTTATTATTATTATTATTATTATTATTATTATTATTATTATTATTATTATTCCCTTCTTCCGTGAACCATTATGAATGTTTGTGAAAAAATTATAAAATTAATTTTGAAATGAATGTATGATGGGCACAAAATTTTAACATTAGCAAATGGAAAGGCTAAAAGGTTAATAATTAAAATGTAAGCTCTAAGACTGATCATTATGACAATTACATGTCTATTAAAACAAAACGTTTATAATGTAACACTAACACTGCTAACAATATAATTGATAACAACAACTGAAAAAGGATAAAACACTAAGAAAAAGAAAAATTCACAGATTAGTAATCACAGTGATTACTAATCTGCGAATTTTTCTTTGTGTTTTATCCTTTTCTGCTTTACATAGTTATATATATTTATTCTCGTCTTCAGTTATTATTATTATTATTATTATTATTATTCCCTTCTTCCGTGAACCAATATGAATGTTTGTGAAAAAATTATAAAATTAATTTTGAAATGAATTTATGATGGGCACAAAATTTTAACATTAGCAAATGAAAAGGTTAAAAGGTTAATAATTAAAATGTAAGCTCTAAGACTGATCACTATGACAATTACATGTCTATTAAAACAAAACATTTGTATAGTCAGAAACAGTAATCTGATTACACACTTCAAAATTACCACAAAACGCCAAATTCAATAAATAAACTGAAAACACCAAATAGAGTTAAAGTTATTAAAACACAAATTAAAATCCCTAATTGAAACATTGCTTTAAATTCATTCTAGTCATTAATCTTATCACTAATTCTCTAACATGATCTAATAAATTAAAATAATTGAATTTAGTTCTGATACTATGAAAGCACTGTCACTTATACCATGTACTAAAGGATACTACTTTAAAATTTATATTAATTGATGTAGCTCAGTCTGGAAGTATGTGGACTAAAATTATTTTACGCCCTAAAATATAATGAAATAGAAAACTTAAAGTAATAACAGAAATCAGTGTTTTGGTTTGTATTTTATTTATGAACATGATACTCGAATTTATTTAGTTTATAAAAAGAGTAAGCATTTGGGTGAAGGAATTGTTTCAAATTAAATTCCAGATGCATCAAGAAATATAGTTGCATAAGTATTATAAATGGAGAGCTTTGTGCAATGAACAAATTAATGTACTTGTAATTTGCCTTGCAGTGTACCGGATGGAAGGGATATAAATGTCCTCTTTTAAAGCAGAAAGTAATTTTGTTGAATACAATGTAACGTTTATAAACATTTTTCCAACATCTTTCATAGAATTGTAGTAAAACTTTTTGGAAAAAAGAGACATTTCTCAACTATGTCTTAGGTACTGGAATGGCGTTATTGTTCAGGTTAGTGTTAGGATGAGAGGTATGTGGTGAAGAGGAAATATGACCGCTGCCCGACAGTATCTATTTATTGTGCACTGAATGTCGAATACGAGTATTACCCATGCCATTCGCATAGCAGGGACGGTATTGTTTGATACTGGTATTTACTACCTAAGACAACTTTAAATAAAACACCGAATAGACACAATACACTCAGTTAAGCTAACAATCCTAACAAATTGTTAATCCAAGTTGCACGAGTCAGTCCTGGTGGTCTAGTAGTAACCATGATTGCTTCCTAAACCCAAGATCTGGCCCGGGTCATGGCTTTTTTCGGGCGTAAAAATCTGGAGTATGGCTTCCTTAGGAAGGGAAGTAAAGCCCTGAGTCCTATGTCGTAAATTTATAGAACAAAAAAGAACCTCAAACGTGAAAGAAAAGGCCTCTGAGCAAAATTTTTCGGCCATTTCGCGCCATGAATTGCATCGGACGCTGATGACCTGAAATGTTAAAGAGCGTCCGTAAATAAACCAAATCAACAAGTTTTGCGAGTAGAAATGCAAGCAAACTTGTCTAACGACGGAGTCGACTTGCTTTCAGCTGCGGCCAAAAATAATTCTCTGTATAATGCACAAATGTATATTACCGAGAGATTACTAAAACCTTTTGTTTTTATTTCCTTCTTTCAATTTAAAAACCTGCAGCCATCGTTAAGTATTTCATTACTTCAGCCATTGCAACAAACGCCTGCCTTTCGAATAACTGATAATTATAAAAACATATTTAACAACACAGTCTACGGTAGCTAAAGTATTAGTTCGTGTTGCTGTGGACGCATCGAGTCTGACTGTCGTTTAATTCGATGGCTAGAGGCTATAGTACAGGTCGATTATTTGTTGAAGGAATCGATGCTACATTCGATTTTGACTTTCGTTGTGGTTACTCTTGCTATCCGGTTAGCTTGTAGACCTTGTGGTGCATACTTCTAGTGTAGAACTGAGGTAAGGCTGACCCTGACGGATGATGTCGGTTACACCCTACCTCGAAATCATAACAATATGGCTCGCTGGTTGAAAGGATGAGAATCTATATATGAATATGAAAGTAAAGCTACTGCTAAGTGAAAGGAAGGACACAATATATTTATTGTTTCATTTGGATAATATAAATAGACAATACCCATAATAGTACTATCGTCTCTTATGCCACTACGAACTATAAAACCTTATTTACAATTATTTAGATAAGGAATTTACAGTTCATAGAGGCACAAAAGACGATAGTATAATGACGCATATTGCCACCTTTGCTCACAAGTAATACTTGTTAAGACATCTAGGTTTAAGATCGTGGCTTTACAATGTTCACTTAAATAAGAACTATCGACTTGGTTACATTGACGAGTGGAAATTTATTGCATTAAAACTTTTTATTCGCTAAATCACATTATGAAGCCTATTGCATTCTTCCAAATTATCAAAGAGCGAACGTTAACGATTACTACGTACCTTGCCGTATATAGTTCCGAGTTGGGGGCAAGATATGACACACGATACATCCTACTTGTGTGGCTGTCTATTCCCAATTAACATTTCCCCCACTTGCTACACAGGTGGGGAAACTCCCAACTATCAATCAGGATAAATCACAAGACTTTCTTCTAGAATTTTCTGACAATCAACTGGCACCAATAGAAATTCTCCTTAATGGGCTTTCCCTCCAATAATTAACGAACAGACAACTACAATCTAAACAAATAATATTCCATAATATGTCAAGATTCGCATCGATTATTATTATTTGTGTGCCGTGGCTATGCAACGGTTTTTGTAAGCAGGAGGATAAGGGTGAAATAATAGGCTGAACGATGTTACACGAGTACCTGTTCACTTGGACTTAGTCATTACATAGGATGAAGGATGTAGGATGCTTAAGCTGGCAGGCAAGTGATGCATTACTCGGTGTCTAAGTGCAGTGACATATGAGCGTTTATCCATAAGTTTCTGGTCGCGCCGATAAGGATTATCGCCTTCACAATAAACTTATCTGGTGTCATACCTTATCTGTTAGGTTAATAATTGCAACTGTAACTTCAGCTCCGCTGTATTTAATTGTTCAGATATAGGTGCATAAAGAAGACTATATGTAGAAGATTGTGACATGTTCAAAATGGAGTTTCGAGCTGTTATTACGTTCTTCACAAAAAAGGACTTACACCAAATGAAATTAAACAACAATTGGGCGAAGTTTATGGGGAAGCACTCCCCTCATATTCTACCATAAAATAATGGGTAAATCTTTTTTGAATAGGTCGAGAAAGTATTGGAGACGAATAGCATGCAGGTCGGTCCTTGGAGGTGCTCACTTCTGAAAACATGGCTCTTTTGGAAGGCGAAATTATGGAGGACCGGCAGATCACAGTTACAGAGATAGCGGCAAGATTGGGCCTTTCTAAAACAACAGTCCTTTGAATTATTCATGAACATTTAAACATGAATAAGGTTAGTGCAAGATGGGTGCCTAGACTTCTTTACTCAGTCCAAAAGCAGCAACAAGTCATCTGTTGCCAGGCGTTTTTGGAACTCTGCCGTGGCAACGAGAGCAAAGTTCTGCAAACCATTGTTACAGGAGATGAAACTATGGTCTGCTAATATAATTCTTGTCCAAAAGAGAATCAGTGGAGTGCCGTTAACCTGGCGAAGCACCGCCTATAAGGGCCAAGATCACTCGGTCAATCAAGAAGATCATGGCCACAATCTTTTAGGACTGTGAAGGAATACTCTTCATGACTTCAAAGAGAGCAACACCACTGTAAATGGGGAGTATTATGCTGGCCTACTGCACAGACTACAGGAAAGCTGAGTGGTGATGTGCGCCTTCTTCATAACAACGCGCCTGTTTATATAGCTCTTGTTGCAAAGGAAGCTGTGAAGAAATGTGGCTTCAAAGAGATCGACCCCCTACTCTACAGCCCAGATTTAGCTCCCAGTGACTATTTCCTCTTCTCAAAACTGAAGAGGGACCTTCCAGAAAGGAAATTTAAGTGTGACGAAGTGATGGATGCTGTTTATATCCATTTTGCAGACAAGACGTCTAACTATTTTGGGAAAGCGGTTGAAATGTTAATTCAAAGATATGAGAAGTGTATTGCAATTAAGAGTAACTATATTGAAAGTGAAATATAGTTTTTATCTTTATTATACCTAGAAAATGTTAGGCCGGAGACTTATGGATCTATCTTAGTAGTAGCCAACAGCAGTTATCTTAAATTCACTATGGCGTAAATGTGTTAAACAATCACTAAATATTTCGTAAAAAAAACTAAAAGGGAGAAGATTTATATAATAAATGACTAATATATATATATAAGATATTTAAGTATTTCAACGGGGTATATATATATATATATATATATATATATATATATATATATATATATATATATATATATATATATATATACCCCGTTGAAATACTTAAATATCTTCATCCTAGGACTGAATTTCATTATCTGTTCAGTTACTAATGTAGAGGTAAAGGATGTATACGTTACAATTTAAATGTGAATATTTAGCTAAAGTCATTTCTTTAAATTTTTCACCGCTAGAAGAGGGAACCGAATATGATCAAGAACTGTGTCTTAATAATTCGGAATTTATTTTTACGGCAGTAATTTTAGCATACATTATACAAAATAGACTCTCTTAGAGTCGATTTGTATGGGTTTCAATCGTTTGCAAAAACTTTCCCATTATTTTCTGTAATGTTTCGTACGTTCTCTTAATCACACACAACCTTAACTCTCACGAAACGAATCGAAAAATGAATAAATTGAAAAAGAAATAATTCAAATCACAATGAAAAGTAATTGCTAAGTATGGAGTTACTAATAACATATAATAATACAAATTAGGAATATAACACTTTTATTTTTAAGATTTTTTCCCCAAATTGTCTGTTTTAAATTACTTCTATATTTTAACTGTGCAAGAATACAAATAATTTCATCTCAATCTCCCGGAAGTAAAGAACCAAATTACTATATCTAATATCGGGATATCTTTGCTGCGCTTTGAAATTCTGCTCTGTTTTTACTATTACTTATTTTGATATGTAAGTTTTTGTCTGCATAATTATTTCATCCAAACATGTTTCGCAGATTTCTATTGTATTTTCCCTTAGTCTGTTTAACTAAACATATATTACGAGCTAAAGCAGTACTTTTCAAAAGAGCTAAACTGATTTCTCCTAAATGCTTAATCTTTACCATTGGGAACACACCTCGCATGTAAGTAAATTATTTTATGGTATAAAAAACCCTTAGTTTACCATCAGATACATGAAATTATTGAACTTTTTAAAAATTCGGTCGTATGCGATTTGCGGTTATTTTTGCAAACGTATTCTGTAAATTGGCTTAGGTACTTCAAAATACATAAAAATGCTGCCTGAATGTGGTGGTTTTACTGCACTTGTATATGTTTTAAGCGACTGTGACACCACATTTTTGGACTTTTTTTTTAATATTTTACATACAAAATTAATATACAAATAATAGAAAATATAAAACATGAAATAATTCTGAAAATGAGCTCTGGAAATCATTAACTGTAAACTATAAACCAAACCAGAATGAACAAAGTTAATTCATTATCGGATTAATCATGAAATTTTCTGCAGAAAACATATATGTTAGCAAGAGATAAATAAAAACAGTACAACAGCAAGTAATTTCTAACTAACTTTTGGCACAAGTTGGCTTTACTTCCGCTCTCTGCATTGCCTTTTCGAGGGAATCCACTCGCAAAGCGAAGCGCATTCCGAACGAAAGAAGATATAGTAAATTACCGTTGGAGTTTATGACGAAGTTGTTTTACTCTATGTAATACTAAAAATAAGCAATTACGTAGTTAATTATGTTCTCTCGGTGGAGTGCTATTTTTAGTTACACCCACCAGAACATTTGCTTTGCCGATAGAAAAGGGATTATTCACTTTGTTTCAGATGTAAATAAGGATTATAAGACATAGATTGTTACCACGAAAATATATCCTACACAACGCAGGGTAATTAACTATGATTTTCCTATTCGTATTCTGTTTGCTTCTTTCTATTAGGCAAATATATTCAAGTATTAATGTCTTAAACACTGAATGCTTTTAACATAGATGACTCCTTAGATGGCACTGAGGAAGAAGGAAAACACAAAGTACTGTTGGAAAGTTGAAACGGCTTGTTTAAACAAGAGACGCCTGCCTTCCAAATAGCATAGCCCCCATTAACTGCAGTAAAACGTTTTACAGAGCTCAGATAGGAGCTAGAGATTAAATTGAATTAAGACCTCTCTTCACAAAATCAAAAACACTTTATTGGTTTAAGCAGGACAAGTTAGAAGATATGCTACATGCTAAACTCTGAAGATATGCTTTTATAGTTTCTCTTCTTTATTTCACTTGTTCTACAATTTCATATATTTATTATTAAAGTTTATGATACTCGATATTTTAGACGTTAATTTTATTTCTTTGAAACTGTGGTTTTTACAAATATTAACTTTAAATGGAGCTTCAAAACAATTTAAATGCAATTTTCAGAGCGCATTCATATGAAAATAAAATTTTCATTTTCTTTATAGCTTCAATATTTAATTTATACTAATTGATATTTCAAGATAGAGGGTTTCTGTGCCATTTCTACAATCTTTTTGTATTTACGTCTTTTGATTTGACTTAAAGCAGCCTTTCCTTATGGTTATAAGGTTACTTAACATAAATATTCGTTTTAGTAAATACAGATAGACCTATGTCTATATTTAAGAAGGAAGTATGTTTTGTAAAATACTTTATCTTTGTTCTCAAGCTAAAACTTTAGTAAGTCAAGAGTTGCTCGTAGGCTGTAAAACCAAGGGCGAAATAACATGGTAACAGATTTTCACAATAAAAATTGCTGGAATATTCCGTTAAAACAAATCATGCTATTAGAATCAATCTTTGAATTCTTATATACTCTACAAGCAATTTTTTTTATCTAGACTCACTTCAACCTTGTTTAAGTTCATCTTTTCTATTGCAGTTGGTCACCAGATATTCCGCTGTAATTATTTTGCTAGCTTTATGCACTTGCAGCGGTATTTATAAAGAAGGGGGGTAATTAAATATGTGAAGTATGTGGGGAGAAAGGTTTTGGAAATGGTTTAATTTAATTCTTTGATTATACGCAATCTCAGGGTTAAATGATAATTTCTTCCTCTTCGACGATGTGTTCCGTTTGACTTATATTTTTGCCACGGTTGTTGAGAATCTGCTGCTGGATAATTTTATGGGAAGGAGTCTTAGAGATTAATAAGATTTGTCGTTATAAGAGGTAAAACAGAATTTGTTCGTAGTCTGTTCCACCTAAAAATGTGCCACTTTCGCACTATGACGATCACTCTGATGTTGGAGCACTTTAATAACTCTAATACTCTGATCCTAAGTTCAAATAATTCTGAGATACAACTGCCTAATCAATGATAGTTTTCCACTAACGATACTCTTCGACTGAACTGAATTAAACTAATAATCGGACTACTAGTGTCTACTCTTCCACATTGATAATGCCCCAACTGAATACTCTTCCAACTAAACTGAGATTGCCTGGAACTGAGCTGAGAAAATCTGGATCAACTGTCCCTGAGCCACAAAATTGCAAGACTAAATAAACATGGCAGTCTACCGATCCCATGAAGCCATTTTTATTCTTTAAAATATGTTTTTAGAAAAATCTAGAATGTGCCTCCTTCGCGTCTATATTGGGTAATCTGTTTCCCTCCGATTCTTTTCTGTTTCATTATTTATCAGACGGCTTAGGTGACTTCTTGATGTAACCCACATATGTATTACATGGAACTGTTAAGATCTCCCTTCCAAAGGTTATCAGCCTGTCTTTTCACCCCCGTATGTTTATTGCTTTCGCTCTTACCTAACATGACAAAAAAACACAGCCCCCTATCCGTAAACGAAATAAACATCTTTTCAAGAACTTTAGAATTCTCACCAGAAAATATTGGTTCTGCTGGATCATCTTTTACAAAATATTATTACAATAGGCATCAGAAATTCCCAGGTCAGATTTTACGGTTGGGGTAGCTTTTTGCACTCTCGTACGAGAAAATAACATTTTACATGCAACAATTCAACATGAAATACAGTGTCAATAGACTTTTGTAAAGAAGTTACACAAAAATAATTACTATAATCACTCTAATTAAATTTGGGGGTGGAAACTTACAAATACTGTCTCACAATGGCCGTTCCAGAATTCTTGTACTTCACCTATTTGTCCATTTACTGGATTTTTGGAAATGATGTTCTGAAGTTTTTTTTTTAATCTTCAACATTATCAGGAACTGACAATTTTTATAATCTCGTAAAGACGTTTGTTTAATGATTTACACATTTTAGTACTACTTGCTTCCATTATGAAATGACGAAATGTACGGTTGTAAACAAGCATTAGCTTCCACTTCTGAGTTTTGGAAAACAATTGAGATAGTTCAATTGATTCAGCATCATTGGAATTAAAAGCGTGCATTACAATTTTATAGTTTCTGTGTGTTTACCGTAGTGATGGCAGCAAATAGTCATGTGCTTTAGAGAGTTAACATTTGTTCTGGAGGGAGAAGCATTCTGGTGCCATTGTTTATGAGGAGCTGCGCTTGGTTTCTTTCTTTTTAAGAAGGTATACATGTTTATAAACAAATGGAAAATGAACACAGATTGTCTCATACACGGTGCAACTAGGCAAGTCAGACGCATCATAAAGGGTGAACCATTTGGGTATGAATAAAATGAAAACACTAACACATTTACTATAAACTTTACACTTTGAAACTTGGTGTATACAACATTGAAAGATGGGAGATTTCTCAGAACGCTACATGGCCTCCATTGCGCACTCTACACAACCCTAACGGTGATGCAATTTAGCCCATGTGTCCATTGTAATATCAGAGGGATAATTGTTTTCTAAAGAAACATTTAATTTCTTTAGAAAACGACAAACCTCCCATGCCCAGTGAGGGGATGCACCCTTTCTGGAATACAATGTTCATATTGTTGTCTTCATCAAGTTGTGGTAACAGAAACAATGCAACATTTCCAAATAAGATCCATAGAGCTCGCTGTTAATTTGTAGTAGCCATTTCAATCATCTATGATTCTCATTTGTCATTATGCATTGTTGATTTTCATTCTTGCCATGTACGAACACTCCCATCTTTTAAGCAAAATATTACCAGAAAGAAATATTTCTCACTATCATATTAGCTTATATAACAATATTTAATATTACCCATACCCAAATTGATCACCCTATATATTCGTCGGTCCTGGTGGTGTAGTGGTAAATATACTTGCCTTCTAAACCCAGGATCGCGGGTCCAAACCCAGACAGGATCGATGGATTTTTTCCGGTGTTAAAATCCTAAGAATGGCTTCCTTCGGAACGGAAGTAAAGCCGTGGGTTCCATGTCGTACATTTACGGCACGAAAAAGAACCTGGCTGAAGAAGAGGCCTCTGAGCAAAATTTGTCGGCTGTTGCACGCCCTGAATTGAATGGGACGCTGATGACCTGTGATGTTAAAGAGCGTCCTTAAATAACTCAAATCAAACAAACAAAAAATATCGCTCATACTGAATGCCATCTTGATATAGGATATTTGTTCAATCAATGAACACTTTTGCAATTGTGCCACTGTTGTGACACCAGTTTCTTCCACAGCGACCAGAAAAGAATGCAATGAATCATTTTCATGCGAACCGACTATAAAACATTCAATATATGGACCTTCGCAATCCCTCAATCTTCTGATAGCCATATTCTTTAAGGTGTTTTTGAGCTGAGTTGATTAATGTTATGCATAACTTTCAAAGAATTCGTGTTAGAGCTTGGTTAGTTCATTTCCATTGGGGATTGTCAACTACTAGAAAAGATTCACACAAATCATAGGAAATTTATTTGAAATGTTTACCTGTAACCGAACATTCGCCAAAACATATTTCTGAATAGGAATACCTTCGCAGGTTTCGTGTTTAACATTTCCTTGTGCTTATTAAATCTGAACCGATGAATCACTTGGAAGTATATCTCAATTATTTTAACACGTTTCACAATGAAGCACTTTACCATTCGTCATTAAACCTTTTATTTTGAATTCCTCATGAAAACTGCGTATTTTTTCCAGTCGTAATTGGATTTCAGATATATGATAACTACCGTTTCTAAAAGATTATAAACTTCATACTCGCAATAGGAGTACCTCACTGTAAACCACTGTACAGAAAACATAGCTGGCAAATAATATAAAAGGTTGCACTGGAATTGCAAGAGAGGTTTATATATTTCTTCTTGTAGTTCTTGTTTGGTCAGAGCAACCTTTTCTACATTGAAAATAGAGGTGGGATCAAAGCGGATATTTCTTCCTGGATTGAAATGCATGACTCAAGCTTAAGATGCGACACCGTGAATTAGATATTTTTCTTATGTTGCAATTTAACTTCGTTCAAAGGTGATGTTTCAACTATATTTTTAAAGTAAGTTCCAAATATGTAGAATTAACTAATATAGTAATACTTTGATGCTTTGTACCTAATAATACGAGCAATACTTCCATTTATATTCATTCCAGAATGTGCTTATAATGTGGCAAACGCTATGAGCTATAAAAAAAAATTTTTAGCATATGCTTTGAGCACAAGGTAAAAACGCGAATTTGCATGAAAATGCGGTGCCTAGATATAACCGAATAACCTTCGTTAAATCTGGTAATGTAGTAGTGTAAAGGCAAGGTGGAAAATTGTTAATAGAAAGCTATGATCCTTGCAGACCCTGCAGATTTACAGGTTGTTCAAAACAGCATTCTGTTCAAGTAATGTCTCATGTAAGAATTGCTTCTCTCTTACGAAGAAATCCTTCGGGTTCGAACACGCCTAAAGTTAGTTATAGAACATTTTATTGCCTTTAAATCCAATGGTGATATTTATTCTTCTGTAACACGCCATAACTGAGGCAGTGATCTCTGAAAACGAGGGCTCTTAGAAGCATGCGATACAAACACCTGCACAGTCTCGACTGACGTAGAAGAAGGGGAGCGAAAGGTGACTAAACGGAGTTCTGTAGTGAGCAATTGCAGAAAAATGAATAGTACAATTGAATTCAAGAGTAAGTAAATGATCTTTGATATACCTTTTGGTCTAGTTTTGTTTGTTCGAACCTGACTTCCCCGTAATTTTGAATACATTTCGAAAACATTTCACGGGTACACAAGTAGGTACTTAAGTCAGATGTTATATGTCATTAAACCGGTAATGTTACCCAAGTTGGATTAGCAATTTCAGCTAAGTGCGAAGAAACTATGAACAAAATTGCTACGTGGTTGGCTGGTGGACCAGACCTTATAATGCGGTGCATGCTATAAATGAAACATGTGGGAAACACGTTTAACTTACATCACTCTTTGGAACAATTTTAGATGAGCAAGATTTATAGTTTATCTATTGATGGAATGTCTGAGAACGGCCTTACTTGCAGCAATTGGTGTTATTTTTTATTTATTTTAATCATCATGGTTTTGGTTTCTATTTTTAATGAATTCCACCAGAGGAGGCTTCCTGAGAGCACTCCTTGATGAGACAAGGCTGTTCTCCCGAGGCCTGGTACTTGGTTGCCATACTACACAGAAATTCAATTATAGCATTTCGGTAGTTGAGGATGCTTTCAAGTACAGGAGCCTGTTCACACGCCAGCCAGTCTCCGCCACTTGCAGAGGAAAAGGGTGAAGTGGATAAGAAAATTGCCAAGCAAGTGATAAAAGTGAAGAGAAAAATAGAATGGGGAAAGAGTATAATGTGTATTTTTAAGAACACATTTCCTTGTATAAAAAAATATTAAATGTCACCCATTTAAATTCTGTTAGCCTCTTACAGACAGTTTGATTATAGCTTTAACTATTCTATTAAAACACTTATAGTATTCTAATTCTTCATAGTGTTTTTCTCCTTAAATTTATCATGCTTCTTTTGGTATTTCATTCGGTTGCATTTATTATAATATGCAACTTTAGTACGGTAATCTGTACTTAGAACAGTAGGCTGAACATTTCATTTCCCGTTTACTTTACCGCACTTACAAGTGCGTATTTTGTGTTCCAGTATCTGAGAAGCAAGTTAAAAATAACTAATGGTTTGCTTTTTATTTAATAATAGTTTCTCTGTTATATGATCCACTTTTATATCTCGTATAACATTTTTAACAGGTAATGAACATGTCATTGAATATTGCGATATATTTTTAAATACTCAGTGTTAATTAATATTGTGAACATGGATAATAAAGGTTAAATGCTAAAATCTTCATAGCTATGCCTTTGCGTAAAATACTTAACTAAACAGCTACGAATTATTTAATTACATACCAATTAACAATTAAATAAATGTATATGGAAACAAATTAATCAGCCTAGAAGTTGAAACCCCAAACCCAAGTCACGTTTATGAGATCAGGGTTGTTACCATTATATCAATAATGTTAAATGCTTAAACTAGATGATTAAACAAAAAACAACTCCAGAACTTCCTGCGTAGTCTTTTTACTGTGATAAACTGTGAATGTTTTTACAATCTGGGGTCATCACATTTTGACAACCATAGTTCCATTCAACAGAAATGATATTTCTATTTTTAAGAAATTTTTATTCATTACCATAGTAAAGGTTAATACACACCACTTTTAAACTTTTTCTTGAAGAAAGAGTGACATGTTATAAATAGCGGTTCACATTTAAAAAAAAAAGCGAGTTATGTCTACCACAAAGCGAGGGTGAGAGTGAAACAGTGATTTGTATTTTTAACTAAACTATATAAAGTATTTTTTATTTATAAGCGTATATAATTGACCTTGTTTTATTGTATTGTATTATTTTTAACTAAACGTAATCTGTTACAGCTTTGTTTACATTCATTCAAAAGTAAGATCGTATTCGTTTTAGTGATAGGCGGAAGTTTTACTGTAATAAATTTGAGACAATTCATTAAGACGATTAGACCAAAATTCAGAATGAGCCATATGTTTTTCCATATGCTGGCGAATCACAGCCAGAGTCATTGGGACATCGCCATGGGTGGCCGAAATCGTTAAGGCGCGGACTCATGTGCGGGAGGTCTGGGTTTCGAATCCCACCAGGACCGTCCTCCCCGACTGAGATTTTTTCCAGGATTTCCTCAGTCCTTCCAAATATATAATTTCATGTATCATCAGTGTCTAGCGCCTGTGAGATCTCAGTAGTAAAAATAGACCTTAAACGCCATTCCATCAAAAAAAAAAAAAAAAGGTAAATAGATTTTTATGTCATCTACATTCTAAGGAAGAGCTAATACCGTTGGTCCCGTGTTGTGAATTTATGACACGCAGAAGAACCTCAAGCCTGAAAGAAAAGCACTCGAGAAAAGCTATATTTCGTTTCACGACCTGAATTGTATAGAAGGCTTATGACCAATGATATTAAAAAGCGTCCTTAAATAAAGCTGCTAATAATAATAATAATAATAATAATAATAATAATAATAATAATAATAATAATAATAATAATAATAATAATAATAATAAATGTATTGGGGCTATGAGTACAACATGCAATGTCAACATAGGTAGCACATACTTTTACAAGTACTTTCAATTCAAGGTAGAAAAATAAGACGATATTGCTACTTTAAGTATACAAAAATGTTCTACACAATAGAAAAATAATATTTCCAAGCAATAACTAAAAGAAGAAAGTGTCGTACTACATGACAAATAGTTGATATTTTATTTGACCTTCTCTTCATAAAGGAAATGAAGTTAATTCGATTTCCTTCCATTTCTTTTTGAACTGAATAACAATTTATGCTCTTGGAAACGGTGATATTCATTATCAAGAGCTGTTAATAAATCATTTTACTATAGTTATTGATCAAGTTTACTCTACTGCATTTCTAGCTCCAGAACTGGTCTTTAAGGAAAAAGATGAACTGCACTTGAATATACAAGTAATATCCGGTCCTTTGAAATATATTTATAAAAAATTTATCGTGGCAATAAAAAGCGTTCATATGCAGTTATATTTTTATATGTATAATCATAAACTCCAAGTAACCTTTAATTGTGGAATAAAAAGTTTAGTTTTTAAAAATTAGAAATAAAGCAACTCATAAGCATTGGTCATTGGTTATTTTTTTTCCAACTATAGCTGTCTAAATAACATTTCAAGCGATTAGATGCTGCCATCCAAGCATTAACTGTGAATGTAACACTAAAACGAAGCTCCCTTCATGGCGTCGGTCCACACCAGTCATTGCATTCCTCTGTTATATAAAGAGTAAGGTAGATTTCGCACAATTCACTGATGTAGTAAATAAAATTATACACGAAAATATGCCGGATATATGAATTGACGGAAAAAATACTTACTATAACGTATATTTTAAAATTAAATAACGCATTGAAAGTTCATCATAGCCGGATCATTTTCCGTGGTTTTAGTTTAAACGGAATTAAAAAATAAAAGCTTTCGCTGGCTGCTCCGGCCAGTATCATTAGTAAAATGAGTGAAAGTGCCTATAGAGTGGAAGAGAGAGAGAGAGAGAGAGAACTGTTAGAAGTTAGTGGTGTGAGAGTTGCGGCCCAGTTGTTTGCTTGCTATTACATGTCTGGCTTATTTGAATATCTATGAATTTCTTTATATTATCTGGATGCTGTTCTATTTCTAATAGCAGCTATTTTTATTTTAATCTAGCTAAGAGAGACGCCTTAGATATAGATCAATATTCGGATAATATTAACAAAGACAAAGTTTTCAAATAAGCAACACATGAAATTAGCTATTAGCTGCCAAACAAGTGCACTACGATTCTGCCAGCACTCCTCCCCCTCTCTCTTTTAACGGTTTTGTTCCTATTCGTCTCTACAGAAGACACTTTGCGGCGGAATTAACAAGGTTTATATGTTTATTATTGTGCGCGGTTGGTTATAATTATAAGCACCACGTTGAAGTGCCAATTTGCGGCGGTTTTGTAAAACAGTATGTATATTTCTATTGAGGTGCTTCGTTTATTTTACGATGTTTACATTAGTTTATATTGATGGGGGGATTATATTAACTGGAGAAAGATGTATATATAAACACTTACGTGTGTGCTGTGAGTTAACTCTCTAGCGGTCACAGTGTTTGTTTTTTCTCGAAGAAAATCTGTATATTTCATTAATATAAATTAATAAACATATTGTCTGTAAATTAGGACTATCGGGTCATTAGAAACGGGGCTATACCTGAAAACCGAGTGAGTATTAAAGCGAAATTTAACAATTGCACTTGCGACCACATTATTATTTTTTTAAATGAAATTAGGCATATGCCACTGAAATAAAATAGTGCCTGAAAATCAGTGAAATCAGATTATAAGGAATAGGGATTTACCTAAAACCCAACATTTAAGTGTTATTCTAGTGGCACCAATATTTTCCTTTTAGCAACGAAACTCGGTATTTACAATTTAAATAAAATAAGAAAAATAGTTTCTGATAATCAGGGAAATCGTGTTATTAAGAGTGGGAGTTTACCTTAAACCCAAAATTTAAAAATCACTCTAGCGGCACCAATATTCGTTTCTTCGCAGCATTCGGTATATACCATTTAAATAAAATAAGAAAAAGATATCCTAAAAATCAGGGAAATGGGAAACTTTTAGGAGTAGGGCTATGCTTGAAAACCGAAAATTTTATTAGTGTTCTTGTGGTTAATTTTCTCCCTGTTGTTTTAAAACAAAAGGACAAATTAATTCAGCATATAAACTATATTTATAACTTTGCAAATATTTTATATGTAACAAAAGTATCGTCCTGAAGATGGTGAATGGGAAATATTAATGTAATATGGAAATAACATTTGTATGTAATAGCGCTCTGCAATAACCTTCAGAAAATGTTTGTGTTTACATGTTTTTACTACAATAGCATTTAATTAAATTTCAAAACCAATGAAAAGCGATGGAACATTCGATTATATATTGTTGATTGTGTATATTTGTTTAGTACATTTTAATTGTTCCTGAATAGTAACGTGATTTTACTTTATTGAAACATATGAACATCATCTTTAATAAAATGCAACTCGAAAGGTTCTGGTATTTTTCTCTATTTTAATGAATGTAAAGATGATACCAGGGACTTAGTCCATAAACATCGTCATATTTAAAACTGTTTAAAAACACATACAATATAGCTTTGTCTATCAGTGATCATATGTTTAATTTAATTAATAATATACTATTAATTTTATGGCTACTCACAACAACAGCAATAATAATAATAATAATAATAATAATAATAATAATAATAATAATAATAATAATAATAATAATAATAATAATAATAATAATAATAATAATAATTCTAAAATGTGGATTCTCTTTTGTAATACTTATAGATCGCAAGAATTCTAATTTTGCTCCCCTTATAACACACAGTAATGCCATAATTTATTTCACTTCATTAATTAATAAGGCCATTTTTTTTGGTTTTATATTCATTTTTAAAGTTATTCAACTTGGTGAGGAATTTGCTTAGTTCGCGCAGCTCCTGCGTGATGGACTTTTCTGAAGTGATTTATTATAAGTTTGCCACAACTACATATGAACCAGCGTTTAAATAGGAAGAAACTAAGCTAGGACCTCAGTACATAGTCTGTGGATGGTTCTTGTATGGTTGATTTGAAACATAAAATAGCTAGAGAAATTTAGGTACTAAATACAAATATCAATGTTAACAGAAATTATAAATCACAAAATATCTAACAAATTTAAATGATTAATAATCTTGAACTTCAAAATAAATAGTGTTTGTATGAATCAAATACGAGGTACGTCCAGAAAGTAAGTTCTGTTTGGTAATAAAATTAAATTGTGTACAGATACAGAAAAATTATTTATTGCACAAAATTCTACAACTCTTAAACTACTTTTCCACATAACTGCCGAAATTTTGCAGGCATTTGTCATAGCGTGGCACAAGTTTTTGTATACCTTCTTCATAGAAGTTTGCCGCCTGTGTCTTCAACCAGTTGGAAACGTTTTCTTTCAGCTCTTCGTCATTGTTGAAGTGTTGACCGCCAAGGAAAGACTTGAGATGTAAGAACAGATGAAAGTCGCTAGGAGCGAGGTCAGGGCTGTACGGAGGATGGTCAAACACGTCCCAGCCAAATCAGTAGGAGGTTTTTCGTCACATTTGCAGTGTGTGGTCATGCGTTGTCGTGAAGAAAAACAACACCTTTTGACAACAATCCTCGGCGCTTATTCTGTATTGCGGGGCGCAATTTCCTAAGTGTCTCGCAATAAACATCTGCTTTAATTGTTTGACTACGCGGTAAGAAATCAATGAGTAAGATGCCTTTCCAGTCCCAGAACACTGTGCACATCATTTTTCGAGGTGTCAAGATTTGTTTCGGCTTAACCTTTGCTGGGGATGAAGTGTGCCTCCATTCCATTGATTGCCGCTTACTTTCAGGGGTGTCGTAAGAAACCCAAGTTTCATCTCCTGTGACTATCTGTGTCAGAAATTCTTCGCCGCCTTCATAATAATGGGTCAAAAACTGCAGTGCACTACCCATCCGTTTTGTTTTGTGTGGTCTCAGTAAGAATCTTTGGTACCCAACGTGAGCAAAGTTTACGAAATTTCAGTTTTTCGGTAACAATTTCATGAATTAGTGATCGTGAGATTTGGGGAAATTCCATAGCGAGAGCACTAATTGTAAACGTGCGGTTTTCCTGGATCTTGTCATCAATCGCGTGAACCAGTTCTTCTGTAACCAAAGATGGACGCCCACTTCGTTCATCGTGCACTTCACTACGTCCTTCATTGAACTGTCGCACCCATCTTCTCACCATTGAATCACTCATCGCATTTTGTCCGTAAACTTCGCAAATTTGCCGATAAATTTCAATTGGTTTCACTTTCCTAGCATTCAGAAAACGAATCACAGATCTGATTTCTCAAGCGGCGGGATTTTCAATCAACACCGACATTGTAAACAAACACAACAAAGCGTACGTGGCTGACAGCGATCTCAAAATGGCGCACGTTTCTTCTCTTTGATACAGAGCGTCTACCGCGCATGTGCGGAACTGCGATCGCAGCGCTGCAGCAGAGATAAATTGAAACGGAACTTACTTTCTGGACGTACCTCGTATTTATTCCATAAGCGTACTTCAAAATTATATTCTTAACTTAAATTGAAAATGCAAAAAGGAATAATTTTATTTTACATAAATTATTGCTGATAAAAGCAATTCAAAATAATTACTGTCGTTAACGAGTATGTAACATTTTCTTGAAAATCTTCCGCATATAATTAAACCATGGTGGAAGAGCTCTTTAATAAAGCAGTTCCAATATGTAGCATAACAAAAGATGAACCAGGTTTAATATTTAACCATAATAAAAATCAAATTTTATTGCGATACAATGAAAAGACAAATTTAAAAGTTATATGTGCAGTAAATGCGTGTAATTGGTTGCTCATTTTACTGGTCTCATTACAGAAAATTAGTCAGGGTTCAAATTTACCAAATTACAAAGAATAAATTTGTGTATAACCCTTGCTGGAGAATGTCGTCGCAGAATGACGCAACACGATTTTTCATTCAGACGAGAGCCTGGAGCAAAGACTAACCTCCAAAGACGACAGTAGAATGACTGCTATATGCCACAAGTAGAGATTTAAAGAAAGAGAGCGGAAAACCGTGACGCTAGCGATAAGAGAAGGAAAGGTCTCAACAATTCGAGAGGAAGGCAAGGCTCTAGCGGAGCAAGAGCGCACATACGTAGCCGAAAGATGAATACCTAACAACTATATGTTGTTTAAAAAAGTTTTCTATATTTAATGTATATTTTCGTACAATAAATTTAGTGAATGGTGCATTTCTTTGGAATTTAAGTTTCGAATTTTTTTATTACAAAGGTTTACTTTCAAAAACTAATACGTAATTTTAAGCATTGATAACAAAGCTATGTTGCTTTTGAGATGACAGTCAAGCATGTTTCATGAATTCGTTTTTATTCAATGGGGGAAAAAATAAAGCGCACTCTTAATAATATATAGAAATTATTGCAATATTTCCAGCCCTGAAATACATATACTTTTGGAGAACATATCTTTACAGTCAAGAGAAACTATTATAAACAGTAAAGGGATAGCATTGTTGGACGTTTTCTATCTATTTTTAAAAACGAATATTAATATCCACAATCGTTTGCTAATTGATAACACTTTAATAAATCTGGTAGCTTAAGTTTTAATACCAAAGGCATACAATTATGGTTAATGTTTTTATGTATTAAATATTTGAGGGGAACTATAATATTATTATGAAATTACAGGACATAAATAAAATAGTCATATTCGTAAGATAGGACTTAATATTTCCCTTGCAGAATCCACTTTCCCATATTAAGCTCTTGCAGTGAAATTTGACCTAATTTTGGCAAATACCCAATCTCAGAGTACAATCTCTTCCCTAACGCAATAATAAGCAAACGGCTTTAATACCAAAGGCATACATAAAGGTTGCCAATAAAGACCTAATTTCCAACTGTTCTTATACTAACGTTTAGGATTCCGTGTAAAGCTATGTCATAATTATATCGAAAAGCACCAGTTTCACAGTGTTGCCACCTTTGTTCATAATCCTTTGGCTACTGCTCGTGCCACACCATATTGAAAGCTCGGAAACCAATACTCGATGCCCCCATGTCGAAAGTCATGATATTGCTTGCGAAGAGTGCAAAGGAACGCCTGGGAACCTTAATATTCCACAGAGCCAAGTGCACAGCTCCTTCCCTTTGCGCGTACTAAAAAGATTAAAACGTCAAGCGCGGAGAAAAGCAAAGGGCCCCACCAGCTGTGGGGTAGCAGTGGCTGGGATTCCCGCGAGTACTCGAATTTTAAATCGATATTTCGTTATGCACTGCCACCACAATTTCCCGTGTGCAATCCCCCAAAACACACAAGTCATCCCGACTCTCTCTCATTTCCCATTGTTCTTTCCCTCACTGTGGTATACAACTCTGCTACAACGGGATGAATGAATGAATATCGGACACTGAAAAGGACTAAAAAGTCCTCTCCCACGCAGCGTTTCGTCTCTTCTTTACAGAGCCGAGGGAGAAAGCGTAGCAATTTAGATGTTCCACTACAATTCAAACCGTCTTTTCTTTCCCTTACCAATTAATTGAAACTAAATGAAACTCGCTAGAGACATTCGCATACGCATCCGTACAGCCCTTTTCGCAAGCAAACGGGTCCCTGGCTTAGGCAACTTAAAAAGCATAACATCGCCAAAGCTTCCCAGTTATTTCTCATACTTCTGACTTCAATGCATCTACAAGTTTGATTCTCTACTAGAGTCCCACCCTAGAAAGTCAATCAGCACCTTTTTAGGTCAATTTTGTTGCCTCTATAATTTGCAAAATACACAAAATATTATAATGAAATAGTCTGCGATTGACAGAAGAAGTATTAATATAAAGCAGGTAGCGTCATTTAAAGATATGCGAAAAGAACAAATTGAGGCACGAATTGGTGGGTCGCGCGGCAGCCAAGGAATGTAATTTAAGAATGCAAAGCATTAAAACGTGTGCAATGGTGTCAAACGAATAGTAATAAATCAGGCTAGAGTCTCAATTATCAACACATAAGTTAAACATGTGCAAGAAGACTTAAATTTGAATAATAACGCAACTGCCTCATCGGCTACCTAATATCATTTGTACCGTTACTTCTCAAATCATCGATCTGACGTAAATAAAATAAAATATACCTGCTTTCTAAACGCAAATGCATTTTTCATTCATCCTATCAAGAGACACATGTTCAAACATAAATCTTGCGTCTGTCTCCGATTAAGCTTTTTTCCGACCTCCCCCCCCCCCTTCCTCCACACTTGGTTTTTCTCAGAGGTTAATTCAGCAGGTAGCATTAAATACAAATTTCAAACCCTATTTGTATGTATGTTTTAAAACATTACATAGGTAAGGAGAGTCGTGAAATAAGGACACAGTTAATCTGTTAAATAGATTTCAACAGATTAATTAAACATCTTACAATCCTGAGTGTTATCTGTAGAAATTAAAAAATAAGTTTAAAGAAAAAATGCGGTAATAGTTGTTTTGCAGTTGAGTAATGAACTAAAATAGTATTTATGTATGTTCAACTGACTGTTCAGAGACGTGTTAATAGCATAAGATTGGCACCATAATTTGCATTCTAACATGACATTTTAAGAAGAAAGTGTCTTGCAAGTAAAGCGAACGCATAATTTAACGATTTGTACCCTGAGAACGTTAAGTATTTGTATTTTGTTAATGAGGACCCTAAAAAACCAAAGTGTCTCCAGATCTAGACGTTAAAAATGAACCTATACTAACTAAGAGAGAGGCAAAGTTCTCGCATGCGGTTTGCTCATGTACTGGTGGCTTAACATTTAGAAACATACAGCAGTTGGTTTACACATGAAGCAAATGTTTATTGGGATCTTGCAATTCCGTGTTATTGAAAACATTTATCAGTTGCAAGAAATGGAGCTTGAGAAAGAGGGAAGTGTTAAGAGTTCAGTGTGCTATTCTTAGCCATAGACTGAGTGGTTCAATATTTTTGGACAGTATTGTGAATTGTGCATTTATATAGGCACTTAAATTCTAAATATACTTTTAAGAGACACTTATTTTAAATTAACTTTTGTTTTCAATATTTGGCATGCTTTTTACTGCCTGCAAAAATATTCGTCTTAAAAACAATGTACAACAATAAATGTCCATTGCAAACAATGTTCTTTTATCGCTAAGAATGTTGTAATCTTGAAAATGTTCTCTTAAGACATAAATGTTCTCTGAAGCATTTGCAAAACAAGTCATCTAATGTGGTTTTAATTCCCCCACCTCTCTATTTTGCACGTTTCGCTAACAGCAGTTCCAATCTTTCCAGGAACGTTCCAGGCCTCTGCAGTGTTTCTGTGTTTACGTTTACTGAATCGGTTAAAATAAATTTCTCGTTTTCCAAGATATACGAAGAATCCAAAAGTATATCTTGATGTATGTTAAACGTCCATTTTGCAGATAATTCAAAAGATTATTTGCTGAAATTTTGCAACGGACACCTTTACATTGAATTTTTGTCATGTTCTGATGGATATTGAATAAACTATGGTTTTTATTGTTGCCTGGCAGCGTTACTTAAATGGCTCATTTTTTTTTTTTTTTTAGTTATATCCTGAGCAATACACTGGCCAGAAGCAGTTGCTTTAGTACTGAAATACTGTTTATAAGTAAATAAATATACTAAAATAAAAACTATTGATCATTTGTTGTAAAATTAAAATTGAAATAATTTCCATATCTGATACACCCCTAAAGACAATGTAAAACTCTAGAATCATACCATCAATCAAAAGAGCGTTTCAAGCTCGGTTATTAATACAACAATAATGAACTGTTATGTTAATAATGTCCCCAATAGACCAGTGATGTCACATTCTCAAACTTACCAATCGACAATGGAGTAGTCTGATGTTAAATTTTAGAACTAAGTAATTTTTAAAGCCAAAAAAAAGAAACCAAACATTTGCCCGCCACAACAATTGCAACACTTCTTAATCAAATTATTTTTCAGTTTATTTTATGCAATAGAATGAAGGAAGTGATCTATTTTAAATTTTTGAAAGTTAAAAGATCAACCTATGCGTATCACCTACTACAGCACATACACTCACAGTAGGAAACAAACTGTGGACTTTTGCACGTAAACTGTTTAACCTTTACTTGACAGTTGCTTTCTTCAGATCTGGACAGAAAGAATATAGCGGAACCAGAAGCACTAAAGTGAGGTTTAATGACATAATAAATGTAAACTAAAGTATTAAAAAACCCTGTTAGCAAACTTTTTGTAATAGAGAAAGCTGCAACTGCAATATGCAATGATTCTATTTCTTAGGCTGGTTAAAAAAACGAAAATCAATTAAAGACGCGGTCGGAATAAAAGCGTACACTGCTATACATACACTTGTTTTTCAATGATCAGTATTTGATGGTAAACAATACTAAGCAATTAAATCACTGAATTAAACAACAGCAATTAATTTTGCCGTCACCTTATGTCTCTGATAGTACGTGGTTATCTTGGCTAATAAGGAAAAAAATGGAAAAAAGCAAAATATTTATTTATTTTTTATTTATTTATAACATTTATATGTTCTTTATTTAGTACTTCATTATTGCAAAAGACAGGAAATTAGGGATAAAATCGGAGGACATTTGATTAAATTTGATTAAATTTTTTAGTAAGTTGAAAAAAAATTATAAAATAAATACCATTGTGTTTCTAAATATTATTAAATCTGAGATTTAGTTTAGAGCACATAAAATGACAGTTTTACTATACAGTAAACATTTCTGTTCAATCGACGTATTTTAACAAACATGTTTCTATTCCAATTCTTCATAACTGAAACTAATTACATTATAAAAATAAAAGAAATAATGTATCAAACGCATAAAAATTCGTATAGCAATGTTGATGTTCAAATATTAAATAGAATCTACTTAAGTGTTGCTTTGATACTATTAGTACGACCATTCGCACATCCTTAAGCCACTGGTTGTAGGTTAAACACCATGCAGTGGATAATGAACAAAATATTAACTATTTGTGCACTAAGATCACTGAAATATATAAAATTGCTTAGCCATAAACCCTAAGAAAGATCCATTTGTTCTGGATAATGAAAAATGGACTCTGTAGGAATATTTTTCAGAGATAGATAACCAAGTTCATCTGTTTTCTTGACGAATACCTTTGCTGTATATTTTGTTCCTTATTCCAAATGCGTTTTCATTTCTCAAAACATGACATAGATGGTCCAAAATAATGCCACCTTAGGTCTGAAAATTAGATATATTCAAACAAGTAAATTGTGACAAAAATACTTCGGTATTAAAGCAGATGATATTTTATACTGAATATTAGATACATCTCAATAGAGAAAAGTTTGCATGTCGTTATTAAGAACGACTAAATCACTAAAAGCCATCGCTTTTCTGATACAGAGAATTACGGTTTCCTTTTGCATAACTAATAATAGCCAACCATAATAGACAAAATCAAACTAAATTCGAGTTTATGTTAAAAAACGATAAACGTTTACTCAATATTAATTTTTTCATGAACTGTAGATACATTATTAGGTGAAATAGGAAAATATATTTTGAATTTCATTATCATTCAACAAAGTTTAGAAAAAAAATGTCTGGAACTCATGAGTAAATTATATTTTACATGTTGAATTTCATTTTTAATAAGAATATGCATTTTTCGGCATTTTATATACACTAGATAAATGTGTGAACAAGTAAGAAGTATTATTAAACAAATAAGTACTACCCCATGTCAATCCCTTGGCCTTTAGTGTTTTCATGGTATTACAACACTACTGAAAAGTACTTAACAATATCCACCCGTTTCTCTAATATTTTCAAATGTTGTGAAGATTAGGCATTTTCTCTCTAATGAGAAATCTTCAAGAATCAGGGGGAAAATATGTATTATATTGCATTGGTGTTTAAGGTAAACATGGCGCTTTTTGGCTTAGTCACCTTACATGATTTGACGACTTAGGACATTAACACCAGAGTTCACCATATCTTCACTTCGGTTATAGCAGGAGGATCATATGCAGCACCTTCGCCAGTGGTTGAAAGTATGTGTTCCTTAGTCTGCACATAGACCTCTGGTCGTTAATTCAACAATTTTGCTAAACGCCATGGCCTTAACGACGTGTCATTTGCAGGGTTATTTTAACAGCTGGTGACAATACCCAAGCTATTCGCTCCAACAGCTGCATGTACCAAGGCCGTGCTTACCCTACCGCAAATTTGCGACAGTCACCCTTAAGAAGCAGGTCCTTTAGCTCCACGATCCCGCAATACTCTAGCACTTGCTCTGCACCATCAGCTCTATAACACAACCAACTGAGGACGATACTGCACCTTCTCTCTGATCACTACAGAGATTACAAACCTCAACCAATCAGAATAGTTCCAACAGCTCAGTTGATTGAACTAATGCATGAATGCTGATATGTGACCATTTTGTAGCAACAAAAATCTACCTTAATTATCCTCTGATGATGACTTGAGCAACAATCATTACTGCGTCTTCCCCAGTGTTTCCCTTGATAGCCTCCAGTAGCACTGAGGGCCTTGATAACAGCTCCAAACTTCCGCTTTATTTCCAGGGGCTCTAATGAGAATTCCCATCATTTAAGACTTTCTTCAATTTCCGAACATTATCCTGATTATATTTCCCCTATATTAACATCCTTCCTACCCTCTCCTATAACTTCTCTCCTTAACATCTAAAAAAATGCATTCGGTCTACTATGACTAATGTTTTTCGTGTTACGCTATTACGAAGAAGCGTTACGCTTCTCTTTTTTTATTTGTTTTCTTTAATTTTGTCCATAAACAAATATCCTCATCCCATATTTTCTTCTTTGCAATTACTACACGAACTTATTCAATTTACAAGCCAGACTCAAGTTAAACCTACTCGGACGCACATCTTACGAGGCAGAGTTTGCTTGAAGAACTTGATTTAGCCGCTGCTTCGAGCTGCGTTGCGGTTTCTGCTGGTGTGGCGTACCTCAACGTGGTTTGGGTTCACTGCCGATAAGGCAGCAGTATTTATGATGATAATCGTGCGGTTATTTGCTAGATGATCGGTACAGGAGGCCAAAGAAATTTTGCTTTAATGCATTTTGCTTTTTACAAGTGGAAGAAAAAAATGTGCGGCAGTTTCAAATCAATAAGTATGCACATTATAATATTGTAACTAATTATAGATTTACGATCAGTGCATTTATAGCGTTTACAAGCCCAGTAGCACTCACTCGCTCGCAGTTCACTCGATGTCAAGCAATTGCAACTCACTGCAACGACGCACTAACTCACAGCCTTGATCACAGATGTCCTTGATTTATATCCACATTCACTGTTTACACACATGCGCAGAGATAACGACAATCGCTGTGAGTTCTCTCTACTTGCGGCTTGCGTAGATACCAACCTTACTATAAAAATTCTACATTTCTTTCGCTGGCATGTACCGACTTTTTTATGTTTCCCCATAATGCCTTTTTTCTCCAAGGTCAACCTTTTACTAGGTAGACTACAATGTAAAACTTAAAATATAATTAACGTTTATTTTAAATTTCTCCTCTTATCTACATCTGCGTGATTTTTATTTAAATTATATTTATTTTAAATTGAGAGTTAGTCATACCGGTAAGTTTTGAAATTAAAGCTCTGTGTATTTTCGTTAACTACATTATTTCATTCCTCTTCAATTCCTGTCATTTCAAGGAAATTAAGAATTATTACCCACATGGCTACATGTCTGTCTATATTGAAGGATATTTGAATCCAACTGCAGATAATGCTGGTACTGTTTATATATATATATATATATATATATATATATATATTTCCCTTAAGACATTTCATCAAGGAGCGCTTACTGTTAGCACACTGCTTAGCAACTTTGGTGGCAAAATTACCGTTACCCCTGTTTCAGCAGCAATTTAAGAAGCAGTTAAGGTGGAAATCCAAAGTTATTGAATTTCTAATAGATTTACTAGCAGCACTGCCGAGTTTCAACACAACATTTGCATGCTGTCCATTAAACATACATTACTGCTCCAGTGGATTCCTGGCCATTTGGAAATTCCTGGGGAAGAGAAAGCCGACGAATTATCCAAACAAAGTGCAACATGTTTAGATCATTTTTGATTCACGTACCAATGATAAAAATTACGGTGTCGGTGTTAAACCATATATCAGCCCAAGGCAAAAGATGGATGGAACTTATTACCGAGGAACTATATCCATTTATGTCTCCCAAGATGTTTCCGCCTCTCTTCTGCGAAACACGGGTAATGACTATCTATAAATCTCCTCCATACAGAACTGTTATAACACAATTAGATATTTCTCCTCTCAACAATGGAAGAATGGACATTCTTCATTTGAACACCTGCAGAACTTTCATTAAATATGACCAAAACTGAGACATTTTCCTAGTTTTACTAGACAACGAGGCGCTGGATGGCCAAGTTGCCGTGAGCACACGTAGAAAAAGCAATCGTATCATTTTCCATAAATAATTATAAGGACCAGGAGTTTCTTGAGGTGTTGCTCCATTTAGCGATGGAATGACATGTGAGATAAAGAAGAGTCCATGTAGCGGTCACTTCTGAAGGTATATGACCCTCTAAATGTGTTGCATAGCGCAAGAAAATCCTATTGAGTATATAATACCTTGCCTCGTCTGTTGTTTTAACTATCATCTCAGCATATTTTTAAATTTGAAAATATCAAAATGAGCACGTTATAATTATCTTCTGTTAGCATTAACAGGCTTGTGTTGCAAGAGCATGTACAGAGTCCCAACTTTGACGACAATGTGTGTAAAAGAAGATAATGGGTGCTACACAGTTGATGAATTCATAACAAAAAATGAAGACCGCAGAGAAAGTCTTTTGAGTTTAACAATTTATTACTTAGTTAAGGTTCCTGTTCAGTTTCAAGTTAAATATATTAAATAGCTCTTTACATGTAAGTGCTTCACAATTTATTCTTCAGCAGGTATGAAACAGGTGAACTTATTTTTAAAACTTAAGCCTGAAGATCACAATAGAAGTAAACAACTGTATTTCCGCAACAAGATGGAACAGGAGATAAAGAAAGAAGATAAAATACATAGAGATATAGGACGAGTTTCAGAAGAAGATAGATAATAGCATTTGGACAACAACCTCAAGAAAGTAGGAAGAATGGAGGACCACCTTCCTCTGAAAATAGCTAACTCGGGGGGGGAGGGTCATCACGAATAGGCCTCCACAGGAGGAGATTACTCTGTATGAAACATAAAATGAGTCAATAATAATAATAATAATAATAATAATAATAATAATATTTCTTTTCAGGAGACTTTTTTAAGTTTTGTTTTATATGTGTAGTCCTTTCTCTCCCACTCACGCACACAATTTGTGCCTAATTCCTCTTTCATCTTGTTAGCTTTTTCTTCTCTAGCAACTGTTTGCTGTAATACAAATGTAGCGGACTCTCTATGCTACTGTATACAATATATCGTATTTTGGACCAAGTGCAATCAAATACAGACTAAATGCAGTTTTGGGTTCTGTTCTGTGTTACTACTTTCTGAATATCATTCGAAAAGCTTTAAAATGGGTTTTATGTGAAAGTTTGACTTTGGAACGATTCCATGAAAGTTTACATATTCAGTAATGCCGCAGAAATAGACAGAGAGAGAGAGAGAGAGGAGATAATGATAATTGAAGTTAATCCGGATTTATGAGTGCTAGATACTATGGCTATTAACTGTAGCTTTTTGAAAGCGTGCCAAGTCTAAAATTATGTTTGCATTTTGTTTTAAACCGATAAATGCGATTAACGTCCCCTTTTTTCAACGTCAAACAATTTTGGCAAGTAAATAAATAATTTATAAGAGCTACTATGTTACTCTAATGGACCAACTCTTGTTAAATCTGATGCAATAAACGCCTTTCTCGACGTCGTTTGGAATAATTTAGTACAATTTTGGAGGGATTTGCTTTTAGAAAAATTAACATATACTTAGCTGAAATCGCCTGATATAAACATCATTTCATTTTGTTCCTCTCTTTGTAATATCCGAATGAAAGTGATAAGCCCATTTTCGTAATTAATAGGACGATGTGAAAGGAAAATATAGGATGACTTTCAATAAAACAAGGTAAGAGACCGTCACATAGTGGATAAAAATATGGATCTGTAAGAATTAAAAATTAACATATTTATTATTCATATATATATATATATATACGTTAAATACTGCAAATTATGCAATTTTTATAATGTGTCTTATTTTTTTAATATAACCAAATATAATCTTATGGAGTTTCATAGATGTACGTTCTACTTAGCCGTCTAAACCTTTTCCTCAAAAGAGTGCTTAGATGGTGATTGCTAAAATCAGGATTGTTGATAACAGGAGAGGAAAGGTGTTAGATGACAAAAATAACTTTTAGAACTAATTTGGAGACTTACTAGACTAAGCTATTACTTCAAGAGCAATCTCTGGAAGCAGGGCCGGAGAGTTCTTCTTATGTACGATAAATTTTCTTTTGTTTTCAGTGTGAGGAAACTATGATTGAACCAGTGATATAAAATCTAAAGAAAACCCCGGAAAAGTAAGGAAACAGTATATTGTGTTTATGTTTCTTTGGTTAAAGCGTTTGGATTGGAATACCGTAACACAAAGGATCTAATACTATAATTCAATATTATCTATCTATATACATTATCTATGTACGTACTGATTTTTGAAGAGAAAAATGTTACAGCAGAATCCAAGGATTGCCTGCAAAAGGATCGTGTATTACTCGACTATACTAGTAAAATAACTAGCAAAAGAATTCTTATGTCTTGAAAAGTACAGGAATATCTGGAGAATTCTATCAAATTTTCCTTAAAGGAACAACAAATTCTAAAAAACAGTGATATAATACAGAGTGAGCCAATGAACTATGAACCAACTTGCAATGTTTTGCTTATAGGCAAAAGTGGCGCTCGTTGCCCTATGTGGGTATCGTAGAGTGGCGCTGACACAGCCTAATAATGGTTTCCGTAACTATTTTAAAAGGTCTTGCTTGTCAACTTTATGAAAGGAGGTGCTGAAACTGGCTACCGACGTTGTCCGTACATTTTTGTCACCTCTTTAAAAAGAAATGATTTCATCATTCGCTGCAGTTCACGTTGAGTAATGCTGCCTATTTCTTGGCGAATCTTTCTTCGATTCATCTTTCTTCGATTCTTCCAGGGTATGTATATATTTGTCTTGTACACGGCATTTTTAATTTACCCAAGAGATAAAAGTAGCAAGGGCACAGGTCAGGGGACCGAGTGAACCACAAATCCTTACTAGCAACTCTATCTTCTGAAACACTGTTTGAATTTCTCTCATAGAAATATTAGCTGTAGAAATGTCCTGTAAAAAAAAACAACAAACATACAAACACCCTCTCCCTGTCAGTTAATTCTCTAATAAAAAAACGAGCAAAATTGTACTGATAGGTGTACAGTTATTTTATTTGGTTTTTACTTTTAACATTTCAGTAGCTCTTTGCGCATAGGCATAAGAAATACCTGTTTGTTGTGAAAGATGTCTTAATAATTTTTGGGGGGAATTCGCCAATTCTCTTATGTCATCTAATGTTTCTTCGGTGAGAATCCTACACTGTCTGATCACTGCCCATGCCCTGAAATTTCTTATAATGATCATGGATTGTTGTACGGTATGGGCCTTTACTCTCGGGAATCTTCAAATCGTCTTTGAACTGGACGAACTGACTGTTTAACACAAGTGAATTGTAAATAAATATATGTGCTTTAGAAAAAATATCCCTTCCCTTCTCAATTAAATACACAAAATAGCATATCACCCGTAATGGATTAAGTGTAGTGAAATACCACTGTATTCACACTGACAACCAGAAGCTAGCATGATTTTGATCTAGTCAACGGCAGAATATACGTATGCACATGCTCAGTGGGAAACCACTCTAAATTGATTCATAGTAA
Organism: Metallyticus violacea; assembly: GCA_030762175.1. Lineage (NCBI taxonomy): Eukaryota > Metazoa > Arthropoda > Insecta > Mantodea > Metallyticidae > Metallyticus > Metallyticus violacea. Next base: position 57,774,386 of record CM060840.1, read on the forward strand.
TTTGGATCGCTTCGTATAAGTGCAATACCTTAGCAATTACAAAAACATATATAACGTTTGGAATTCATAAAACAAATGAGTATGGACATGAAAGCAACTATAAAGAAGCAGAGTAGGAATAGAAAGATATTTGAGAAGTGTGTAAGATAGAAATGGAAAACGAGAAAGCTCGCGAAAAATTAACGAGAAAAGAAAATATTTGGTCTAGAAACAAGAGAAAATCTAAGGAATTTAAGATAAATCAATTGAAAAATCTGTAAAAGCACTATAAATAAGTACATATATCCAGTGATCTAGTGGGTGTCCCAAATTGAATTCAAGAAAGCAGATGTAAGAATAGGTTGAAAGAATAACATCTGTTGTTAGTAAACACACGATACAGCGTGACAGAAGCGAATGTTGAACGGTACATTACCGGAAAAAAATTGTGGAATAGACGGCAACCAAAAGGAGAGTATGAAAGAAAGAGCAGACAAACAAAAATGAAAGGAGATAAGAATTATGCGCAAGAAATAACTGCTAGAAAATGAGTCAGAGAGGATGAACTACATTAGAATTAGAAATACGAAAACACCGCATACCTGGTTGTGAAGCATGGAATTCAATAGGTATAGTAGTTGTTTCTACAAGCTAATTTCGTTATTTCTCACCGTAAATCAGGTTCTCAAAGCTCTCCAGTCAGTATGATAAGTTGAAGGCTCTTTATTAAACGTCATACCTTTGTTAACTGTATCAACTTTGATAATGGGACTTTCTTAATGACTGGAGAGTTATGTAGAAGGTGGTATTGCTACTTCTGGTATGCTATAAATGGACATTTTCCCGTCGCGCCGTGGCATGGGTGCCGAGAGTTTTCCCGAGTTTCCCAACTAACTTAAGTGATGGCTGGGTCATAAGTGCAACAAACGGACTAACTCCGAAATAGCTCCGAGGTCAAAGGAACTGGGAACCCATCTACAACCGAAGAGGTCTTTGATCGCCCAAGGAGAGGAGAGTCGGTCGGAAAGCATCTCCAAGGGCTTGTGTCTGCTTTCCTCCCACAAATAAGATCGACCACGTGCAGGTAATGGAGTTAGGGAAAGTCCGCCATTATCGCCCACAAGAGAAGCGCCAAGCCACATCAACCTTCCCCTACCCCCACCTCCCCTTGCTACGTCCCTTGGGATTCTCAATTTCTGGTCCTGACGGAGAGAGATGGTTACCATATCCTGTGCATGTCAGTCGATACATTTGTTCAAGATCTTAAAGAGTTAACGATACTCTGCTGTGATATATTACGGAAACTATTTAATATTGCTATATCGCGGTCTTCGTGATTAACTTTCACTTAAACAGTACCTTAAAAAGCAGATAATACTCTAGTAAAACATAATATTATATATGATAAGTTGGGATCGGGTGTTTATGACCTAAAAGTGAGAGATATGCAAGCAAATATGACTATAATTATGGCCAGATATGACCAAACAAATACACGAAAATTTAATTCTATTATTTGAATAGCTAAATAAAACAAATAAACCAGACAAAAAATGTGACCAAATACACGTACATTTAGATACACAAAATTGTTACATTATTTAAGTCCCATTATTTAATGATTAATAAACAAGTTTAATTTTTTCTTGTGATGGTTCGTGTAGAAGGCACATTTTCTTCTGTTATTTAAACTCTTGTTTCTATAAAGAACAATAGCCGGTATTAAGCCAGCCGTGGATGAACTAATACCTCTACAGTGAAAGAAACAAAGTATTGCATGCCTATTTTCATTCTCCCTTCATTGCAACATTGCAGTACATCACCCAGTGCATCTTCAAATTCTCCATCTTCTCCTGTGGCCAGTGAGAATGGTCTTATATCACGATACTTCTTTCAACGTTGCAAGATGTTATGGAAGCATGTTTAAACAGAGGGAAGTCCCTGCACTCTATTTGTGGATCATTTTGACGAAAAACAGCTTTACAATCGTTAAAAATGTCACGAATTTTGCACATTGTTGAAAATACTGATTTCCTTCCAGCCCTTTCTTGAATTTGTTATTTATGGAGACTCCCATTTTGTATTCTACGTTTTTCGGCATGTTGATGTTCAGTAGCCTTCTGTGGCTCGTGAAATTCGTTTCTATTGAAATGTGTAAGCCAGGAGACAGCTACCTACAACAGAGGAGTCACTGTACATTTGTATACACCGTGCTTAATTGCTTCTTGCAATGATACATTGCATTGACAGTAAAACCAAAATGTAAATATTTCTTTCTCAAAATGGATAATTTACGGAATATAGGAGCATATTATTTTTAAATACCTAACCTATATTTTAACGTAAATGAATAGAAGATCATGTTCGCAAATGTAACCAAAATATGTCTTTAAAGCACTAAAATATACATATGTGATCAAAATTGAGAAAACTATCTAAATATAAAATATACAAAACTCAAAATATCTCTAAATGTAATCAGAAACATTCAATTCATGTGAATTCAGCACTATAACTGAAATGAAAGCCAGGAAAAAAGTATGACAAAAATATGACATGTTGATAAACATCTTAACCGTAGTCAATCATTGCTGCAAGATGAACAAATAAGTTTTATATGTTTCAGTCCAGACGTTTCAAAGCCTTATATTCTGAACAAATATCTTTATGTACATCACTTCGGTTTTCAGCTTTACCCAGATAACAGCATATTTCTGGTGCACCAGACACGGTTTCAACTTTGCCTATACTTTACCGCGGTAAAATGTTAACCGCTCATCAGTGAGGGGTAAAGAGAAAAAACAGTCATTTTTTTTTTCAAAATGATTGATAACGATTATAAAATTGCACATCTACAAATATTTGAGCGTAGTGAGAGAGCAGCATAAGGCAATTGCGATTCGTTTCAAGCACTGGACGACTGATATTGAAAATTGTGACTGAAAAACGGAACGGTTCGTTCTCTTTTAGAGTATGGTGTGTTGGTGGTGTATTTAATGCTTGCTGCTGCACAAATGTAAGAATCCAGTCTCTATGAGAAGGAAATTGTGAGGCGCTCAATAACAGAAAATATATCATTAATTAAATGTACAGACAGTAAAGAATTCAAATCTCATTTCATATTTTTTCCCAGACCCTTTGAAACACATTCTGTCAGCCTTTTTGCTTTCTACAAGCGTTTCATACGCTTGTGCTATATCTAAAAGCATAAAATTCTACCTCATTAAAATCTGGCGGTCTTGCATGTCTAATTGTTTAATTATCCATGTTACGGCTAACATGCAAACGTGAAACAAAAATAATCACGGTTTCTGAACAGTATTAACATCCAGCAGGATTGCAGCGATAGCTCGAGATCTTGTAGGCAGTGAGATCGACGAATTGTTTCAAATAGTGAAAATATCGACACATTCAAGCTAATGAAACCGCGCCATAGCGAGGAAGCGAAACCAATGGTACACAGTATTTCTCGGAATACTGATAAAAACAGAGGTTGGTGCACTCGAACATTAGTTTTCAACTTTTCATAAATATCGCCACGGATGGCGAGGTCGTTACGGCGTGAACTTGTGAGCGGGATATCTGGGGTTCGAATCCCACCAGGACCGTCCTCCTTGACCGAGGTTTTTTCCAGGATTTTCTCAGTCCTCATAAATGGCAAATGCCGGGAAGGTAACCTAAACTTAGGCCTGGAAAAAAAATATCCTTTCCCAGTATATCATTTCATCTCATGACATGGATCTGCACCCAAGAACGCGGTTCGAACCCGGCCAGGACCGATGGATTTTTTTCGGGCGTAAAAATCGCAAGTATGGCTTCCTTCGGAAGGGAAGTAAAGCCGTGGGTCCCGTGTCGTACATTTACGGCACGAAAAAGAACCTCAAGCCTGAAAGAGAGGCCTCTGAGCAAAATTTATCGGCCGTTTCACGCCCTGAGTTGAATGGGACGCTGATGACCTGAGATGTTAAAGAGCGTCCATAAATAAATCAATCAATCTCATGACCTGGATGGTGTCCACCGCCTGTGATGCCTCAGTAGTAAAAACGGGCGTGAAACACTATTAAAGAAAACATTTATAAACATGTGCACAATGGGTGTAGTGATTGACTGACTTGCAGAAATTCCAGATGCACAATACATCAAAGAGAGCATAGTCCTCTTTGAGTACAGCGACAGTTTCGGTTATTTGGTGATATATTCAAGGACTACCAACCGTGATGACATCTTGGAAAGTCATAGGTAATCCACTTGTCATCACAGCAGCCTATCAGGAAAGGGATATTTCTCTGATGTGACAACAATGCAAAACAAGTGCCAATTCGTGCTGCTTTGCGACCCATTGTAAACTCATGTGCAACCCAGCGACCGAGTTTATACGAATATCTTTTTTCTACCTGTATGAAGATGAAATCATATAGTTTCCGCACTGATGTTGAATTTCTGTGCCACGATCTCAAAAGCTTGGTTGTTGTTCATCTCAATAGTTACCAAGAGCGTCTAGTTAGTGATGTTCTTAACTTCCGTGGATCACCCTCGAAGGTTTCGTTGGCTTCCTTGAAATTTGTGAATCATCTTTGCATTGTCCGTTTATTCACAGAATTACCACCAAAGGCCTGGCTTTATTCCGCACTGTTGCATTGTTCCCCAGTTTAAATTCATTGAGCATACAACTCATATAATCATCTTTGGTGTTGGCAATAAATGAACGTCCTATCTCAAATGACTTGAGTCGGTCATGGTGATGTAGTGGTAACCTTACTTGCCCCGTAAACCCAAGATCGCGGGTACAATCCCGGCCAGGGTCCATGGATTTTTTCGGGTGTAAAAATCCTAAGTATGGCTTCCTTTGGAAGGGAAGTAAAAGCCGTGGGTTCCGTGTCGTACATTTACGGCACGTAAACGTAAAAGAACCCCAAGCCTGAAGGAAGGGGCCTCTATTGATCGGCCGCTTCGGGCCCTGAACTGAAAGGGACGCTGATGATCTAAGATGTTAAAGAGCATCCGTAAACAAACTAAATTAAATAAACCAAATCAACAAAATCTTTGGTGTTTTCATGTTTCACATCTTGGAATTCTGACTAACATTAGGAAAAATATAATCTACCAGCTTAATAGTTTTAACTCTCTGCAACAATAAGTTACGGGATTAACTCTATTTGTTGCATATTTAATTGTTTCTAAAGCTTGAAATTTGACCATCGGGAGTCAATTTTATAAATTGAAAACAAATATGCCCATAGAAATTGTTCTTGAGAAATATTCTACAAAAATCAGTGTTTAGAAGTTAAACAGAAAGTAACAAGAAATAGAGTCTATGACAGTGTAAGAAGGTGAATATACCTAGTGTAAATGATGGGGTGATTTTGATCGTTACATAAAATTATCTGAACAACATTTAGTCACAAATTGAAGTCATTTTAAATTTCTTATAACCGAAAGAAATAAAAAGGAAACAAGAAGAATATGCGCAATATTAACATTGATTGAGGAATTAAAAAATCGACGCATTACTGCTTTATAGATTGCAAAGCATGGTTAAATCTCAGGCCATGCGACTTTTCTGGCTAATACTGCCAAGCAAAAATGCCTTCGCGTGCTCAAGTTCACAGAAAATAATTCTAATGAATATATACTTACATGCAGAAGAATATGAAATTAGTGCTGAATAATATGCAACATAATATTTTAGTGTACGAACAACAACATTATAGAGAGAAGAGCTTCTTTTAACAAAGCCAGATAAGTTACCGACGGATATAAAAAGTAGGATAGTTTTAAAATTAAGATCAAATAAATAGGATAGGGAAATATTTAAGAAAAATGAGTAAAAAATTGTTAAGAAATGTGGACACAGCTCTTGAGAGTGATAACGAAACGAAAAAATTCTATACAAACTTGCACGTTTTTATATTACATATTTTATTATATATTCCCATTCTTTAAAAGCCACGTTGCTACATATAAAGATAATTAAAGAAACACAACTCCAAACTTGTTAGTTTCATATGGTTGGCATTATTAGTATCATCATTACTTTAAAGTTGGGGAAGTAATTTGTAGTCAAATGTATTTTTTTTTTGTAATGAAATTATCAAATATTTCTTTTGCGAAAGGTATTTAGATATAGTTGCACCCAAGTCCTCTAGATGTTCCAGTGGGAAACTGCTGATGAGCCAAAGACGAGAGTTCAATAATTAACTGAAGTTAAAGAAATTGAAATTAACTGATGTTAAGAAATTGATATCCAATAAATATATTTTCTTACTCAAGAGCTGAATGGCAATTCTTTGATAAACGTCCATGTGATGGCATTGGAGTAACCTCTTGAATGACTTTCTATTAGAACAGGCTAAAGTGCGGTTAATATTCTATACAACATCGAAAAAACGTATTTCATTAAGTAAACAATATTACTAATATTTCATTTTATTTTGTCTCCCTTTAATAAGCACACCCAATATCAGAATGAAAAAACAACAACTTACATGTATTGTTTCATTCTGTTGTATAAAGTGAAGCTTTAGTGAATAATTTTCTGTCGAGAAAGAGGGTAGGCGAGTGACATTTTAAAGTTTCATAAGTACGGAAAGAGTAATTTAAAATACAAAACATTTTGAATATATTATAATGTGTAAATAGAAGTATAAGTACTATTCCCCTTAGAGACTCCTGTTTGTTTAGTACAATATTGTTGCAACATTCGCTGTATCCTCAAACCATAGTCAGGGATTAAGCCCTAGTGTGAGGTGAACGGTTCCGCGGTTCATCGCTCTATTGTTTTGTAAAAATGAATTTCTATTAAACTTAAACATTCCATTCTGATTTTTCTGGAGTTATTGAGAATCCTCCAGAGCACTTAGCAATTTTTAATACTTTTGTTATATTAATATCCAACTTTTAAAAATTTTAATCGTAAAATATTTTACATAAATGCTATATTAAATTCTGTAAGTAAATATAAAATGAAAGACTGTTTTTCAAGTCTTTAGATGAAATTTTCAAAAGTATTTTAACATGGGACTGCTCGGAAATATTACACTTTATATGTGATAATGTGCGATATTTTTTACAAATTCTAGCATGCAGTTGGTATTTACCAAATTTAGCAGAAATAAAAATTTATTCGTTTTTATACTTTAAAATCAGTAAAATATGTGCGATTTAACGTGAAATGACTTATAGTATGCTTTGTTTGTCCATTTTATTTAAAGTTTATTAAGTATACAATATTTCGTAGTACTTACTGCGCAAGATACACGATAATATTTTATATTAACTTAAATGTTTATAATATAATGTAAATTAACGTGTGATTTAGCAAAATATGTTTATACTTTTTAAAGTTTTCTTCACAATATGCTTTCTGATTCACTTCACTACTAGCAGATAAAACATTTGTCCTCCAAAAAGCGAAAAGAAGTACAAAAATGAGTCATTCAGCCCTAGAGCAACCTTTATTGAAGAACATCGAAGCCCCAGAAACAGGTGCTATGACACTTAGATATGAAATATTTTTTCCAAATTTTACATCCCAAAATTATAAAATCTAACTGTGATATCTTAATAGAAACTTTGAATTGTAAGCAAAAGTGATATTCTGTTAGACCCATTTATTTCTTTACGGTTGATAAAGTTTTGCAGTTGGTGAAAGCACCTTAGCTACTTGTATTTTGTCACAATATCATTCACTGATGTTTTTTAGCTTTCGCGTCTACTGCTCTCCATGCAAAAACGCGAAGAGAATTCCCAGCAGAAAACGCCACTATTATGTGTCACTTTACAGGCAGAAGGACTTGTACATCGATTCACTGTGTTTACCCCTTTCACTCCAACGCTCCGGGAACTACGCCGTTCCTCCATTCAACTAGAGGTGGCGGTAGAATCAGACGTTTCAAGAACCCAAACAATTGAGTGTGATGTGGTTTTGCGTGAGCTGCAGGGGATGCTGTAGAGGTATCCTTTAACAATATAACTAGAGTCTCATTGCGTCCCTTGTTTACAGAAATGAAACTGAACGCGCCGCCCGGGAACCCATTGTCTCTCTTCGTCACACAGAAACGGATGTGTATTGTTTACCATCGCCCTGAGATGTTCTGCTGAGTGAAAAGGCACTTTGTTCGCGCACGCGTTCACAAGAAACGCTTATAGTTTGAAAAGACCGAGATTTAACTTATTTTATGCCTCATTTCTATAATCGTTTTGTTCCTGAAAAATGTGGACAAAATTTTAGAACTGCCTTACTGCAGAATGTACTAGTATTTTAGTAAAACTGGCCAGCTACTAACAGAAATATCGTTTGCATTTCAACATAAAAAATGTTTAAACAAACACCTTTACCTTAGCACAATTGACTTTGTAGGCATATTTTATTATAGTAGATGTTGAGATTGTACCCACAAAAATTATTGAACATTTTCTCAAAGTCTCCATCGATCATATTTACTTGGCACAAAAAATGGTGGTAAAAAATGTGTGTGTGTTAACGCTCTAGCGGCTACAGTTTTTATTTTTTCACCAAGAAACCCTGTATAAGCCATTGAAATAAAATAAGCAAAATACTTTCAGAAAAGCAGGTGAATTCGAATATTAGGAGTGGGGGTTTACCTGAAAACCAAAATTGAAAAAGCGCTCTAGCGGAACCAATTTATAATTATCTCCTGGTAGCAAACACACAAATCACTGTTTTCTCCCAATTTTTGTAAATTCAATATGTAATTTCTCTGTTCTAATTATCTGTGATAATCTTCACAAATTTTACTTGCTGAGGATTTCGCTTAGTTTTTATCTTCACAAATTTTACTTGCCGAGGAATTCGCTTAGTTTACACAGCTCCCACCTCCACGGGTGGCCGAGATCGTCAAGTCTCGGACTTGTGAGCGGGAGGTCTGGGTTCGAATACCGCCAGGACCGTCCTTCCTGACTGAGGTTTTTTCCAGGTTTTCCTCAGTCCTCATAAATGGCAAATGCCGGGGAGGTACCCTAAAACTTAGGCCTGGAACGTTTCCTTCCTTAAAAATAAATCCTTTGCCAATATATCATTTCATGTCATGTATCATCTGTGTCCATCCTTTGTGGTGCCTCTGTAGCAAAAACGGGCGTTAAACACTATTCATTCATTACACAGCTCCTGCGTGACGGTCTTTTATGAATTAATAATTGATAATATGTATTTATTTATGCAATGAGCTTGAGATATATGACAGAAGTGACATCCTGGAAATTAAAAAGAACAAATAAAAGATAATGGCTAGAGAAGAGAGGTCATCCTCCAATTATTAGTACAATTAAATATAATGAAATATAAATTCATAATAAACATTGCAAGAACAACTTTCCAATATAGCTTCCCCTGTACCTTTATAAAACTATTTAACATGAGCAAAATACAAGAGCAAAATGCAATAAGTAAGAAAAACTTAACTGATATGTATTTTGAAATAGATATTTTGATGAACAAGTAAAGTGATCTTGTGTAATTAACCTTAAAGTATTTTGTTATTTATTTTATAATTAGAATATAGGGTAGTTGAAAATAGTTAGACTGGCAGTCTAGGGTACTATCCCCGTCAGCAACAAAAAGCTTTTTTTCCTCTCGGCCCATAATAACTTGTGCTATTGAGATGAATACAGCTAATTTAAAGATTTAGGAAAGACCGGGTGTCGTTTTTTCCAAGAATGCTAAACCTATCCAAGTGACAAATCTAATATATAAAGTACGCACACACATATTTGCGACTTACGTCCACAATTTTAAATACGTTGAAATAAATATATTATAACTATTCTAATCTTTTGAAAGCCTAAACTTTTCTTTTGGCATTCATTTCCATCTAATCTAAAACTAAATGGCAAATTACTATAACTTTGTAACTCTAGCCGATTTCAAAAAGCAACAATCGTTGAAAATTTATTCAGGGCTGCCAGGAATAGCTGCATTTTGTAAAAAGAACGAGTTATAACGTAATTATCAGTAATTTACATACGTGATGGTGCGTGTAGTAATGCCTTCTAATTAATATCAAGCCGCTTTCGTATAAATGGATTTCACTTTGATGTCCAGGGAACTCGTATGCATATAAGTCCATTTTTCATTATGAAAATCCCGGGATCACATTTCATTCGGCATAATAGCACATCAGTCCGGCAAAAGACAGCCCAACAATGAGTGGAAACGGATATAATAACGGGGATCGGATATTGCTTTGGAAGGGCAACCGAGCAAGGGTAAAAGAGGGTCGTAGATGTTGAATTGTTGAATCTATACAAAAAATACACGCATATCTGTGCAGAAACGTTCGAAATCAATAGCCGGGAGAGGCTATGAGTACAATAGATAATGCGTGTAATGTAATTTAACCTGGATTTCATTAAAAAAGAAAAAACATAGCGCATGGTGCATGCCCTTGTAGCACTTTTTCCCCTTCCACCCTCGGTGTTAGCGGATCCGGGTGATTTATTTTGGGCAACAGTTTTACATTTTTCCACTGAATGGGAACATGCCATTACATCATTTCCGTTCACACTGACGCTTCCTCTCCCCTGCCCCTTGCTCCTCGTCATGGTGTTATATCTCATCCCTCTTACATTCGCTTTAACTCCGTGTGCCCTCGGAATAAAAAACCAGGGAGATTAGGACATGAGAATGAAAAGTGTGATTTAAAAAAAAAAAAAGAAAAAGTCAACGACCGCAACAATTTTCTGTGAAACTCAGACATGCGCCCGAAAGTGGCACAGCGTGATGAAAAAAAGAATAGTTCATAAATAATAGCGTTAGAGTACTAGAAGTTTAATATTGCACATAAAAAGTAAGGTAAAAAGTGCAGATTGGAAACCTATTCCTTCCCTTTTGGGGAGAATTAAGCCAGATTGGTAAATAACAGAATATCAGCAATGACACTTCACTCTCTGCTTCTATTCTCCTAAACATTCCTGAATTTGACCCTCTAGCACATCTTTTTGTAGAAAATGTTTTTTTCATCTTTTAGTTGTTTCAATAGCATAAGAACCGGATAATTGGAGTATTCACTCTGAAGTGTGGGAACGCAAGATATTGAAACTTTTCTCCGCAATCCAATTAATACAGGGAGTTTATTTTGTGATTAATGTATTTTAATAACTTTTCTTATAAGAGAAAACAATAGAACCTAAAAGTTTTGTAAATAACGAGTCAGAAAACGGTGATCTGTCACTAGAAAGAGAAATATAGAAAACAACAAAGTTATGTAAAAGCATAAACAGCATAAATTGCTGTTCTGTCAAACTTATCTTTATAAAATTTCCTATAATTTCATTCAATGTACTTGTTGATTATATTTTAATGAATAATGGTTGTTTAAGATAGGAAGAAGGCTCTAATTTTCATGAGATATGCTGCCGATATTGAATAAAATTAATAATAATAATAATAATAATAATAATAATAATAATAATAATAATAATAATAATAATATGTGTTATTCATAGTAAAGCTACTTTCATTGCAATTGGTGCTATATAATTGAATATTTTTGATTTTCAACGAAAGATGAACAAGGCCAAATCTTTTCCAATCAATGCTGGATACACACGTCTACCCTGGTAATCAAAACTGAATATGACCTATAGATATTTTCTATTTGCAAGTGATAATTTAAAATGTTCACAAAATATTAAATGTGTTATAAACATGAAAATATTTTTAGTTTTTTTAACGTCCTGTAAAATGAGGGTTGATGAACTTGTCTGGCTTTGTACGCATTTTCCTCAGTTAATGGGAATGAAATGAAAATAAGAACACTTTTGCGCAGAGATGAAATGATAACACTGTATATCTTGCATAAAATAAAATATCTTCATATATATACTTTTCATTCTACATTTCAGTTCAGAACTCTTACACGTCCACAAACAAATTGAACATGTTTAATTTATCTCTCTATTCTGATTCAATCACTTTTACTTCAACTTTGGTAATGAGACTATATTGCTATATAATTTTTCACAATTGGTAACGCTTGTTACACTGTAAGGGTTGGAAAAAGCAACAGCTGATTTATCAATACCGAGAACGTGTTATAGATACTTCGTGTATAATATCTTTGAAAATTGCTCTCTTTGTTTCACTAATTGTAATTAAATGCTTTACTCTGTGTACTGACAGTTAAATCAATAGATCATAATCACTATCAGCTTTTACAAATTATATTTAATACAGGTAGAGGAGAATATAACTGCACATCGAATAAATATTAGTTCTGGGAAAACATTTAAACGTAAATGTACCATTAGGACATCTAATACACACATTAGAAAGCTAAAACATATGTATATTGTACAGTTGACAAATATCAGGGACGTTATTATAATCCATACAAAACAAAAATGTTTGTAATGAAACTTCACACTTTTTGTTTTATAAATGTATTGAACTAAATATTTTATTATAAAAGTATAATTTTCAAACTCTGGTATTTACATAGAACAAAAAACTAATTAAAATATTAGTTTTAGATATTTTATCAGCGATATGATTTACAAATGCAAATTTCAGCCAAAATATTCAAACTGCTCTCCTCCTTCTACAAAATACCTTTAAAATATTATTGTTATGGCATTACCCCATTACATGAACAGAAATCTTTCCTCTTTCCTCCAAGTTTATAAATCTTCTGCCTATTTACTGTAGATCTTTGGCTCCTTTAAATGTACCCATAGTAAGAAATCTGAGTATGTCATATCTGAGGAGTGTGTTGAGCACATAATAAGTCACCTTTGAGCAAATTCCATGCAAAGATGTTCACAAAGATGTTGTAAGTCTTGGCGCCTCGTTCTAATGCAGTTTATCCTGAAAATGACCATGTTTTGGTCCGTAGATATATTGATGATCAAATTCCTGCCCCAGTGGGGATTTTTTGCAGTTCACTAGTATACTATGTGAGGATGATTTAATATTCCATGCCTATGAAAACTTGTTTCATCGTACTACAAAAAGTTATGAAGGAAATTTGGATTATCATTATTTTAACCGTTAATTTAACAGAAGAATTCAAATGTCATTCATAGTCTCAAGGACTCTGCACCGAAAGCAATACGAATTAGTGAACTTATTCAATTGCAAAATTTCTGAACTTTTGATACATCTGAATTCTTTGCAATACACCTTACTGAGTTAGTTATTAATAGTTACACGTTTATATCGTGTGGGATTTTTAAGTAAAAATTCCATCAAGGGCATTTTTTCATAATTACATTTGTCATATATAATTTTACTTAAATTTTTGTGGTTTCTCTCAAGCATCGTTTAATAACAAATCTCTTCTATATATAAAAGTGACTAATTTGTAAAACAAATTTTATGAATTTAAAGCTATATTTTTTTTTCTTAAAATGACTTTCTCTGCTACTTTTGCTGAAGAATAATATAAATTGAAGTAGTAATGAGTACATTAGAGAAAAAAATCAGGTTTTTTCAAGTGGTTTTCATAAACTGTCAAAACCTTTCGTATTAAAAACAATTATCCATCTTATTTTATATTGCCATTGAATTAAAATTTAATTTTTCTCTACTTAGTGAATATTCCAAATGTTTTATCTTAACCCAAACTATTAATTAAATTATAAAGCTAACAGCAGGTATTTAAATTTCTTATATGTGTATATTTTTGAATTTCTGCAATAAAGATATGTGCCTTGCATGACTGCATATAACATTTGTAAGAGCTGAAACATGTAAAATTAATAATTTTTCAGTAAACTGGTCAAAATTACATAATGGATTTGTACTCTTTAATGAAAGAGAAAACACGCATTATTTAAATAATAATTTTACACTCTATTTTTGTGCAATAGAAGTAGAAAATGTGCTTTAATTGTGAAAAGTTCATGTCTATCATTTCATTATCAGCCATTTCTTAAATTAACAGAAAACAAACTATTATACACATTTAACTGCTGCAAAACTTTGTAAGAGTGATCACAATTCTAAATTACAAAATGATTACATTATTTGAGAAACAAATATTAAAAGTAAGGCCCGCAAACGCGTTTAGCAATATATACAATCACTAAATAACGTATTACATTTGTCTGCCTTAAGGTGCCAAAATTGGAAAAGAAAGCACGTCTCCTGGGCATTATTTGTTACGAGAAGAAAGACCGGATACTGTCGTCACTAGCATTGTTTAAGAAAATAGTCCATGAAACGCTCTAAATAACGAGTATAAGGTCTGTGAACTCACAAAACCCTCAAGTACTTTCTGACGACGAAATAAGGAAATGCCAGGAGCTTAAGAATTCATAACAGAAGTGTGAATTGACAGAATGATGGCAGGTCATTGCTTGTTATTTACCATTCCGCTATTCTTGTACTGTTCACAAAGGGTTTTCGTACTCCTTTTCCTGATAAAGAGATTTTGAAAGTTTCTGTTGAGTTTGTTTATGAATGAACATAATATGAATAAATTCACTAAGCGTTCTGATTCATGAAGTTTTGAAGCCGCAGAACATTAGTGTACTGATGCACGAGTTAAAAGTAGTTAATTTGACTAAATCTATATATAACGAACTAGTAAATGCTGTTGATTCATCAGTGATTGAACTATTAATATTCATGAAGCTACAAGCATCCCGCTCTCTTTAGAATTGTTAATTGACAAAGCAATTTGCACTTGCTAGGCGATAAAATGCGCTTATGGAGGGTTAACAACTACAGCAATTTCAATTAGCTGCCAGGAGTAAAAGTTAATGGATTTAGTTTTCAGTATTCAAAAGTTAATAAACTCTATTTATAAGAGAATGCATTAGTTTAAATTAATTACGGCATTTAAAATAATAATGCAAACATGTAAATTAGATATACAGCCGAATGATATTAAAATGAATTAGAGGGGAGAACATTAATTAAAAACAACTAGCATTTTCACTTCAAAAACAATCTCCTTTATAATACGTGCTCCACTGATTGGCCAAGATGTTGGTGAACTTTTTTTTACCTCATAAAATAATATGATGAGATCACCAGCGTTGGCACCTAGTGCTATAACAAGGTTTTCTACATGAGCATTAAACGCATAATAATGTAAAATAAATAAAAAAAAAATAAGTTTTGAACTTTCTCAATTTTATATTTCATATCCTATTTATGTAGAATTCCAATCCAGTTTAAGGGCGAATGTACATTTTTTACAATTTAGGAATGCACTATGCATATGAGAGATGTCGGGTGACCGACTGAATTATCATTTATAAAGTAATTCAGAACTTAATAGAAATTCAAATCATCTGATTGCAATCCAGAACTTTCTTTCTAAAATTGAAAATATAACTAACCAGACCTGTTAATCCTGGTTCATTTTATCGATGGATAGAAAAAAATTAATCCAGTGATGTGAAAAATGACACACTGTTAATGCTAGTACTTGGAAAACCAAGAGTATGTTTTTGGGGGATTTGAATTTGTCACATATAGTAAATGAATTATGTAAAACTGTAAAGGAGGCATCTGAAAGAGCAAATAAATGCCATTACACAAATATCTGTTGTCAATTGCGTCTATTAATGCCAGCAATAAGGCCATGAAATATGGTAATGTGAAACTTTTCTATCAACCTGCTACCAACAAACATATCCCAAAGAGTAAATCAAGAGCTGCATACATTCCAAAATACAGATCAGCAGCATGGTTTTTCTAAAAGTTGTCTATCTGTTACCACTCTCTGATGCTCTGAACGAGATGCCCTGTCTCTCTGAAGAACATTAAAATAATGCATAAAATGGCAGCCAATGATGTCTTCCATACTGTTTCAACATCAGTAAAATTGGTTTTATTTGAAATAATGTTTTAATAAGTGAAACAAACGCATCTATAGATCTCATCAGTCAATTCATCAACATTTGTCAAAAGTCAGAAAGTAGAGTCGGGAATGTACTGGAATGATGATGACTTGCCTGATAATCATGACGACTAGCTATTTTGAGTAGCAGTAAAAATAATTAGAAATACATATATTTTAGAAAGAGAGAGAGAGAGCATGGTAGTACACGTAGTTCACCCTCAACATCAAGGACAGAATCTATGACTAAGTGGAAACGTTCATATTAGGAAACTCTGATGCAGAAGGCCCACATTTTTCAGCAGTATTGTAAAAAGATTATTTAGTGAACTTTTGAACTACGAGGGGGGTTTTATTCCCAAAAACATTTGTTTTTTGTAAAAAGCGCCATAAATCTAGGACATTTTACTATTAAATAACCAAACACTTCAGCTTCATCTAAGCAACTAAATAGAGTTTTTCCAACCTGTTTTACGTTCATAACGATAATAGAAGAAATCACCTTTCATCTGAAGAAACAAAAGCAAAGCTAATACATGTTTATTACTTACTTAAAATGAAATATCAAGTGCGTCATAATTATTGATTGCATTTTGCCAATAATATAAAAATATTGATAACATTTTGATGGCATATCATTACTTTAATGGCAGCTGTTTTGAAACCAATAAGTGATCAAATTTTTATGTTATATGAACACGTGTCGTTAATCTTATATGAGCTGTATTATTATTATTATTATTATTATTATTATTGGAATATAATCAGAAAACGATTCTTATTTACTTTAAAGAGTGACGTGAATAGTTAATAGTGCTTTTTGTTTACATTTAGTAATACATAAAAAGGTTTTTCATTTTCAAACTTCCAAGATTTGTTAATTACCTCTATAACATAAACTTAATTTAAACAAAACAAATCAATCTGAATATTGAGGAAGAAATTAATGTTTTGTAATGCTCAAATTTTAAAGAGGATGCAATTGTTATAATCCCTTTTGTTTCTTTTATCATTGGCTGGCAGCCTGGGCTGTTACTGTAATTTGAATTTGGATTAATAATACTAGGTGTATAAAAAGATCGAACATTGAATAGTTGTGTTTTGGTAATAATATGCATCAAAACGGCATACTCTGCAAGAAAGAAAGAATAGAAAGGAAGAGAGATTTTAAATTGGTTTTTAATCCCACAAGTATCTTATTATTTTTTTTCTGTTCAAATTCAAACGATAATTACACAGTCCTCGTTGCCAGTCAATGATAGAAAACAAAATATGGGATTCTCTTTAAATTTTAAGAACCAAAAAGTAGGTTTGCCATTTTAAAAATCTGGTAGGGATAGGGGAGGGTCAAATTTAAAACTTAATCAACATTGTTTTGAAACTTCAGGTCGTTATTTGACTGTTGTTTGGATTTGGACATAATAAAAATAAATAAGTTAGTTTTAGGATGAAAAATCTATTTTTATAAAAATAACAATTATTAATATTAAAGCAATACAGCCTATTTCCGGACTTATGATTAATCCACTTATATTCTGCTCTTTCTTAGGGTATACTAAACAAACTATCTTGGATGTTCAGTAGTTTTTATACTATATTCAAAAGCAGATAATAGTAATAGCAGTCCAGGCTGCCTTCAATGATATAAAAAAATTGTGAAATATGTTGCATTCTCTTTACAATGTAAACATAAAACGTTAGGGGTGTGATTTGAAATTTCAAAGTAACGGAAATTAAAGATGAGGAGATGAAATTTAAATTTTAATCAACTTTTAATTTTAAACTTCCCTCTCAATGTATAAAACATTTATATTAAACAGTTAGTTATTCAGAGGTGTGAATTTTGGAATAAAAGCTCTGTGTAACAGTTTAATGTAATTCACATTTTATGTCGTATATTGCTGATTAATAAAGAGTTGTCCAAAATAAATAATTACAATTTGCATTGAACATTTTGTAAAATAGCATGTCAAAATATTTACGAATTTTATTTTAAAGTAGATCATTTAGTTTATCAATGTCAATTAAATGTTAGGATATTACTTCATGTATAAAAAGTTTGTGTGCAGGTAGATAAGCTCAGTTAGTCATAGTCAAGATCCAAAAGCACCAAAGCTATGAATCTGGGCTCGAATACGAGCACACATCCTATATCAGAAAATTCCTTAAGCTTTGGTTAGTAAATTACAGACTAATCGTCAGAACAGGAAGTCAACTAAAAGTGATAGCACTACACAAATTGAAGTAAAACTGATTTTACCTGACAAAATGAACTCGGCTATGTATATATTAGTACAATAAAAACGAACTATTTAATGCACTATTTATCGCATATTTAGATAATATAACAGCAGGGTAAAAGCGCGAAATAAACTACATAAAACAGTGTATGGTGTGTTGCTTATAAATATGTTTCTTAAAATGTAACGTACTTCTATTAGGACATTTATATCCTCAGGTATACAGAATATGTCAAAACACATTTTTATTAAATGACTGCTAATGCATATTTTTATACTTTTACATTTCTAACTTATGAGTGTGTTAATTATGATAGGATGAAGGTTTTTAAGAAGTGTGTGATTTATTTAGTTGGGCGGATCCAACCAGAAGTATAATGGCGGGGGGGGGGCTAAAGGAAGCGCACTCCCTTACATTTTAAAACTATCCGAAATAAAAAAAAATATTAGGTT
Source organism: Metallyticus violacea (assembly GCA_030762175.1). Taxonomy (NCBI): domain Eukaryota; kingdom Metazoa; phylum Arthropoda; class Insecta; order Mantodea; family Metallyticidae; genus Metallyticus; species Metallyticus violacea. The sequence continues at coordinate 57,792,867 of CM060840.1, forward strand.
TAATTGCTTTTCTCAATAAAATAAAAACGTACAACACTGCCCATTATAAAAATATGCGTTGGCAACAATGTCAAAATCCGTAATTTTCATATCTCAGAAAGTTTGATTTTATATGTTTTTGTCGCTTGGTTGGCAACTCGCACCAATATGTTACCCTTCCGATTTCCTTTAGTTTTACTATTATTGCTAGAAAGTGAATGATGTAGCTATTATAATAGCTACATCATTTTAAATGTTAAGTGTTTCCAAGGAGAGTACAATTGTATAACAAACAGAACAGGATGAGCATAGAAATATTACGCATTTCATAAGAAAGTGTTCAAACTAAACAGTTGAAAACATCTCTCATGATGTAGACCAAGATTTCGACGACAGAGTGGTCAAGTTCTAAACACAGTTGAAACCTAGAGAATCTTTGGTGAAAATCAATCTATTATCCATGCCAAATGATATGTGAGGCTGTACATAAGTTCCGTTACTCCCCATGTTGAAACTGAACACGAAAATGCGAATTTTCCTTCATGCTGATCAATCCAACATAGTTCTGTAACAAAAAAGTGGTTGATTGTGAAATACAAGAAATTGGAATGTAATTCATGACTGACTGTTAGTGCTGTTGATGCAGATAAATCGCAGGTATAAAAATGTCATAAGAATGATCGATAGCGAAATATCTACGGAGACTGTAAAGAGAGAAGATTCAAATCGTTGCGCAAAAAAAAAAAAAATGAGAACAGAAATAGTTGCTCTCATAAATTCAACGGAATCTAAAAATAATACATTACAAATGATCGTTAAGTTAGCATCTCGAAACAAATACATGACTATCAATATTTTTAGAAGCTCATACAAAATACAAAGAATACCATCCTTCTTAGATTTTGAATCACAAATAGGACTTCAGGAAATTAATGAATTGCAGATGGGACTAACCTTAACTATTGCAGAACGATACAACCCCAGCTTGCTAAGATTAATTTCCTGGGTGGTTAGTATGTTCTAAAATGATATCTGAGTGTGCCGCTCCATACTTTGAAGAGAAGTGAGAAGAAGTTCTAAATGTACCTTAGACAATTGAGAGAAGAGTTAAAAGGTTAACTTTTTTGGACATATATTTTTGAACACACTTGTAGGTCAAGGGATACAATTTTTCTAAATTTGTGGCAAATACTAAATAATATATGTATAATAAATATAGCGTTTGAGTTTTTAACAAATATTGAAATTATAAAGCACCCTTTCAAAACTTTTGCTCATCCTGTATAATAGCATTATTAATTTGAAGAAAATAAAAAAAATAACATAATAATGACCAAAACCTAAATATATGCTTCTAAGATCTACAACTTACTGAGATATTTGTAGAAGACGGGAAAAACGAACACTTCTTTCAGAATGAATGCAATGTTCCAGTATTTGCATGCATATCTGGACAACAGGCTACTTAAAACTAGGAACAAGTTAAACTCATGTCGAGAATAATAATACACATGCTTATACCACAGCTTCAATGCACTCTATTAATGGACAACTTCCTCGTTTCGTTGACGATCTGACTTGCCTCGCGACGAGTGTAAGCTCGAAACTAAAGCTTTTGATGCCTGACTGCTGTCAACTTCAACTGTGGCATTAACAAACACCACACGATCTAGTATATGCCAATAAACTATTGCATTATCTAGATATGTTTGCTAATCCTCTTAATCCATTTCTACGTATATTAAATTAACCAGATAAAATTAGAGTGTAGCTCCAATAAAAAGGGTCAACAAAAAAAAAAAAAAAAATAAAAGGAAAGAAATCGTGAAAAATAAAACGAATTTACATGAACTGCCGCACAGAATGAGATAAAGTTGCGTTTTAGTTATTTGCTATTTTAATGTGTTAAAATCAATAAATGGTTTAAATTCAATTACTATTCTTATTTTTTTATATTTAAACGGTATTGGTTTATACAGCAAAACAAATAGGTAATGTCATACTTAAGAAATCGCCTTCAATGGCACCCTGCACTGTTAGGAATTTTAAAATAATTTGTAGCTCTGTAGTGAGGGTAGGTATGTACATTGCCTCAGATTACTAAAAGCAGTCTCTTGTTACGCCATATTCCATTTCTCCCGGCCACTAAGATCACTTCTCTCCCTCTTGAAATTTTCCCTCGCTATTATTCTTTTGTTCCGTTTTGTTTACCCATGATGAACACATGTCATGTGGTCCTGATGTTTTCCTTTTTAAAAGGAAAACAAAAGCCAATAAAAACTAAACGCAGTCATGACGTAAAGAGGGTGGGGAGGGGGCGTGTCCCTCATGTTGAATAGATACCCGCATTCTGTGGTTATTTAGCGAGCGCGGCGCAACTGTGTATTGTTTGCGCGCGCGCGCGAAGTGCACCAGCACATTCCTCAGTTAAAATATTAATTTTACTAGCTTAAACTCTAAATCTGATTTACATTTTTAGAATATAACTTAAAGTCAACTCTGAGTCCTAAGTTGTTAATTTGAAACCCGCTTTTCCCTTCGTATCCAAATATAAAAAGGTAGGATGATTATGCGAATGAGGTTTTTATGCATTAGTAAGTGACATAAAATAGATAATAATCCTACTCTAAATACATGTTCTGTTAATAGATCACAGCCCAATTAGAGCACTCGCTATTACTGCATGAGAACAATTGACTGGACATGGGGCGAGCTTAGCTTCTTGTATCAGAATGTATCTTAGTCATCTCATACTAAAACTAGAAAATAACGAGGAAATTATGGTACCAGGATATAGATTAACCATTAACCAACGTCAGATGAGAACTTACAGTTTGTTACATAATATATTTATTTGAACTCTACATTACCGTGCTGGCTGTCATTAGGGCGGCCCATTGGAGTATATACTAACACGTTTTCCTCCTAAAATCAGCTCCCGACTCGTAAACAGGGTTAAAATCACTGAGCATGAAAGCTGCGCATGCGCAAATATCTAGCCTCAACTAAACGAATGATGCTTGGCGTGGAACTTGACAATTATGCTGCTTTGACTAGTAACCTTCACAGTATGTGTATGTAACGTATTGTTAACCTCCCCCATCACCATGTGTCAAAATAGATGATGCTCTCTTTCTAGCAGGCATGACGCTACTAATGTATTTCTTGTTATTTATTTTCGTTTCACAGTTCTTGTATTTTCTTCCAAAATTTTCCATGGGAGAAAATTTTCAAGGCGATCGCTATAAGCTTCATTGATTTGAGTTGATATTAGATGCTTTATAATTAAAACTGTCAGAAAGTTTGCTTTCAAATAGTCCTACATGTGAAGAAGTCTAATGGAGGTGACTGTATATGAAAATTGGAACACGAAGAAATAACGCAAAGCAGGTGAACTTTCTATAAGAAAAATTCAAAGCAGGGTATGACATCAAAATATTACAATTGCAGAGTAATTACGTAAGTCTTAAGTTCTGCAGAGCCCTCTGAACAATTGATTAGGTATATAAGTAGAGGGTTTTTGAGGAGCCATACAGTATGTATTGTGATAAACGAGAAGTAAACATTTTCCCACGTACCACTGTCTGGAGACGTCAAAGGGCAGAGTTTGAACGGTATCAAGTAATCGGCCTACAGGAAAGTGAATTGCTACTGTAGCAATATGAGTATGCAGACAATGAACTGAAGAAAAGCGGGCGTCATGAAATACGACGAAACCAAGGATTGAAAGGTATTTCTCCTGCATGGCAACGACAGACTTTTCAACTTCATCGCAAGTGTTAGCACAAAATGAAATTTTGCTTTAAGTGTGACATTGTCTGTTTCTACAATTCAAAGGCGTCAGCATTACTGCAATCCTTGACCCTTAACCATCGACGTTAATTAGCTCGTGGATACAGACAATGGCGAGCGAAACGGAAACGTGTTGTGTTTTCGTGACGAATCCCACAATAATGTATTACTGCCTTCTAAAGCCAAGATAGCGGGTTCAAATCCGGCCAAGTTCGATGAAATTTTGCCGACTTAAAAATCCTTAGTATGGCTTCCTTCGGAAGGGAACTAAAGCCGCGGGTCCTGTGTCGTACATTTAAGGCACGAAAAAGAACCTCAAGCCTGAAAGAGGAGGCCTCTGAGCAAAATTTGTCGGCCGTTTCACGCCCTGAATTGAATAGGACACTGATGACCTGAGATGTTAAAGAGCGTCCATAAATAACCAAAACAAAAAACAATAATTTATCATGGTGAGAATTATGTCCAGCAACAATGTCAGTGGCGGAAAGGTAGATGTGAAGGTATGGGGCATCATGGCATATTATTCTCGACCTGCTAAAGGTTGTGATGCCCCTCAACAGCGACAGTTTTATCAGCAAAGTTGGAGAGTCACAATCTTCCTTCAGCACTCTCCAAAATCTATGTTTTCAACAGAACAATGTTCAACCACATATTGTCAGAAATGTTGAAGCCAAGGCAGACATAGCTTCTTCTTCGGCCTGCACATTTGCCAGATATGCTGCGTATTGCACTCCGAAATTGCTCACCAAATATATGTAGCACTCAGAACCAATGAATGCCCATAAAGCAGCCTGGCAGCCTCTCTTCCGGAATACATCCAAATCCACAATGTTAGCAGCTCGTGAAGGCTGTACAAGATCCTAATCCATTGTTGTATTGGGCTATATATCATTATTAATAACATATTGTTTAGATTTCATTGCACTATCTCTTTATGGTGTTGCAAATTTCATAGACAGTAGTATGTAATTTCTTGACTGCTCTTCTAGAGTCCACAAGCAAGAACACACTACAATAAAGAGATGAAAACTAACTGTTCGTATTTCAGCATAAAAATGTTTTATTGTTTTTGTTTTTTTTACCGAAAGTAATAATTGAACAGATTGCAATAAAGTCCTACTTCAACTCCGTCTTTAATTAAGTAATATTTGCGTACACTGTTACCCATTCATCATACATATCATAATATTACTAAAGTTAGTAAGTTCTTCTAGTAAAGTGTGTTTTTTATTTCTTTTAATACTTTTTACTGTCACTTTGACTGTATTGATCTTCCTTCCAAGTCTTAGTTTGTGCACTGAATACTATATGTGTTAAGTCTATAGGGATGAATGAAATGAAATGAATTAATGACAGCGCAAAAGAAATTGAAGAATATTCACCTTCTCAGGATAAGGGAAAACTCTGGAAAAATCCTTATCTTGGCTCAACGGGATTGGAATCCAGGATCTTCGGATTAGTAACAGCAAACGCTACCACAGCATCACTTGCAAAACTATTTCTAGTTTTTCAATTATTTAAAATAAATAATATGATCATGTGAAAATGCATAATCTCTTGAGTTTTTGTGGTTATCCGAAATGAATTATATGCTTTCTGTTCCATAGCAACCTTCTTTTTTAGTTTTTCGAAAACGGGGTCTTAAGAGTACTTTTTTTTTGAATAGTGTTTAACGCAGGTTTTAATACTGAAGCACCACAGGCGGTGGACACTGATGATACATGAAATGAAATGATATACTGGGAAAGGCTTTTTTTTTTTAAGGAAGGAAGCGTTCCAGGCCTAAGTTTAGGTACCTCCCCGGCATTTGCCAGTTATGAAGACTGAGGAAAACCTGGAAAAAACCCCAGTCAGGGAGTACGGTTCTGGCGGGATTCGAACCGCAGACCTCTTAAGAGTACTAAAGCTCAATGCACGTTCTTTTACCATCTTTTGTAATACCTGTTATATTATTTTTACTCAAAATAGACGAGCCAAGATAACGAAATCTTTCTCTCCATGCATCCCTTCCAATCTGCCAGTGCTGACCATGTGGGCACATTCCTCCTTCCATCACCTCTCTAAGTACTTCACGTTTCTTGTTGTTTACGAGGTAACCATGCACGACAAACAAAGCGGGGCTCGTGGTCTTGGACCACCTATTCTATTTTGAAGAAAATATTATAAAGCATTGTTTTATGATATTTGTAAGTTAGTTAATGGAAAAAAATTCACAACCATCAAATGCCAAAAAATCTTATCATATTTTCCGGTATCACCCTGGCCAAAGACCTGCTGAGTAGCGACAGAAAACAAACCAGGAAAGCCTTAGGAGATAACTAGACATTGGTCATTCCGGAAATACCTACGGACGATGGAACTCCATAAGGGAAACCATACTTGCCGTATATGTGAACAGTCTGATGAGCCTGAAATATCACCTTACTAGAGTAATCACCTTATAGCGAATCAGCCACCATGTAAAATTATTCAATTGAAACGTATTTTAAAAGTTTGGGATGTATTTTTACGATTAGGTAATAATCTACTCTAGAAAGCAAAAATGGAATCTCTTATATCTGCTTGTTCAATTAAGAGAAGAAAGTAATTTTAATTAGCTGCTGAACTGGATATTTCTAATATTACCACTACTAAACTAAACATTTAATACCTCTCCTTTATTCACATTCACTCAACGACCGAGAGATTGCAGTATGTCAATATTAAATCTCACAACGAGCTTATATAAGAAAGTATCTGTTCTCGTATATGATTATTCACATATTTGTATGTTTGTAATTCTTTATAAGTACCTTCTGAAAAAGAAAATGCGTTTTATAAGTTGTTTCACAATTCATCATGACGTATGTTAAGTGCTATTTCTTGTTTTAGCAATATATTAATTTATTTTGAAAGATTATATAAAAGCAAAAATTCTCTTTTCTTTACTACAAGACTCAAAAAAATAGCGAAACACAAATTCCGGCTGAAAAGAGATGCACTATCTGGTTATTTTCAACAACTTCAGAATCAATCTCGCAGTCTCAATACAACTTGAGAAACGATGACTACTATGTGAGTGTTAACTGCCGCGTTCAAGACGACGTTTATGCCCTATGCATATTTTCTTCTCCCTTTATTATCCATGTCTGTGGTTCCCTCTCGCCCCAGATTTGACTTATTGTAGTTGCTGATTATTTTTACCATTGAAAGGAAGAAATTAAGAACACGAGGTAGATGGTGGTCATCTCGAAAGGATACTGGTATACCATAAAATAAAATAAACCTGTCTTTAATATTACAGAATATTTTACTAAAAGAGGATATTATATTATGGATAAATACTTGCAATGCATTTATTTTATATGTTAAACAGAGAAAACTTCCAGCCTTTAGGTGTATTACTGTACATATTCTTTACTTTAGTGTCATATTTTCCAACATCTAGTGAACCGCCACGGTGGCCGAGGTCGTTAAGGCGCGGAATTGTGAGCGGTAGATCTGGGTTTGATTCCGTCCAGGACCGTCCTTCCTGACTGAGGTTTATTCCAGGTTTTATCAGTCCTCATAAATGGGAAATGCTGGGGAGGTACCCTAAACTTTGGTCTGGCACATTTCCTTCCTTAAAAAAAAAAAAATCCTTTCCCAAATTTTATCTCATGTATCGTTAGTGTCGATCCCTGTAGTGCCTCAGTAGTATAAACGGGCGTTAAACACTATTTAAAAAAAGACATTGTGGCAAAATTGAAGGGCTAAGCCCATGTTAACTAATTTTAATTTTATTTGTTTATTTAATTTTGCTTGTATATATAATAAAATGAAAAAAAAGAAAACTTGGAACAATGTAGCTAAAATAACAAAAATTAGAGAAACAGAAATAAAACACTTAAATAACAACATAAAATATTGCAATATTTCGAACCACTTGTGTTTTTTTCAAAAGCCGATGACTAGTGTTTGATTTATTTCGTGTTGAATGTTCATACTAAACAAATCTACAGTAATATAGAGAGAAATGTTATATTTATTGCTAATGTCAAGATAATAGACGTTTAGGGGCTAGCATTAGTGAAATTAGGCTGGATTTGTAAATACTCAGTTTATCGCGATAGAATGTTCTAATGAAATTTTTTTCGGAATTTTTATTCATTTTGAGGAGACGAGTATCAAACTTAGGTTCTGATCAGACATTTAATGTTATCTTGAAGATCTTTAAATTTGTAATTGAAAAGAGCAAGCCAATAAAATGAGGGATGATATTTCAAAACAAAGAAAGAATAAAGAAATAGGACCAAACAGTCAAACTTTCACCAACATTATTATATTTTAAGAGAGTTTTTAGAAAGTACATAAGAGACAGGGAGAGAGAATGAATTAGAAATGCTACTATAGTTAAAACGAGAATTACTGGAGCATTGTAAGAAAGAAGACTAATGTGGTTTGGACATGTGAAAGAGGGGAAAACAGCAGAATACAAAGTCATGCTGGGATGGAGCGCTGAAGGGGAAAGAAGAAAGGAACAATGGGAGAATGGAGAAGAAACATGACAAGTAAGGGGTTGACGGAAATGAATGCAGTAAAGTTCCTTAGTTGAGGGATAACCATGAAGAAATCATAAATGTTGTTGCCAGAGGATCCAAACTTTAGCTTATGTAGCTAATATGTATGTACATAACTTCAACGATGCAAACCTGCTCATGTCTGCTCTAGTATTTGTACGGACGCTCTTAAAGTCTCAGGTCATCATCAGTGTCCCAATCAATTCAGGTCGATAAATGTTGCTCAGATACCTTTTTTTCATTTTGAGGTTCTTTTACGTGCCATAAATCTACGACACGGGACCCACGACTTTACTTCCCTTCAGAAGGAAGCTTTGCTTATGATTTTTATTCATATTTGTGCAGAAAATTGTTCTTCTTCTTTGTTTATGAATCGCATCACAACATTTTGCTTTTTTCTGTGAATGCAATGACTTAATGCACATCACGGCGTTTTCTGCTGCTCATATTTGTGTGTATTTGAAAGTTTACATATCAGCCCAGATATGTAAACCATGCTACAGTTACAAAAATTCCAAGACTTTGAGTAAGAAAATATATAAATCATCATCAAGACCGAACACGTTTTTCATGGTGTGTCAAATTCAATTCTTGAATACATGACACACTGTAAGCCCGCAGTTTTGTATATGAATTTCTTTTCTGCTCTTTGGCACACATAGAACATGAGAGAGTTAAGTCTCTTGTGAAAGTCTATGTAATGGTTTTTATGGTGATGCCAGAATTCGATTTTTATATAATTTATTGTTTCTTCAGGCAATGTGTGGTCTCCTAGAATTTGAGGGAGAGCTTTTTAACCAATTTCTAGATCCAGCACTATGATGGTAGAAAACTTACACCAAATTTAATTCAAAATGTCATTTAGTCGGTTTTAAAAGAACCTAATGCCATTATTTACGAGCGAGGAACACGCGCTGTGCGATTTTGCTCATTGGTAATCACGCGACAATCGAGTTACAACTGCCGTGTCGCCCTGACGCGGAACATTGACAAATGTAGGTCAATGGTGTATTAGTTATACCGTAGAGATTTCCATTATGTTCTATATCGTTGAAGCTGTATGTATATCATGTAAACTTTATAACATGATATAAAGTTCTTATAATAAGTAAAAATGTTCAGCATTTGTTAAGAAAATAAATGAGGCATTTTCATTACCAGCCAAGGAGGCTAGACATTTTCATTCAAGTGCTTCTGTAATATAGGTCAATACATCGTCTGGACAACGCGCTAATTAGCTACTTGCAGTAACCACAAAACCACATACATTACTGTCAGAGGCATATAAAACAGATACTGGCTAATGATGACTTATTACATAGAGGATCGCGGGTTCGGCGTAGCGATACTCGTTCTCTCTCTCTGTCTCTCGTTCCCATCCAAACAGGAATCATTCATTAACTGGGACCAGGTGTACCTGGCGTTCGCAACATAGAGAGGGGGATCTCTCTCGTCACGACCAGACTCTTCAAACACAGTTCGTTTTTTTAACCCTTTAACAGTGAAAGCACACATGAAAATAAAAAGAGACCACCCTGTTGACTCCGTGTGCCCCCTCCATTGGCTTCACCTCCCACAGTAAATGGTCTGAAAGCAGCAGTTAGAGATATAAACACTCACAAAAACCCTTCTCTGTTTATATTTGGCTCTAATGGGAAACTCTTTGATTTCTCTTTTTCGTTCATGTTTACAATCAAATACGGTAGCTCGAGGTGGTCCAACTTATCTGCAAATTGCAAAGAGATTGATTCGTTATCTTTCACACATGATCATTATTTATAAGGAGCCGTATCAACCTTTTAATTTCAGTTTTATATTTAATATGTTTATTATGTGCAAAGTGGGAAGACTTTAGCTTCATTTTATGCTATAATTTTTTTATAACATGATAATATTTCCAAGTAAGTGTAGTTAGAATAAGCATTAACTTTTTAAAACAGTTTGACAATGACCGCAATGAAATTCAAATGTAGAAGTTTTGGACTATATTTAAAGGGGAACTGCACGTATTAGCTCATAGATAAACAGCTGTTTCGAACATAAATATTCAGTCTTTTTCTTACATTTAAGACTTAGAACTCCTGGCTTGCTATGTTTCAATCAGAGCTCATCTCGCCATCTTTGTACGAGAGAGCGCTAATAGTCTTTGACTTTAAAAGAAAAAACGTAAAGGGAATCCAAAAATAGGTATCTACATATTCTCCCCTAAGCTTAACACTCTCTTCTGTTAAATTTTTGTTTTGTTGTAAACTCTTATCCGTAGCTAATGTGACTTCCGCAACAGTTAAGCACTTTCTTCTTTGAGGTGTTTTTTTAGAAACTAGTAAAGAAAGAGTCAAATCAACCGGTGTTTAAGGACTTCAAAGGGAAGTTCTGTCAATTTTGCTGTGTAACAGCACCCTGTGTATTCTGGACATAAAATATTTTTTTTATCGCTTAGAGACCGACTATTGTTTTGATTTGGAAATAAGTGATGTAACTGTTTCACTCAGTTGTATGTAATCTACAAACCAAATACTATTGCAGAAAAAAGATTTCATAGATTTCGATACTCAACTTCTTTGGATGGGAAGCCACTACATCAGTCTTTGGATCGTTCTTTGGTTTATATATAATATGTATATATCCAACTTTTATTTATGATTGCAAGATGATTAAAAAATCTTATGGAGTTTCGACGAAAGCACTGGATCACAATTCCAGTCAGCATTGACTCATTTGGAAGGCCGATTTGCTGAAAGTTTTCTCATTCTCGAAACGCGTTCTTGGTCTCTGCTATCCTTCCAGCGTCAGTCTTTCATCGTCCATGATCATTGAATAAACACCATCCATATTTTATGGAATTGTCACTTAGGCTAATCATCTAGGTCTTCTCCTTCCACGTTGAAATGATCTTTTCTAAATGCAGCAATTAAAATTTTAACAGAGACCTATAACCCAATTTAGCCAACATATCGTCATAAACTTGTATGGCCCAATTCCCTTTTAGGAAAAAAATAATCATCACTACAAATCACTCTCTAGTACTGTTCTGCGGCATTCTCATTTTAGACGTGTGGGAAGAAAATACACCAATGACAATACAATTACAAATATTAGATATTGTGCTACAAAAACATTACATTTGCCATGGCATAAGAAATATTAATCTAAAATGTTAATAAATAAGAAAATCCAAAGACTTGTCACCCCCCTCTCGTAGTAATCATCCTAATGACAGTATTTTTACGACCAAAATTCATGGTTGCTGATGCAGTATGGAAGTATAGCTAACATGATGCAAGTAGTTTACCTTGTTATACTAAATGTATTACATTATGTCAGCTGCATTTCTTATATGCTCTATTTTTTCCAACAAAATGTTTAACACTAAAAATTTAAGGATTTTTATTTCTCCTTTCTTATTTTTCTATTAAGAGTGAACTATGCTGCCTATAATGGGAAGCTAGTGTCATAACACCATAAGCTGTTTTAAAACCATTTTATCTTTCCTAGGTTGCCACATTGCTCCAGAAACCATATAGATTGCGTTTTCGATACCAATATTTTCATGTGATATTTAACTCAGATAACTTGATCTACTGTTCTTTTATTTATTACAATGTTTACTCGAATTACTTGGATTTTTATAATAAAACGTACACAGATTTCTTCATTTTAAAATGATATTTCTGTAAAAATTTCAAACCCTCAGCTTTTAAAATAAAATAAAGTATTTCGTTATGCACTTTAAAAACTATAAAGGTTTGTTTAATCAAAGTCTTATGAATTGCTCCGTCAATACACAAAGATCAATAAAAAAGGAAATTCCAATACTAATTTCTGCCTGCTAAATCTTTTTATACAAATGATTTGTCATTTTACTTCGTTTATATATATATATATATATATATATATATATATATATATATATATTAAGCAGATGCTAGATCGCAGGGTATGGATGGATCTTTAACGTGTCTTCATATTCTGGATTTAACTTTATAGTCATTAACCATGTGTAACATTTCTTCCTCTTTCGAGGAGCTCTTCTAAGGAGTGAATGTGTGCCCCCTTCTCCATTATTTCTGTTACCGCCAGCCTCGCAGCTTCTTTGCACACTCCTTCTTTTCTGTTCATTATCGTCCTTGGCCTTCTTTTTTCCTCGTTTTTTCTTTGTTCTAGCTTTCAACATCTGTGTTTCTTTTCAATTCCCATTCATTATTACTACATGTACAAGCTATTTCAATGCATTCCTTTCAATTAACTTTGATTACTGGTTCTCGTCTTAATTCGTTTTTTAATTGTATCTCTGTTTTGTTTTACCTGTGCCCTTAGCCTGATATTCAATCTCTGCCATTGTTCTGTTGTTTAGGTATACGCCTATTTGTCCATTTACTAATGTCTTTCTTTCCTATTAATGGTTTATTTATATGACAGTATATTTGGTTAGGTGTTCGAATTTGTGGTTGACTTCTGCATCTGTTTTACCCTTCTGAACTAAGCTCTCAAGTTCTTCTTCTGAATTAAACGTTTCCCTTCCCGTTATATCCTTAGTTGTTTTTGTTCACCTTTGGTAATGTGCATTACTTTCCTCTGCGTTTTTCTTCCTTTATATGTACCTGCATGCTCAAATACCGAGTGCTGAAGATTTTAATTTTCTGTAATTAATAATATTTATTACGAATATATATATATATATATATATATATACTATTAATGGAATAATAAAAACTTCTAAAAGCATAAAATTCATAAAAAAACACTCATAATGCAATTATATATATACAATGTACTGTAGTAATTAGTATGTTTGCTAGGTATATGTGTTTAAATTGTCTATCTTCTTTTATCTAATTAACATTTCATTTTAATTTATATATACTTTCAAATTATGTTTCATCACTAGTACGCGGAAAGCGAGGTACAGAGGAAAAAAACTCGCACTAGTCTTCTAAGAATTATCGTACATTGCTAGTAAACATTTTTTTCAATAAGACTCCGATATAGCGAATACAAGTGATTTCTGGTTGGCTTTAGTTGAGAAAAGAATTGAGGATAAGATCATTAGTGACGAATTATGCCAGCACGATTCCTAGATGACTTCTAAATATGGGGAAATTTGAAAAGTAAAGTACGCACTATACGCATATTTGAATTTTCAGTTATTATTTGAGAAATATATAATAAAATTAAGAAATGTCACACAATAAATAGCGTGATATTATAATAATAATTTTATCTTAAACTATCATCCTCTTCTAAAGTTATTTTTGTAAAATTCTTGTAGAATGTTCCGCCTTTGGGAACCTACAATGACGTGGATGCATTTAGAAAACTTCGAGATATGTGCGACTACAAGCCTGGGAAAGTGTCCAGTTTGCTACCTCGTTTTGGCCCTCTCACTGGAGTGATTTACAAAGGACCTGCTCGAGACAATCCAAGTAAGTGAGTATATTTAGAAGTTCTTCTGTTCCACTAATAAGAGAAATACTCTAGTTCGAAAGGCTACAACTGACTAAAAACGTATTTAAAATGTAATGTTTTGCTTGTTTGGCCGAACATCCAGCAAAGGCATTTTCCTAAACTCCGTATTTACTAACGTTGCTTGAATGATAACCTATTTAAAGAGTAGGGAATGATAGTGTGACTGAAGAAACAATACTGTGTTAGTTATATTTAGAGTTAAAGTAGATATTGTTAGTTAATCGGCGTTATTTCTTCAGGATAAGTGGATATGGAGCAAGCAGATCAACACGGGACATTGGTAAAGTATTTGGAAATCTGGTTATTAATTGGAGCAGCCATGAGACATTTGCTTGAAGTAATATTTATTAACACGTGGAATAATTGCACAGATTACTTATTTTGTATACTATAAGATGCTGTATTGTGCATATTATTTGTCATTAAATTGCAAATGTGGAGTTTTAATGAAGTGATCAAATAATAGTGGAATTGCACAGCGTATGCTTGTCAAGCGCCACGTTTTGAGATGCTGCATCTTCTCTGGTGTTTCCGCACTGCAATAATCGTAAAGTGATTTCGCTATCAAATGATGCAAGAGCATCAACTTCATAACCAGACTTTTGTCACATATGTCCATAACAGGTCTGTACTGGGAGCAGAAAGATTATTGTGGATTGCAGAAGGCAGACTGACGATGAAATATAGATCATTCATAAGGAGATTTGTGGTTTGTCAATTTGCGATCGTACACAATCAAAAATCCGTCTGGCATATATTTTTGTATTATCTAAAATATATCAGTACAAATATGGCAATATTGGCGACAGATTTTTAGAAAATATTCCTTTATCAGTATTTAATTTTGGTATCCTGACCAGGAAGAATGCAGACCAAAAGTCGGATCAAAAGCGTTTTTCTTTCTTGAAAAAATGTAGAGCTGGTTCTCCAAATTACCATCCAAGAATACAGTGACATCAATTGCCTAATTGTGTGTGGCGTTATGAACAGGGTGCAGCACACCGGCTGTAGATTTCCCCTCGAAGAAAGCTATAGCTTATTATAACATTGACTTACGTAACTAGTCAACAAACTTTCCTGTACAATTTGTACATATTTAATGAACGTATTCATTTCTTCAACAGATCTCTTGAATGACATGATCTTCCTGAGTGACTTTGCGAGCTGGTACAATAGTGAAATGCCTGGATGAAACATTATTTCGGGTGGAAGAGGTATAGATGTCATCCTTTGAACCAGAAAGAGAACTATATGAGAACAATGCAAATGCTTATGAAAAATTGATCTTTCATACACTTGTATAAGAAACAAGAGATGCTTAGCAACCGCGCTTTTCTTGTAGATTCTGGAATGACGGTACACTGCAAATGGGAAATTCATAGTGGAAGAGAAATGTGACTATTGCCCCGCATGTTTGCTATTGATATATACTTCTTAAAACAATTCTTTTGCAGCGAAAGTTTCCACGATTAAAAAGGTACTTAAATTCGAAACGTACATATTTTAAAAATTTACAAAAGATGAAAGAAAATAAAAAGTTTTATAGCTAAACATTTACTTATACATATTTAAATTAATTTAATTAAACGAAACAAAAGGAACGACTTTCATTTAATGCTCACAATAAAATTAAATAAGTGCATTTCTTTGAACATTCAATAAATGCCTACCATCATTGCTTGCGTGTATGCAAAGATGCAAGTAGCAACTGAACTATCAACCGCTGTGTGCAAAGACTTAATCTCAACAGCGAGCTCATCCCCTTATATCATCAGTTTTGAAGTGTGTATACGGTCACGAAGATTGATTCTTCAATTCCCCAAATCCGCAATTACAGACACTGTCGTAACACAGAATACCCGTTAACAATTACGATTTATTAGAAAAAAAGTGAAAAATAACGTTAAATAGTGCTTAAGAAAGAAAAAGGAAAAGAAGAAAAAGTGCTGACCATCTGTGTTCTATCATGACTTTCAACATGCCTTGTAATCATTCCATATTTGAATTATAAAGCCACGAAAAGTGCGAAAAAAACATTTTTTAAAACGTTTTCAAGTTCTAAAAGGCGTTATATGTTTTCATTAAGAATAACCTCCTTAGGTATGACATCTGTATCCCTTATACCCGGTAACCAGTTATTGATGAAAATGCTTTAAAGTCAAAACTAAGTGTTCTAAGAGCTTCTAGAGCCAAAGCCTGCATGTACCAGTAGTAGGCTACTGATTCACAGTGCCTTACTCTGTAAAAAATTTGCTATTACAGAATATTTTCATATCCTTCCATGTTGTTGTTGTTGTTGTTGTTTCTCTTGATGTGGCCAGCTTCTTGTCTTTTGTAAATCCATGCATCCCGTTTTCTTCAATTGATAGATGAAGCTTTTTTCTTACTTTCCTTACCTATTCCATCTCGTTCCTTTTGCTGCTACATATCCATGGTCTGGTCGTCAGCTTGCTTGCCTATTGGTTGCAATGTATCGTGTGTTAAAGGAATTAACATTGTAGGCTGTTGAGCGTAGTGAGCCGACTAGACACTACTTGCCTTCTCTTCCAACAAAACGCAGTATGGAGACCCCAATTGGTAGAATTCATCTCTAGTTTTATAATTCAAAATGTTCAGTTGGAAACTTCTTAAGTGTGTACATCCAGTAACCCAGGTATGATGTATTGAGAAAAGGTTTTATTTGTGAGAAGTTTGGTTCAAAGTACATTTTAAAGTTTCTTTTTTCCCCAAGGAATGTTCATGCTAAATCAAAGTGTTAAGCCATTATAATTTTGCCAGGTTTTTAAACATTACTTCTGTTAAAATGGAAGAGTTTGTTTTATTGGTAATTAAAATTGGTAATTAAAATTAATATATTGTTACCTGTTCTATGGGCTGAACATTTCAAGATTTAACACTTGAGATTTAATGATTTAATGCTTGCATTTAAATTGTTAATAATGTAAAAATTAAGTGCACTATTGCTATTTTCTCAATTGTACGTTAAATTAATTTGCTTTTCTCTGCAGTTTTTTATTATTACAATGTCAAACTTGTCTTATATATGTTACTTAAATTATAGAGAAACGTTTATTGTTGAATTTTGCTACTTTTCTCCGTACTTTCGAGCCACCTTTCCACTTCCAAATCTTGGAGGTTTCCTTACGAAGTTCCTAAAAATGGAACTTGCCAACATTAATTGGAGTATGTCGTTCTCAAATCACTTGAGGCATGATGGAACTTAATCAAAAATTAATTTATAGTTCTATTTCGCACTATTACGGTTGTAAGAGTTATAGCCGCGATAATAATATTCATAAATATTTTCCGATGTTTCACCCTGGGTTTTGATATTATTGGGGATAATGATTCCTGTGATTTCTTGTTTCTTTTTTAATGTGTTGAAACTGTTATATCATCAATATATCTAGAGGAAATTTACCTGAGGGATTTTTGCTGTATACGTTCATCTTTCCTTTACTACCTGCTAACATACTTTTCTCACAGATGACCCTAAATATAATCTACATTCTATACAATTATTGTAGTTGTAAAAATGTGCTTTGTGGTTTCTATAAATAATAAGTTAGCATGGTATTTACCTTCGGAACTGACGAAAAACCCGAAACAATTATAAAGAGATTATCCAGCACTAGCGTTCAAACTCGGATCCCTTTAGATGTGCGAATATATTTAGCCGTTTTGGTATATATTAACACTTTTTTCCAACACCAACAGTCTTGAGAAAAGTAATTCTATTACATTTGTTTGTTTCCTGCAACGTTAAAAAAGATATTCCCCCAGTAAGGTATTCATAAGATCACAAATTAATTATCCTAATTTATAATAACAAAACAATAATAAACCGTTTATTGCTATCCTAGCAGCTCTTAATGAAAACGAATTCTGGTATGTTATGCAACCTGCGTTAGAAGTGACAACTTCCACCTTGCGCCCTTTTGGCGGTTTAGAGGTAAAGTTAATAGAACAAAACGTTTCAGTTTCCCAAACCATTATCCAAATTCTTGTTAATGAATTATTGCACTTATACAATATAGCGACGAAGGCAGAGGTGCAAAGACAGTGTCCCAACCGAACTCGCAGTTGTGGGACATGAAATTATGAGCAGGCATCATCAACTCTCCGGAATTTATACAGGAGAGCACGGAATAAGCAGTTAAGGTTACAGGAAACAGTTTAAGTTCAAATGACGTGCATAGGTACAACAATGCTTTTGTGTAATTCCTGTTCTTTACAATGAATGTATGCTATTTTATTGTGCTACTTGATTACAAGTAAAAATATTAAGCAATATGTGTGCTATCTTCTATAGTATAGTGATCAGCGGAGGTTCCGGATATGATTTCAGTCTGTAACATGGTCTATCAGCCTTATGAAAACAAATGCTAAGCTGCTTAATGCAACTCCGTCTGGAAAGACGAGATTAACTTCCAAACTGGTACAGTAGTTACTGGCGTTTGGTAGTATGAACAGAAGTGTTCGCAGTTTGAATTTGCGATACTAGAATTGTCGTGAAGGCCTATCGTCTGCTAGTACTGTGCAAAACAGAATGGATTTAAGCTCCATAAATAAAGTATTACTTTTTTAGAATTTTGTTCGTTTATATTTTATGAGAAAGGATAAATACAAATCGTTTTATCTTATTTACTTCTCAAGTAAATATATTTATTTAGTGAAACCATAATTTTCCTCACTAGCCTATCTTCTATACCGATGTGAATTTCACAAGTGTAACGGTTAAATTTTAAGATTATTGTTCTAATATATTACATTAAAATATACAATACGTCTCTTTTATACCTTTCTTTTGTAGTTCTTTACACTGTCCGCTATACAATACCTTGCTTCTGTCTTTTGAGTTGTGGCAATATCGCACCTCTATTTCTCCATCGTCTATTTAGACACATTTACAATTATTTGACCCTTTACACACTATTTATTCAACTTGTCAGTTTAATTCTTATATTTTTTCTTTTCCTGGAACCATTTCTAGTATACACGCACTAATATTTCTAAGTTTAATACATCTTGTAAAAAACATTTAAATATAAACACACAAGCTGCACTCATACAAAATTTGTGGAAGCGAGAAAAGTAGCTCCAGAAGAGCGCGTTTTGGTTTACTGCCCATTCTTTCCAAACCCGTCTTCCTAATCTAACTACAGCATGGCAAGTAAGTCGATCAATCATTTGAGAAATCAATCATATTTTTATTTATAAAGGCAATCTTTTGGCATAAGCATCTAAGTAATAACGCTTTATCAGTTGTAATTAGGTATTTCAAAACAAATTCCAGTATTTAGCAGATATTTATCTAGTATGAACAACAATTTAGGACCTAGCTTCTACAGTTTGACAGAGACAGTGTTGTGTTCATGTGTCAACAGTGATGAAAACACAATCTCTCATACACTCATTTCTTTTTGTTATTCATTACACCCAAATTATTTTACGTTTAAAGCAGCAGTAGTAAATTCAAATTGCTCACCAATTTATCACCGCTCTGTATTTCAGAATTTTTATTGACTGCCTATGTTACATTGTGTTTATAAATTACTTGAAGTGTTTTAAAACTATTTCCGGTATAATAAAATGTATATATGAAAGTATGATAAATTGAAGATAGTTAGCATTAATGGAAATAAATATTTATAATAATATCCCATTTTGTTTATAAAGAAAAGAGAAACAAGACAGCAGATATCTATCGGCCTCGATAGAAGGACGAGTCAGTTAAAATAAATTGCCAAATAAAGGAGTTTTGTTAACACGTACCATACCACACTGTTGTACATGATATAGCGTTGCTGGTTACAGAAAGCAAGGGATTTAAAAACCACTCCATATACCCTCCAAATCTCCCCCTCATCAATCCTCTCTTCCTCCCCCGTACCAAACTTTCCGCTTTCAAAGTAATAAATGACATGACTCTTTTTTATGCTTATCTGTCTCAAATCAGATTTGTATGATTGGGTAACAAGTCGATTGGTACTGACAGCGTTCAGTTAATCAATTGCAAATGCTGATTATACAAACGATTTTGCTTTTATGTAGATGAACAATTCATACAATGTTTTGGTGCAGCAGAGCAATTCCCTCTGCATTGCTTTTGTCTTTTCTTTTATTGTTTTTCACTTTTTAAACCTGTGTTTTCCGCTATTTAATTAAGCCAATTTCCTCTAATCATCATACAATGTCTGTAATTTTCATATTCCTCTAATTATATTACGGTTTTATTCACCGCTTCATAAATGATGGAATTAAATAAAAACATACAATGAGGACCAAACATTCTCATTAAACATCATGACTATTCAAAAATAAATACATAAATAAAAAGTACAAAAATTAATACACCCAGGCACATATTTTCACACACACAATATTGTAATATGGCACCCAAAGCCTTTTTCGATTGTTGGCTTCCTCTAAAACACGGTAACTTTATCAGTTTCAGTTACATTTATTTTCCTACAGAGAGCAGTCGTAGGTTGTCAGTCCATATTGCATTATTGCCATCTAAAAGGAACTAAATTATTACTTGGAAGTGAGATGGTTAATCATTTTATCCCAGGGCTTCTTTTTCAGGTATGGAATTATTTAACGTGCCGTAAAGAATCCTCGGATTAAAGTCACTCTGTTTTACGTAACACAACACCACTGCAAGTAACGTTCTGCAAAATTTCGTAAATGAGCAATTTAGTGTACTAAATTTTTTAGTTTTTAAGAATTTTGTTCATTTATTGAAAATGTCCTTTTTCGTTTTTACACTTCAAATATGTTGAATAAAATGTAATTAAAGTTGAATTATAGGAGCGAAATATTTTGAATTTACCGTAGTGAGGTAAAAAATAGTTATAATCTCCGTAATAAATACCAAAATGTTTACAGCAGGCCTTCAACCAGATTTGATCTTACCAACGGTGCTTTTAAATATCTTATTTGTCACTTCTCTCATTAATATATGTTACTAGAATGCATGTTTCCTTTTAGAATACAGCAAATGTGCATTCACAAAAATTGAACATTTAAATCATCAGATATCTTCTCAATTAAAAATAGTGGAGTTAATGAGGGAATATTGGCGTCCTTAAGGATAGCTGGTAGAGACTTAATGCCAAATTTCATGCTGAATAAACTTCTAAAAGTTATACTGTCTATCCAACTGAAAATGTTATCACATATTACACAATTATTTTTAAATTCACCTCACTTCTTGTTATTTTATAACTAGTTTAATAAACCAGAAAATATTTTTAAAACATTTTTTCTGCTTTAGAAGCAAATTATCCATACATTAATAATTTCAGCTTCTTGCGATTTCAAAATCATTTTTCAAGCATGTTACATAGCATTGATGGCTATTTATTGATTTGATTTATTTACGGATGCTGACCTGAGGGTCATTAGCGTTCCATTCAATACAGGGCATGAAACAACCGATAAATTTTGCTCAAAGGCCTCTTTTACCTGCCGTGAATCTACCACACGGGACCTAAGCTTACTTTCCGAAGGAAACCATACATAGGATTTTTACGTCCGAAATGTAATACTCTTAATTAAGCCTAACAAAAAGCCTTCTACCTTTCCACTGGGAATAATTGTGTATAGAAGTACGAGTGCTTAAGTGTCCGTATTGACAGAATAAAACATTAGGTTAAACTTTTTGCCAAAATGCATTGGAAAAAAGTGTCAAAATACAATTACGATATCAGTAACAACTGAAGGGAATGACGATGACATTTATTTGGGATATTAAATGACAATTTAAACATGCCTCCATGCTGTTACACAACACCCATATCTTTATTATTTTTGTCATAACATTCTCGAGCATTAGTACATTAAAATGAATTAGCATAATATACATACTGTAATTATGTATTATTGGAAGAAGTTCTATGAACAAAGGAGTCAAAATTGCAGAATATTTTATATAAATATTATCGGCATGTTCATAAGTCTTGTGGACTTCCAAACTTCTTGCACCACTCTAAAGCTTCAGGCCACCCACTGCACTGAAAACACTTTATATTTCTTCATAAAGATCCCAGAGAATCAAGGAAAGGTAAGAAATATTTATAAAGAAAAGGAAGTTCAAAAATAAGAAGATGAAGATAATTTTGAATCAGAAGAAGGGAGCAGAATTATCATAAGAAGAGAATAATAATAGTATTTGAGAGGAAGATGTGGGAAGACGAAGTAGACTGAGAATAAATGGAGGAAAATATAAGGAATATATGGAAAAGTAGAAGAGGAAGAATCACAGAAGTAAAAAGCACTAACGACCAATCCAAATCTTTGATGAAGGTACATATAAAAGTTGTAAAATAGAAGAAGATGAAGGAAAAAGATACTGCACTATCAAGTACACCATTGGTCCAGTACAGCTGCTGCTTGAGACCGGCAGCAACCTCCTTGATATTCAGGTCCTGTTGCCTGAATTCTGATGGGGAGCAGAGGGGATACCGAGAGTCAGCAGAAATGAAGATTGTAGATATGTATAAATAACTGTAAATGAATTAATTTTAAAAATTAAGACACTTAAAAAGTACGTTGTTTGAAATATGCATGAAGTGCAAAAAGTGTAAGTTTAATCGTAAGTTAAAATAGCTGTAGTGTTGG
Organism: Metallyticus violacea; assembly: GCA_030762175.1. Lineage (NCBI taxonomy): Eukaryota > Metazoa > Arthropoda > Insecta > Mantodea > Metallyticidae > Metallyticus > Metallyticus violacea. The sequence continues at coordinate 57,815,267 of CM060840.1, forward strand.
TTTCCAGTAGTGGTTTAGTTTTTTCAAGCTTTAGTTTTTAGTTATAGTATTAGTACTGTAGGTTTTTTAATCTGTAGAATTTAAATTCTATTGATAAATGTAAAAGAGGAGTAAATAAAAATTAATCAAAGTAGTATAATATAGAATCAAGTTATCAGGATATAAACATTACAGAATAAAATATATAAATAAATAAAAATATATTCATAAACCCAGATCGGCAATAAGAGTTACATCAGGAACATCTTTAATAGCATCAGCAACTAATAATTCAATTCTGGGGTACAAGCAATACCATTTGAAAACTCTGTTATACTTCTTTTTGAATTTTTGCAAAACATCAGCTTCCTACTTTGCATTAACTAGCACTATCACTGCATGTTCCAATCATATCACTCAAATAACTTGAAGAAAAATCATACTTCATAAAAACCTTCAAATGTTCACTTCCTATTGTATCTGCATCTGATTTTGGAAGTTAAATGACACCCAAGAAAAAGATACATTTCCTTCCTTAATTTCTGAACTGATATGCCTCTATTAAACTGAATGTGAAATCACTAATGTGGATTTATCCAGCATTAAAAAAATAAGAGATTTTTGTGATATTACACTTGAATAGGGTTTCTTCCTCGTAGTGTCAGCAATGCAGTCTATGGTGTTTGCACAACTGAATTTACCCATTCCAGTCCCTTTCAATTTTCACCTTCATAAGCTTATTAAAATCTAAATATGAAGTGTAATTTTTTTGCTACAAATATGCTAATTTCGAAAATATCCTTTGGTCGTTACGGTTTCTAGAACATCCCCCTTCTCTCTCTCCCTCTCCCTCCCTCTCTCTCTCTCTCTCTCTCTCTCTCCCTCTCCCTCTCCCTCTCCCTCCCTCTGTCTGTCTTTTCTTGTCAGCATGTGGTTAACGGACTTTGGAATTCTTATATTTATCAATATTTTATTTCAATGATATTAATTGATCTTAGTTATTTCCATGAGCTGGACCCACTGAAATACTGCTCTATTCTTTAATAATGTGCACCCTGTGATTTATTTAAACCATGCACGTCCTTACATACTGAACACCGCAGCTTCCCCTCCTTGCATACTAATCACTCGTATTTTGCGTTAAATTCTCTCCATGTACTGTCATTTCAACAAATAGTGTAATTAGATGTGTTTAGTGATTCCCAATAACAAGGGAGAGTATTTGTGTGGGTTTTATCTTCAACAGGACCTGTACTATTGTGTGTATACGTTGTAAATGGACAGTTTTCAATTTTACGTACTTCTTTCTGATTCAGTGAAAGTGCGGATTTTGGTTTATTAAAATAATCAGCTAATTACGTTTTTCATACTGAAAAGTTAAACTCATTAATGAAAAAACCAACAAAACATATTAAAATAAAATACCTACATATACATACCAAATAAATAAAGCAGAGAACAATTCTGTCTGCTATTAGGTCGATGCTGTTGTCACAGAACTGTTACACGACCAGAGAAATGTTATATCCAAATATATCCAGAGAGATATCCAAATATCGACGCACGACCAGCCCTACCCTCTTTGTATTATTTTTTTTTTCTTTTTTACGAGTTGCTAATCAAGACCCAATCTAACAATTCCAAACTTGAAACTTTCGCTCAATGGACCGCTCTTGTATTTCAGAGAAACGCCGATCCTTGCACACCGCTATGTTGTTTGCCAGCATGAAAATTGTGGTCATATAGGACATGATAATTAAGCAGAAAGAATTGTAAGATTTTTTTTGTGTTTTTTCCATTTTTCTGAAGCAAAACCATTTTATCAATCACAACTTTTTAGGACATGTTGTAACATGAATTACAGTATGTATAAACATTTCATTTTCTGCATTCAGCATTTATAAGATATGATGTAGAGTACATGAATTAAGTACTCATATGTATGTTTGGTTTCTCATTGTGTACCAGTGCTCATTGGTTGAGACAATACTTACACACTGGTAGTGAGAGTTATATTTCATTTCGAGTGGCAAATGAAAATGTTTCATAACGTCAAATTATGATCATGCACAGCTCTTGTTATTATACTACATCTGTGATCCCATGTTCTTAACCTCAAAGTGCTTAGTTTGGTACTGACTTTCTACTCTACAATTTTTGGCGTATTTTTTTTTGCACTCTGTATACTATAATGTAAAGTTGTTATACTGCACGTTCTGGAAATACTATACAGGGGTTTTCATTTTCAAAGCTTAACGAGTTTAGGGCCAACTCGCTTGTTTGGAATTGAAGTTACGCGTCAGAAGGCAGTAGGCAGCCCATTAACAATATGCGCACCAAGAATCTGCAGACTACTGTCTGGCGGCCACGAGAACAGCCCTGCGGAGGAATTTTAGTATTGTGGTGTACACGAGAGAATGGATTGCTTGCACGAGGCTAGTGTTTCCTTGTGACTGAAATGACGAATTGAATGTATGTACTAGCTATATTAATAATATACATGATGTCAATATTAAAGTGCTTTATCTAATGGTAAATAAAAAATAAGTGTTTATAGTAAACCCCGGTGGTAATAGCGAATATTATTAAAATGTAAGATGATCTAAACAAACATAATTGACAGTCCAAGCATCAGAGCGGGAAATTTTCTCTCTTCTCCACAAGATCTATATTCTAGCTATGTCCAATCCCGAGGTCTAAAAGGAGGTAGCTGTATTTAAATTATAGACATTAATTTCCGCAAAAGTGGAGCGGGGTGCGTTATCGACCGCTGGCACCATATGACTAGGGACAAAGTCTGGATGCCAAAACATTGGCTAAATGCTGCTAGAGGTTTAAGAAACGCTAACTGTAGGATACCTGCAGGTTTGTATGGAAAATGCAAGCCGTCATATGAAGAGAGCTCTGACTTGGTGTAAATAACACGATATATATAACAAGCGAGATTGTCGATTTCGTGTGTTCAGAGTTGGAACTTTCATCTCTAGTTACGATGACTTTGGAGCGCTGTCTACCGTCTTGAAATGAAGGGATGTGAACTGCGACAGCACCCCTCTATAGTATCTCACGCAGCGCTAAAACAGCGCATATAGCATTCATCTGATGGTTGTTCTCTTGGTTGGAAGGCAGCATAGTATGCTAGTTGAGGAAGTTAAAGATGGAGTGCCGACGGAAAAAAATGACTGCCAAACACTGCTTCTTCCGCCATAAATCCCCTTAAGGACGCTGGGATTCAGCCCGGGCGGTTCAGCATACTTGGAATGTAGCACTTACAGGTGTTCAATACCCACGCTCCAAAAAGCAGTCCGAGAACTAGAGACATGGCCGCAATTATCTTACACAAATATGCATAACTTTTGTTAATACTCACTACGTTTTATTTATTTATTATGCTAATGATATATCAAGCTTGTTCTAGCCCTAGCTTTACATCAAACCATACAATATTACATTATAAATTGAGAAACAAAAACAATAATGAACCAAATGTAACAATAAATGAATAAATGAATTACTCTTTCCATATTTAACTTATTGCATAGCAACGTTCCTTATTTACTACCTGGATCCTGTTTTTATTAATTATCTATACCGGGTGTAACAACAATGCACGTCCAAACTTTCAGGACACATTCATTTAACGTAGAAGATGAAAATATTTTATTTGGACATGCTTTATTGCCATGTTAGAATCCATTATCTACAACACTTCACAGTATATCAATCGTGAGAAACACGCAGAAACAGAACTACCAGCATACCACACGGTACTCTTTCTTATATGAAATATTCAAAATGCCCTCTTGGTTGCGTCTGATTAAGTTGTAACCCTTAGTTTCACCATCAGTGTTTTGTGTTCTGTTTGAACGAAGGTAGTGTTGACACGCAACCGGACCTAAACACACTAGACTCTTATTTATGGGGGCATTTGAAAGCTCTTGTGTATCGAACCCCGGTACAACAGGCAAAGAGTCTTCGTGTCCGTATTGTGGAAGGCTGCGAAACAGTTCTCCAGGGATACATCAGCACATCCGGAATTTAATGTGGGCAGAGTTGATGCATGTATCAATGCTAAGGTAGGGCATTTTGAACATTTCATGCAAGAAACAAGTTCATGTGGTATGCTGGTTCGTTCTATTCCTGTGTGTTTCCCATTATTAATGTACCATGAAGAACTGTAGAAAATGAGTATAACATGGAAATAAAGCACTTCTGGACCCATATCCATATAACATATTTTATTCCTCTGTGTGTGAGGAATGTGTCCTGAAAGTTTGGGTGTACCTTATTGATACATACTGTGGAAATATTAATAAAGCCATCATCTGTGTCAATTTTCAAAAATTCTTTTAAACGATACTACCTTCCTGCCTGCCTGCCTGCCTACCTTTGTATATGTCTGTCTAAAGCCACTTATTGTGGTCGCCTTTTATAACTGAGACAGAAATTTGCGCTTTACATGCTGATATAGCGAAGATTCAACATTTTGCTGCTCCTTTGCTTAATTTTTTTTTATTACTTTGGTGCATGTGATACATGGTCAAGTTTTACCTGGACATAGTTCGTTGTTCAGTTTGCCTACAAACAAAAATAATTATTTGAAAATGCTCTTTGAGTAACAGTTTTCAGCACTGCTTCATTTACTATTTAGCATTGTATAAAGGCATTGAAAGTGTCATCGAACTTCTTGAAACCAAAGATGTAAGTATATGCTTTACAGGTTCCTCATTCCGCTACGCAATCGGATATTTATTATGCCGACGAGAAGTTATTGCCTAACGGACTCGCCGCTTACCGAGGGGAATATGTCGTCATTCGGAACTCACAGTGTGCAGTTTTGGTTTCTTTTGTTATTTATTAATAGTAAATAGTAATTACCATTTTAACTCCGTTGTGAGACAAGAATGAAATGCTTTTGAGATGGTGGCCTAAATTTACCCTCTCGAATATTTAAGCTGTCATCCACATATTCGGTTTCAGGGCCTCTACGGGTTTTATTTCAGGCAAAGAAGTATTTTTATATGCAGGAAAGATGCCGCAGCTGAGTGGTCTTATGCGCACTGCTGACAGATACACTAATTTACTGGGTTAATCGTGTCAAAGACTTTTGAGGAGAAATTTCAACTCAATGGTCTATTTGACCATGGTTTTTTTCTGTTAAAACCCGATTTTTTGGGTATCGGCTGTATATAACACTTCCTACGGACATGTGCTGAACTCAAAATATTTTAATTTTAGTACTGCGTATAGCTTATACCCAAGTAGTAAATTTTACCCATCAAATCCACTCTTCCTGTAAATTCATCAACTGCGGAAGGTAGCTGAACATAAGGGAGATAACTAATGTGATAGTTCAATTAAAAAGCTCTGAATTGCATTCAAGCCGCAACCATCAAATGTTCGCATTACGCAAAACATATTTTTCATTATTCTAGTTCTCTTTTCACAACAGCTGCATGGGTTAGAAATGTACCCAATGACGTTTCAAACCACTACGTTTACACTTTTTAATTGAAGTGGGCAGCATTCCATTAGAACTTTCATTTAAAAACCTTACTCGTTTTAAGTTGTAATTAAGCTTGTGAAAAATGTTTTATGCTTCTGCATTATAAATGTACTCCCAAATAAAAAATGTATTATTATTATTATTATTATTATTATTATTATTATTATTATTACAAACTAGCAGATTAATAGAGCGAAAATGAAGGTTTTAAAATATATACGAATATCAATTATGTATTTATTGTTGTAGAACATCTAGAAAGCTAGTGGTGAGTCACATTTTCATTAAAAAATCTTTTAACTATTTGGCTGGATGCCAATTTTTATTTACTAGCTCCTGTCCCCTAATCTTTGCCAAGCTAATATGTGTTATTTATTTACAATGAACTTTCATACGTTGTCTATTACTCTCATGGGAATTTCCTAAATAAGGAATCAATTTTGTTTCTGTTCAAAATAGCTATATGGTGAATATTCCGTATATTTACAAATTTTTCTTACGTAAGAAATAACGTATAAAAATAAAGAGATAGAGAATTACGGGATCATGACATTGAATTTTAGAAATTGCACACATAACCTCACAATGATTGTTACATAAACAAGGTATATCAGATGGCCGAGCTATGTACACAGATTCACACGTACTACAGGGTTTTTGAAATAACTAAAATATGGCATCCGAGCATAAATATTGGATTTTTATTAGTTTTTTCACTGCAATAAAGTTTACCTACACTTAAATTTGGAATATGTTGGATACTTGGAATATATTCACAAAACAATTATTGTTAAGTATCTTGCGTTAAATGTGATGCACGTTAAAGCATCTATTTATTCTTGTAGTTTGTATGAAGCTGCCCATATATTTATATTGCATATCTTTCTATGTTTTGACGTATTTTGTTAACATGTGCACTAGGTTTGAAAAGTTTACCGTGCGCTTCTAGGGGCAACCCCAGGATAATAAACAGCTCTTCTTATCGACTCTTTAGCGATGAATCAGAGAAAGCAAATAACTGCATTTCCAACCCTCCTCAAGAGGAGGAAGACGAAATCGCTGGAACCAGCAGCTGCAGCACTAGACTGCTCATCCAGTTTCCAATTTTAGTCGAGTCCGCTCCGCTGCAACAACCGTTCTTATCGTTCAGTCTCACCGAAATGCCATCAGCCCTTGTGCAGACCAGTCGTCACCCAGTTACCACAACGTATTGCTAACCCACACGTTCTCCGAATGGCCGAGTCGTGCAAACCTCCTGAAGCGGACTACAACAACGCCTTACAAAGGGGCATGTACATCGGCGGAAGGAAGCAAGAGTTGGAAACCACCACCAGCAAAGTTACTGCATCTTGTCGACGCACTTGAGGCTGCGGGCATATAGCGAACGTCACTCTGCCCTCTCGGTACCACTCATATCTTAATGTACACATGATCCGACCCACTGCCGCCACTTCTGCGCCACGTGTAGCAATATGGACCATTGCACATGCCTCTGATAACACCACCTGTCTGCTCAACACATCATATAGGAGATATTTGAGCTGGCATAACAGAATTAACAAAATACCCCTGACCTAACCCACCCCCTAGACGCCATTTTACTACAGCAACAGATCTCCAAATAACACCAATCACAACAGCTCAACTAATTCATCAAAAAGGAATGTCAAGCACATCACCGTCTCAACTTCAACAGCAGAGAAATCACATACACCACTCACAGTTGATCAGAATTACAAATTTCCACATTCACTATGACGTGTACAATCAGCACCAACACTGACAAGCCTCAACCTAATAAAGATTAAACTCCAAAAAAATCTAACTCTGAATCATACATCGAATCTTAAGAAGTTAAATAAAAAGCACCTGCGTTTCAGTCAAGATTATCTCCCGGTCATCCTACATATATTCAATCACTGCTTCATGTACTGTCATCCTTCAACAATGAATCCCGGACTGCAATATGCCGTGCCTCACAATTCTAGTTCCCTTCCGCAGAAATGCTGTTCTATAACGTGTAAAGTGTTTGGAAGCATTGCTGGAAACCATCACAGCGCTCTCGTCGCATTTGCAGTGATTTCTGCAGTACTCGCGAATTATTACCTAGCCAAATAACTTTTAACCGCACAGAGAGGAAAAAGTCAGATAGTTAAAGATATGAGCAGTATGGAGGATGCTTCAAAACTGTCACATAGCACCTGCTGAGGTAATATTTTACCAAGAGGAACTGTTGTGCAGGTGCAATCTTTTGCAACGTCTATGAGCTTTTTACCATAACCAATAAATATGTCCTGAATTTCAAAGTAATACAAAATTTACATGAAAATTGTATGCCAAAAATTCAAATTGAAAATACATTGTTACTAGAACTCCATGTTACCAAAGGCTAGCGTTAAGGGTGCTGTTTATCTCCAACAGTGTTCAAAATATATTTTGAAGAGGCTTTAAATGTTTAGAATAAACGTGAAGGTGTGGGAGTCACGTTTTTTTTTTTTTTTTAATGATTTATTTATGGACGCTCTTTAACAGCTCAGGTCATCAGCGTCCCATTCAACTCAGGGCGTGAAACGGCCGACAAATTTTGCTCAGAGGCCTCTCTTTCAGGCTTGAGGTTCTTTTTCGTGCCGTAAATGTACGACACGGGACCCACGGCTTTACTTCCCTTCCGAAGGAAGCCATACTTAGGATTTTTACGCCCCGAAAAAATCCATCGGTCCTGGCCATGTTCGAACCCGCGATCTTGGGTTTAGGAGGCAAGCATGATAACCACTACAACACCAGGACCGACAAGAGTCAAGGTTGATGATAGCAATATTTATACTTTGCAATTTGCAGATGATAAAAAATTATAGCTGAAGAATATGCTGAATTCATAAGTAGAAAGCTCATTGAAGAGTATCAACAGGTGGGCCTAAGTTTATTTTTGAAAAATCTAATTATATATTAATAGGAGAAAAGAAAAGGAAAATGTAATTATTAAAATATTGGAGTGATTAAATATAGTGACAAATAAAATATTTACGTGCTATAATTACTGATAGAAAATGATAAAGAAACTAGAGAACGTATAAAGAAAGAAAATTGTGCAATATCATATTATAGGATAAACAGATTAAGTAAAACAAAATTTATAAATTGATTGTTACAAGCAGAGCTTTACATGGTGTAGAAATTATGGCAACTTACATACAAAAATAGCTTGAGAACTTTTCACTTCTATGCCCTTTGAGGAATTAGCTCGAGATTTTACCTGAAACTTTTTCTAAAAAGCTTCTTTCAGGCCACTGTCCTTATTAATTTTCTTAATCTTAGGTCTTTCTTCAGTCCTGAGAAAGAACAATTATTGCTGGGGTCTAGATTCGGGCTGTGGGTTGAACGGTTCGCATCGCTGAATCCACAGTTCTTCACGGTTTCCTTTGCAATGTGGACATGGCTCAGCATACGGTCTCTTTACTTTAATTGATGCTCGCATTTTATGTAGAAGTCTGCGTTGACACGACGTTGTTCCCTTTGAAGTCAACTAACAGAATCAATCTGCAGTTCCAGACAATTGTGGCCATGGTCCTTCTCCTATACTGGACAACACTGCGATTCCTTGGCGGCGCCTCACCAAGTTTATGCCACTCCATGGACTCCCTTTTGAAAGTGGATCATGATAGAGGATCATAGATCCTCCCCTGGCTCAACTGATTCTAGAACTTCCTTGCTGTTTGACAGTGTTAAACTCTCACAGTACTCCACTTGATGATGATTTTGAACTGCCGTAGGAAATAAGGCATCCATTTTTCATCATCTTTTATTTCATATGGAGAGTTTCATGTATAATCCTAAAGAACTGTTTTTGGAAGGTCTAATCTCTCAGCAATTTTAGTCTCATCATTTAAGAGAGCGATGGTTGCGGTGATGATTTCTACTGATTTGCCATCACTGATGCATTTTTAATTTTTTCTCGTTCTAATCGAATTGTTTAACCCATTTTTACACGCCATATCTGTGCCGTTTTTAATTTTTACGAGAATTAGTCTTTCCTTTGTAAAATATTGTATTACTGTACGGTAGTCTGTTTTCGATATAACAAAAATTCACACACTTCCAGTTACTAAAGGCCTTGCGCGATTGTTAAATAATAACAAGCAAAAGATAAGGCTATTCCTGGCACCTAAGTAGACTTATCTGGCCGGAAACTTAATGCACGTTATAAAATGATCGTTGAATGGGCATAGTTAATACTCACATAGTCTATTTTCAAATTCTAAATATACATAATTCCTCTAGATTAAAACTGGGATTCGATTTCCACCAGGATCGTGCTCCTGTCTTTTTTCAAAGTTTTCCTCATTCCTAATAAATGGCAAACGCCGGAGAAGTACCCTAAACTTTAACCTTCCTTCCTTCCTTCCTTAAAAATAATACTTTCTAAATTTATCATTCATCTCATGCATCATCAGTGTTCACTGTCTGTGATACCTCAGTAGTAAAAAAAGGCGTTAAATGTCTTTCAAAAAAAAAAAAAGATAGAAATTGTTGAAGCTACCAACTTGCATGATACCGCCAGGTACTACTTCCAATTAATCACTCCATCAGTAGCGCAATTATTTACCTCGGATTCTAATGGAATAGAATCATTTAAAAGGTTAACACTTTTACAGAGAGTGTTACTTTGAGGGAAGACATTTATATTGGAGCGTCACTGGCTAAAGCATTAAATGCTAATGATATTTGTTCGAGGTCCTGTATGCCAAAATAAAACGCACCACACAACATGCTTTAAAAGCTAGATCGCGCTTTCAGGCACGGCAAAGTCTACAAATGAAAATATATTTTGTGTGTTTGAAATAGATATACTATGTCAAGAGCCACCCACATCACCTTACCCGGAGCTTCGGCCAATTATGTGACGGTCTTTATAACAAGTTGATAACTACCTCTACTGAAACTTATTATCCCTTTAACTAATACTCGCTTAAAACACTGCCTACACAACCCTACATTCTATAAAAGTGTATTAATATACCTGCAAGTATCTGGTAAATCGCTTAAACTGAAACACATATTGGCTGGTAAGTCAGATTAACATTTTTTATTACTTAAAAGTATATAATCCTGCTGGTTTACCTTACATATTTCGATGAATCTGGGGTGGCATTTTAGGCATCTCGGGGCAGATGAGCCCTAACACTACCATGACTTCTTCTCGACTGCCGTTGCAAAAACCAATGCAACTGTTACGCATAATGCGTAGACCAATCGCTATCTAGTTTCTAAACTTCCGTTCTACTCTTGCTTTAACGGACTTGGATAGCCTTTTATAACAAACTGTCTCAAGCACTGTTTCTTACAATGACTCTATAATACGCTGCCTTATTAGTAGCATTTTTATAATTGCCACAATATGTACATCATATACTATATATAATTTAATAAAAATTTGCTTCATATTTACATATTGTAGGTGAGATGAGTGATGTTTTATTGTGTAGAGTAGCTCGACTATAACAATTTAGACTAACTTAGCCATGCTTTAGCGGGATTGTGTGAATTATATATATATATATAAAGTTTATCTTCATTTCGTCTACCTTCCCTACATGTTTATCGGTCGACAATTTCCGCACTTCGGCATGCTCCAGTGAAACAAATGTCTTTTTGCTACTAATAGATATCAATTTTGAGATATTAATCATATTATAATGAGATAATTCTGGTAATTGCAATACTATTAATATAATATGAACCAATCTCAATGACACAGACAAAAGTAAAGGTGTGATAACTTTCGCCAACATTGATTGTCAATTAATATGCCTCTGAAAATAGCGACTCTTTCTGTTGCCCATCCTTTCACTGTTTTCCACCCTCCTCCCACATTCATTTATTCCTTTTCCCTACTCCTCGGTTGACAATCCTTCACCACTCTCCGATCACTCGAGTGCTATCCACTCATACCCTGTCCCTAACGACGAACACTACTCCGAATTATTCTCATCCTGCGAATGAAAGCCACAAAGTTGATGATAAATGGGAATTTTTTCTGAAAATGGCTCTATGCCATGAGAATCCCCTCTCCCATATTTCTTTCTTTCATCCTAGACCCCAAAACTCTCTCTCTTCTTTTTTAACGTCAAAAAATCATAACGCTGACTCAGTTTTGGACATTAGCCCAGGGTTGTGTTTCCACCTCTTCATTTTCCGGGCATTGACAATTTAGTTCTCCGATGAGGCACCGTAATATAATTTTTATCTTTTCCAATATCTATTGCGCAGCAATTCGATATCGGGGCGTTTTTACAATCACTGTAAAAGGTTCGGCTGAAAAATCGGAAAAGCATTTTAGGAGTTTTCGAAGCATCTCTTGGATACTTCTGAATAGCTAGAGCGTTTCATGGCTTATAAAGATATAAGCTTCACAAAACCAATTCTAGAATAGCTCATAATAATAAAAATATTATTTCAAAGCAAGAGTTTATTTTGTTATTGGTATAGACTTGCCTATCAGGAGGAGGATGTATAGGAAGAAAGGAAAATAACAAACACAGCGTTAAAGAATATCATACTTCTCTAATTAACTTCTAATAGTTCAATACAGTAAATGAAAATTCTGCTAAAAATGGATGAACTGTGAACATACATTTGGTATTTAAAAACACTAAAGTATTTCTTCTATATATTTAAAAGACTTCATTTTTAAAATATTGATGTCCAATGTTTTCATTGCTACCATGGACAAAAAAAAAAAGTTTGGACTTAAAACTGAATCCAGAAAATCGCAAAAAATTCTATTGCGCCATCAGCTGTCGTTAAATACTGCAAACTTACTAATTTTTACCTCCAGTAATAAATTGCAACAATATAATCCCCTTAACAGAGTCAGTAAAAAGTGTACATTTCGATATAAAGCTAAAATAGAATATTTATGTTGTAGAAACATGTAAGTAAACATTTTCAATAATAAATCCGTTAACACGATTTAATAATTTCCTTCTACTTTCCTTGAAAAACTTTCTAGTACAAACGCTTTTGATACCTCACTTCGATTACTGAAACCTTTTGTTTACTGGCCTCAGTACCGACTTAACCCACAAGCTTCAACGGTTCATAGTGTTTGCATATAGATACATTTGCTACATTCGTTGATTTAAAGATATTATTCCAGTTCTATCAGGCTCATTTTTAAGGAACGAAGAACTTTCCACTCTCTCACCTAACATTATCAGATCCTTAACATCTCCACCCCGAGCTATCTTAGAATTATTATTATTATTATTATTATTATTATATTATATTATTATTATTATTATTATTATTATTTTAACAGTACTTAACGCCCATTTTTACTGCAGGAGTATCACAGGCGGTGGACACTGATGATACTTGAGATAAAATATAAATTTCGAAAGAATTTTTAAGGAGGAAAACTTTTCCGGTCCATTCATAATACCTCTCTGGGCTGAGAAAACATGGAAAAATATATCAGGGAGGACTGTCCTAGCGGTAATCGAAAACCAAACCTCCCACTCATGAGTCCGAACTTAATGACCTCAACCAAACGTGCTGCTACATGTCGTTTTCATAAACAATAATACATCACAGCCTCATTACTCCACTCTTTATATCGACACCTTTCATGCAGTTACCTCATAGTCTTCTGTGTTCACAGTTTCTGTTGCTAGTCTTTGGAATTCTTTACCTTATACTATCAAAAACTGTCAGATCATTTCACAAATTAAAACTAAATTAAATCAGCTTATTACTGTTAATGCACTGTAAATTAAATTGTGATTATTTTTAATTTAATTTTTGCGGCTTATTTTGTTCATTGTATCCGTTACTATTTTAGTTAGTGGTTAGGATATTTAAAATCATTTTGCAATTGGTTTGCTCATAAATTGTGTAATTAAACTTTTATTAGCAATACTGTATTATGTTATGTGTAATATATACTGTAAGTACAAGATAGTGCAGAAGAAAACACTTGATGGAATTAGCATTACCAATTTAAATAAATAATGTAATTTAATCATTTAATAAAAGATACAAAAAAAATATTTTTTCTAAGGTCCTCCTTACAGCTCGATAAATTATTACGATTATTTAACTTTTGTTTACTTGGAGTGATCAATAAACGCTAACGATACTTTATTGTATTTCCAATTTCCAATAACAAGACATTGCAGACATTATATTACTACTAAGAGACCGATAATATCATAAATTCTGTATGGCGACAATTTATTGGCATTTTATGGAAGTTTTTTCACAATTTTATACCACAGGTCCTGCTGAATACATGGGAGATAGCAAAGCGCTAAAAAGATCAGAACCTTGTGCTATATTCTCTACTTCTCCGAGATTTGATGACAAAAGTTTTGGTCCAGGTCCTGGTTCCTATGATGTAAGTATATACATTACTTCGACTAATCTATTTTATAATGTACCAGATTATAATAAAGGAAAACTTTTTGCAAAGGAATAGTTTCAGAAAAATAGAAACCATGACTATGGAGAGGCTCTACGATAGTCTAATGAATATTGAGATTCAGGGTGCTAATATCTAAAAGTTAGACTTCTTATACACAATGATCAACTGATAAATGTTGATATGTACGACAGTTTATTTTTTTGCTCCACTAATGACCCATTTCACTTTTCAACGCATTCTTGTTGAACATTGTGCAACCTCTGTAAACCACTGGTGAACATTCCTTTTCTAGTGAACATTTCTTTCAAGTTCTGGAAAGATCTGGGAGTAAGCGTAGGATGTCCCAGGAATTCAAATTATGTATAATCAATGGTAGCCTGCGTAACACAATACTAGTAGTTTTGAAGCACCTCGTCTAATTTTTCAGCTATGTTTCTCTTTGCACTGTTATTGCGCATTGTTGTAAATAACTAACCAGAATAATTCTCTGTTTCTCTCTCGCCATGTCCTCCAAAAAGGGCAGTTTGAAGCAGACGTTAGAAGTATTTTTCTGATGCAGACAGATAGCCTTTTTAGGTTAAAATCGGGATTGATTATGATATTCCCAAATTTCATTGAAATGACTCTCTGTACTGCTTAATTCAGACCAGGACAGGGTCATAACTTTCCGAATTGTGTCGGGGATATGGCGATTGCTGGTCATGAATTTGCGTGTTTCTTGCTCTGGAATAAGCCCTATTCTGGCCTTATCATTTTGTTAACAACACACGAGATGCCTTTGACGGTAAAATAACTTCCCTTACTAATTTCGAGACAATCTCGAAATTAGAGTATCGGAAAGAACAACAGTGTACCTTTCTGAGAATGGCTCTATTTTTGGTGACATGTGCAGGATAGAACCTATAACAAACCAGAGAGTTGCTTAGCGTAAAATTGTCAGAATCTCCTAGAATATACTATTCTTTTAAAGATAAGATGGATAGGATTATAAATACAAAAATGAAACCAAAAATGTCTGTATTAGTAAAGGAATTTTATCAATGATGTATAGCTCACATTGCCGAAGTTACATTTGCCTTCGGTAGGTTTAAGTGAACTGAAAGTAAAACATGATTAATAATTCATAAAACTGGTGTTAATGCGATCCTCTCAACTTGTTATCATAGATCGTGATCAAACAATCTGTTAGAGAGACAGACATAGTGTAAGAGAAACATTTTAGAGCAAAAGAGGACAACCGAGGAATTCGCCTGACTTAAGCTGTACTAGCTACGTTTGGAAATCAGTGCAGTATGTGAGATTCATATCTTATAAGCCCCAAAACAGAAGGAACTCATTAGGGGAGTGAAGAAAGAATAGTTTAAAATATATTATTCTTATTAAAGGTTTTGAGCTACATTTCTAGGTTGGCAAAAAGTAGGTACACACCCTCTTTGCTGAAGAGATCAGATGACAATGACTTGGTTGCAGATAAATTAAAATGCGAGTACAGAGCATGCTTCCATTAAGTGCACAGTTAAGGAAGACAGAAAATTATATGCTAGGATTTCAATGTAAAAGAGAAGTTATGATAAGCAGGATTTTTGATTGAGTAGTGTTTAACGGCCGTTTTTACTACTGAGGCACCCCAGGCGGTGAACACTGATGATACATGAAATGAAATGATATATTGGGAAAGGATTTATTTTTTAAGGAAGGAAGCGTTTCAGACCTAATTTTTAGGGTAGCTCCCGGCATTTACCTTTTATGAGACTGAGGAAAACCTGGAAAAGGCCTCGATCAGGGAGGACGGTCCTGGTGGGATTCTAACCCCATACCACCCGCTCACGAGTCCGCGCCTTAACGACCTCGGCCACTCGTGACGGTATGAACCGCAGGAGACTGTGTGTATATTAAGACAGCTAATATTTACTTTTTATGCGAAAGTATATCTCAATCAATGAAGGTATTGAAGAAATAAATCAGATATAGCCGTATACCTCTAAGAAACGAAGAGTATGGTTTATTTTAGTAATGAATGCTATAGCAGGATGAAAGTGGTAGAAGCGAAAACTGCATATAAGTAATTAGAAATTCTGAAATAGCGTACATTAAGAACAAGGATATTTTCCATTAATTGCACACGGGCAACATTAAAATATTACATGGCTGTGGCAATTGTTTCCCAGTAAAAATATTTATTAAATTTGTTTTTTTAAAAGTATTTATTAAATTTGTAGTATAGCGGTCTTACTCTTAATATGTCATGTTAGAAAGCTCATGGAAAATCGATAGAAACTAAAGGAATATTTAATAAACAAAAGTAAATTAACAGCTAAAAAGCGGATAATGCAGAATGCTGTAACCGCATCGGTACACTTTCTAACCCTGCTAGAATAATAAGGTGGCTTTTAGGATTATGAATTTGCGATTCTTTCCAATATTCCCTTTTAATCTGAGAGCACAGATGCATGCCTGGACAGGTTGGGAAAGGATGCCAATGAAGCAACGAGACTCCTCCCCCATCTGGATCCCTCTTCATTAACGAAAAAAAAAAAAAAAGGATATCCAGCTGATTTCTAGGCTCCAGTTCTTTCTCTGGAAGTAATGCCATTTCTAACGACTCGGAAAGGATGCCACATTTCAATACGTCGTTTGGAACGCTTCACTGTGAAGGGCGAACTCTGCCACTGCAGCGAGCTTGAAGGGTGGCATGGGCTGAAACACATTGACTGACACGCACAAATGCTGCATTCCTGCTGCAGATTTACTGCTCCTGGTTCACAAATTAATGTACAGTCCGGTTCCTTGAAGCTTTTATGCTATATCTACACTTAAAGACGCAGAGTAAGAACATGTTTTGATAATATGTACAGGGAAAATAAAAATATATTTCTAAACCGCTTCCACGTAATTAAATGCGTATAGCTATGATAGGAACAGCAACAGTAGTAAATATTTGGAGGAACAAATTGTGACTAAAAGTAAAATATGATTAATAATTCAAAAAACTGGTGTCAATGCCTAAAACACAACTACATGAAAACATTGTAACTTTAAAGTAAGTAAAGTTAATTTCTATAACGTGAAAGGCATTAGCTAATGTTGAACAGTTATTTAACAACAATGGTTTGATTCCCTTTTCCTTTTGGACAGACAAGACAAAATTCTAACGTAAGTTGCCTTAGGATGATGACAGAAATAAACTATAGGATTCGTGCTGGCGATTGCCAATAATAACGAAAAGACGCTTCTAACAGAAAATGTCTACGTTCATAACATTCATCTGGTTAGCTCTCCCGCTTCAAATGTTGAAAAATATCGCTGTCAATAATTATATGAGAGAATATTTTAAGAATAAATTTGTGTAACGCCATAGGTCAGTAAACTGTACATAAGCATGTGCCACTTTTAAGAATTGACTGATTTTTCGACTTTCTGTTCAGGGAGTATAGGCATAATCTAACGATTTCATTCAGACCATTGTATTAAATTATTTTTAATTTTAGTAATTTCCTCAAACTGCGCTTTGAAGTATAGAAACAGCAGTATTAATATGAATTTACAGTTAAATATTTTCTCTCGGCATCTCTTAAGGACGGTACGGAATAAGGTAAATTAATTCAAATAGAATATGAATAAAAAATAAAACCTAGTTACGATATTAGCTATATATGGTGAAAACATCTGCATGCGTAAATTAAAAAGCACTTTTAGGTTAAAATGAAAACGAATCTTTGCGCATCCTATATAGTACCTATAGGCCTTACTTTTAGCATCATAACTACACACCTATTGACTCGAAAGGATTACACAAATACTTTTAAAGTTTAATTACACATTTCATAAGTAATGCTCCTTTTCAATCAAATCTATGAATGACAGGAATGATAGGAAAAATCAAATCCTACTTTCTGAAAGGAATGTTTTATGGAAAAGAACTATCGCTAACTTTTACATTTTCCCATACCTTTCACCTATTCCATACAACACTTTTCGTGTTGTTGTGGAATACTTTAATGTATAAAATAATAGGTTATTACAGTAATTTATTCATAATTTAAAAATAAGATAAACGGAAATTTAAATTACAGGAATGAAAATTAGTACATTATATGAAAACTGGCATTATCGTTTGTTTATATCATTACTCGTACAATAATGACCACTAACCCGTTTTGTTTTCATTATATTGTGTCTTTAATAGGTAGAATTTCACGTGTTAAAGCAACTTCCAACTTCTGCTAATTTAATTTTAATGAAAAGGTTGCGCCACTGAATGAAAACAATTGCATATTAATAAAAATAATAAAACCTGTACTTAAACTGTAAACATGGTAAACACTGTTCAATTACTTCTCTCTAAAATATTAATCATTATGAAAAAGATGTGTTTAATACATGAAATTTTAAAGGAACAAAATTGTATTTGTAGTAAGGAAGAGTTTCCACCAGAAAAACAAATCCAGGGCCCTTTCCTTTCAAAGAAAAAGACATTATCATAAACTTCTGCGAATAAAATATATATATATATATATATATATATATATATATAATTTAGCTGAATATTTCGTCAACATTGACCAGGCTAATTTTTTAACACACTGAATACAGGTTTGGCTTGAATACACAATCTTACATGCAATGAATGCAAAATCGGTAATCTGCGCTATTTGTTTTTAACTGCAGGGGTACAAGTGTATAACTTTGATGTAATGAAGTCTTTAAGAGAAGAGCAAACTAGAAATTTCTGCAAGTGCTTCTTCATTCAACAATTCTTCCATTCTGGATTGTTTTTTCTTTGGAATGTTTTATATTACTGGTTTCTTTATTGACATAGTTCTTTCCACCAATTTGATATTCCTAGTTCTAGCTAATCTCTATATCATTTTTCTTCTTCCCATTTGGCGCTAAAGCCCGAGGTGAGCCTTGGCCTGCCGTGGCCACCTCTGCATCCTCTACCTCCATCTTACGATTTCATTGATAGAGGGCAGTGTTGCAGGGGAGCATGGATCAACATGCCGGTACCTATCACGCGGCATCTGATCGAAGAACGCCATCTCTCCATTAGGTTGTATTCCAAATGTCCTCACAACGATGGGTGGACCCCGTTTCAGACCTCCGTAATTGGAAAAATTCCTTAAGTATTTAACGTGAATAGACCATTTAACAGTCAGCAATGCTAAGCACTAGATCAATTATTCTTTAATATAAAACTTAATAGAAATCCAAAGTTACGACTGTTCTTTATTTCTTTTATTCTTTACTTTGCTAAGATCTAATATCTAATTTTATTTATACATTTATTTGCATTTATATATATTTATATTTATTTATCTTTATTATTCTTTGTTCAATTTGGCGATTAATATTTTAGGTTAATAAAATATCTTAAAAATGAAACGTTATTCCATATTTAAAAGCAACAACTTTATTAAAAAGCACCGTTGGTTTTCACTCTCCTTCTAGACATTTACGAAATAAGATCCATTAGTTTAAGGCAAAAGGTTTAAAATTTGATTAATTATACCTGAAACAAATCCAAGGGGGGCCCTAATTTTCTTATAAAGGATACAATGCTACAGTAATTAAAGAATCAGACTGTACCAAAGAAAGTAAATCTCATGCTAGCAGAATGGGAAGACGATATAATGGTGCAGACAGATAAAGCAAACCATGGCTGAGTGACCAGGGGAACCGTTAACTTGAAGCTGGGGGGAGATGAGGTACGATACTGAGGGATTGTGGAGGGTGAGATGCAGTAGAGAAACTCTATACTTGGAAGCTTAACTATCGAGCTAAATGTTCCTTAAAATAATATATTTTCCAGATCACATTTATAGCTCTATAAATAATAAGGCAGCATGTAAAATGTAAACTTAAAATTACAGAGTCGGAATTGTATGAAAATGGGAATAAGAACGTAATTACCGTTTTCACATCTCTTTTATATCCTAATTTTAATCATGTTTAAGCATTTTGAAGTTGGTTAATAAACTGTCTCATTTCACATCCGAAATATTTGGGTATATATTTGCAAAGAACCTCATGAGCTTACACATTGCTAACTCTAAAACATATATAATGTTAATATTTAAGAAAATTTAAAAAGCCTTTCGATATAATGATTATGAGCAAACCGGCAGAATGTTTTACATGCCCGTTACTTATGTGTCCATTTGTCCGAAATTTAGTTTATTAACGGTTTTAGTTATATATATAACTGAACATTTTTACCATTATTATAACTGCATCATATTTATCAACACATCATGACTTGAAATGAAACAAACAAATTCTGCATGGAAGTGAAGTATGTGATTATTCATGGTCTTAATAAATATATTTTTCTAAAATCCCCATCGAGAGTTCAGCTGATTAGATCAATAACACCGATACTCCACTGTCGCCTACTCCAGAGTTAATCCGATGAGAAACATGACTGATGCGGTCTTATATTATGCTAAGTACCTAAAAATTTTGAAGGGCAGGTTAAATGTGGATCTAAGTGAGGCTTCACCTATCAAGACAGCTGAAAAAAGTCTATCAAACCGTAAGTTGGGAGGTAATTTGTATTAGTATGTCAATTTTCTGATGTAACGAAAACAATCATACCACCGGACTCTACAACTTAGAACCGTAATTCGGAGCGGCTTGGAACGGGAATTTTAGTATGTCCCCACGGTTGGTCGTAAATTTGATTTTGGTTTCAATGCTGGGGGACTGATGGGTTCTCAGGGTGAATTTTGGACTGTTTTTAATGACTTGAAAGTCATTAGGGGGGGAAGGAGATTGTTCAGTGTATTAATAAGTCCGGCACTGTTTGAACATTTGATTTATTTAACAACTTGGCAGGTTACTTCCTGACGACTCGTAGCTGACCTCACTACACACTTAGACTGGCTTTACGAATGACTTACACTACCCTCAACTGAACTTTAGAAATGATTTAGATAGATCACTTTTGAATGACTCAGGCTGTCTGCTTCTCGTATGATGTCCTTCGTTTCTCGTCTGAATGAATGACTGAATGTCCGAATGTATCTCTACTGAATGTGTGAATGTGCGAGTGTGCGAATGTGTGACTTTCCCTCTGACTCCTGTACTCCAGTTTTTCTACCACATCGCCACGCCTCTCGCTAAATTAAATTCCCTCGTATATTATCCTATCCCCGTGTTGGATGATCATCATTGGCTATCCTAAAATTATTTATTTGTATCTAAGTTCTCCTGATTCGTTAACTTTTATCCGATGACCATTGCCTAGAATTATTCTTTCCCCCCTGATCTAATGTCTTCCCACGAGCTTGAATTTTCCAAGAACAACCTGTTGTAAATTTCGGCACTTTCCTTACATTCTGATTTCTATTGATAATGTTTTGCATTCCTTAGTTTGTATATTTCTAAATGTTCCCAGAGATAACGTACGTGTTGATGGGCTGTTTTCGGCTTTCCTGTAATAAAACATTTTCGTCTCCCTTCTGACATTTTCATTTTCTCTTAAATTATTGCTACGTCTGACTTTGTTAAATACTGTCCCGTTATGGCCACATGTTTCTCTTATTGTGAACTCCTAAGTATTTCCTAGGCAGAAGGTTCGTGACCTAACAAAAGATAGTTTACCCTTTCCTCAGCCTTGTCTAAGGAGCGGTCAGTGGAGAGGCGTCAGGTATACATCTGTCTCTTTCTAACATCTTTACTACAAAATGTATACAAAAACCCTTTTGTAAAATACCATCACCTGTTAAATGACTTACACATAAGAACAAGTTACAAATTAATTCTCTTTCTGTTATACCTATCTCTAAAATATTTCCTTATACATATATATTACAATTACCCTTATCAAAGCTAATGCCTTTAAAAATATAATTCTGCAGCCTTTAGTTATTAAATTAATAAAGGCAGCCTTATTTCCGGCTTCAGGCTTAATATTAAATTCATAATGCAATTGTTATTAGATGAACATTTATGCATGTAAATATCTGAGCAGATAGGAGCAAGGTGGAAGCATGGTGTTCATTTTTCAGGTTCTACTATTATGACTGTGAAACGTGTTTAAGGAAAGGATTGTCGGCGGTGGAACTGAGGCAGGCAGGAAGAGAAAGAGACAGAGATAGGCTAAGAGCTGTTACGTTTCATGTGTGAATATTTTACTGAGAACATTGCCGGCATACTGTAAAAGTGTAATTTCCACTTTCAGGGTAACAGCTAATTGCATTGTTTACTA
This sequence comes from Metallyticus violacea, assembly GCA_030762175.1. Classification (NCBI taxonomy): domain Eukaryota; kingdom Metazoa; phylum Arthropoda; class Insecta; order Mantodea; family Metallyticidae; genus Metallyticus; species Metallyticus violacea. The sequence goes on from CM060840.1 coordinate 57,837,383, forward strand.
ACGGAATAATGGGGACAAAGGGAGGAGCGCCACACGTAGAAAATACATGTTTCTGAGAATGTATCGAAGATGAAAGATATGAAATAGTATAGGACCTCATCGTAAAAATAATATTTTCCCAGGAAACAGAGATAGCAAACAGATGGATAAAAACGTGTGTTATCTATGAGAACATTTGGCGATCTAAAAGGGACTAAAGGAGGAAAGAGACATTAGAAGTCCAACTTGAAAGGCATATGCCGAAATTTATTACACAGGCTTTTCTGGGAAAATAACGGGATAATGCAAATCATGGGAACGTAGCCGAAAAAATAGCGATATCTAATGGAGTTGTCTAAAATAGCACGAATCGTATTCAGTCTGTACAACAATAAATACGAGATTAGGCGATATCCAATAAGGAAGCCCGGAATTCACTCGTATTTTAAAATAATTCAGAATTTAATTTCGCGTAAAAAGGGACCAAGAGATAGAAGAGAAGAAGTAAGAAGTCAGTTAATAAGAGGTCGGGAAGTTACAAGTCCTTCAGTAAGAGGGCTCACGAGAAAAAAAAAACTAGTTATTTAGTGGAAAGCTCACAAGTTAAGAAGGTGTAGAGTTACTAGGGGAGGTCGGAAGCGAGAAGCAGTAGTCAGGGCTCACAAGTTAGAGTTACAAGGAAAAAGTAAGTTACAAGAAGAATTCATAAAGAAAAATGAAGAGTTGCTGAGTTGGTAGCGTAGGCGGACAACAAAGAGTTGTCCAAAAGTTAGGAGATAGAAAAAGTGATAGCTAGAACTCAGGTCTCCGTGGACAGTCCGGCCTATAACGAAAATTTATTACATTATGAATAAATAGTGAGATACAGAAAATGTCATGTGTTCTTCTCTGTGGCTAGAGTTCGAAACTTTCTCGTCCCGCTGGCCTTAACTGGTCACAAAACATCCAGCATAGCAAATCCCGAGATCCTAACTAAAACCCCATCAAACGGAGCAGCCTGGGGAAGATGAAACAACTATTCAGCGGTCAGCCACATCCTCCATACACACCTACATCCACGCAAATTACTGCTTCAAATTGGCTTCCTAATGTGGGGCATTGAGACAATAAATCATCATTGATCATCCAACATATCTAGTACACACCTGCTCTAGCACCCCCTCCCCCAACAATACTGCTCCAAACTATTCCTTTACATTTGTCACTAACATATTTTAACACATGTAATCTAATCTGGTACCTATTTGCGATAGTATAAAAAGGGAGGAGTAACTAATTTAATTTTAAAAAATCTTTAAATTGAAAGATGTGAGGTATTAAAAAGAAGTTTTTCAAGATACGAGAGCATCTTAAGGGACGACACCTTTCAATTGAAACATTCGGCCAAGTGTAAACGTAGGTCGTGAATTGCAATTCATTTCTGACTTAGACAACGGAACTTTTAAGCAAAATATATAAGTTTATTGGTTTATAATTGCGTATTTACTGGAACATTTTGAGCTCTTTAAGGGCATGCTAGCATGCATATTTTGCAATTTCTAGAGCAAGAACTTCGGGTCCTATCTATGGAATACTTGCAAAAAATATAACATTATAGACTAAACAATGCATTATTAAACTCAGTTTATTAATGAAGTAATAAGAGTACAGGCTCAAAAAAGAACATAAAACCAGTCTTTAAACTACCTTCTCGTGTTTTACTGACCTAAGAAGTTAAATACAAGTAAAATTAAAGAGCTATGTTTGGCAAACGATTCAACCAAGAAGTTTCTTTTTGGAAACTACAGCTAAACTTGCGAGTATCAATTGAATATGGACGGTACTGTGATTTTTCCTTACTCCATCAAGAATCTTGTTCTCCCTTTCGCCTCCAACTCCCTGCTTCGTTTGCTGCAGTAAGAAGAAAAACTTCTACTTCCCTTGGCATGACGGGGCAAAAACTTCTTTCCACGCAATGAATATGTTTTTTGTTCGCGAGAGAAAAAATTACTTGCTCCGGAGCCATAGTAATGCACTAATGGGAATGCTAGTAAAGGCTAAATACCGATTGGATGGTTAAGAATGTTTCCTGTTTTCAATTGAGAGATATAATGAAATCACAACTTAGAAGCCAAAGAAAGCCAAACTTGCTTCTTTACAGTTTCTCGGAGTGCCTTTAAATATGTGTTAAAGTAAATATCAGGCTAAGAAATGAAAGAAATAGACGACATCCTGTGCTGGTCAGGAGAAAAAAAAAACAATGAGAACACATGAAAATACAGGATGGACCAATATGTTTATATATGTTAACCAAAGATCGCATGCAAAATAATTGTTAAAAATGAAAATATACATACTATTCCATGATTGAAGGATCCAAGAGTTTATAGAACAAGTTCAGTATTTTGCACGTGTATATCAAAGCTATGAGTATCTCCAAAACTGATGCTGGTCTGATAAATGTGATGTATTACTGCATGATTTAGTCAATAACGCGGAGACGTTAAACAGTGTCCGTAAATAAATATAAACACATAAATATCTCAAGCAAGCACAGACATTTTTAACACACGGAATTGCAGCAAATAGAAGGAAAATCCTTCATTCATACAGAATCTTTTAAACTGCATTTAGATCTTATATTTTCTAAACACATAGCAAAGAATAAATTCATATTGGCCTTCAGCCATTGTTTAGTCTTCTAAGTTATATTTAAAACAATGAGTAGCAAAATTTTCGGATTTTCTAAAAAATGCATTGCTTTAGTTTTTTCACAGTTAGAGAGTACAAAAATATTTAATTTTAGACTACTGCACTGCATGAAGATGATTTTAAAACTGCAGAGTTTGAAATTTAAATCATTAAGGTAAAATCACAGGTCATTTTTTTTAAAAAAAATCAAATTTTAGTTTTATGTTCCAAATAATTATTTGGTTTTCTGTTTAATTTATCTTTTATCGAAAATTTTCCATTGTAAGTGCTTTTAATTATGTCATGTGTTTTATGTGTCTAACTACTTATTTTAATATCCCGCACTATTGTATAAAAACGAAAATATCTCTGAAAACATCCGTTATAGAAGGCTGTGGCTTGGAGTATTTGTAGATAAATTAGTCTTCCAAATGTCAATAATGATAATAGCTGCATGTGAATTTGATTTTTGAAGCAATTACTTTCACTCCCCCTAGTGCTTCCAATAGGTAAGAGATCTGCTAATCATATAGAAGGCACTGAAGACAATAAAAGAAATATAATATAGGAAACGACTTGAATATTTTACTTGCAATGTTGAGTAAAATTGCCTCCTATAGTGACAATGCTACTTTTGTTCATCTGCAGGTGCTAAATTGGATTAGTATGTATATTCACAGTATGTTTTATTCACTTTAACACGTAAATGAAATATTAATAACCTATGTACCTTTTTCTCATAAATGAATGCAGATAGAAGCATGACATTTTTACATCTGATCTACATTATTACATTCATTTCTGAGCTCTAGTTCCAGGTCATATACATAAGAACTTTCTTGTACATGATTATTAATGTAACTTTATTTTTATATTAAAGGAGTCTGTTACAAAAATAACTTATTATTTTTATAAAGTGTATTCCCAAAACTAGAACTCAGAACTTATAATGTAAAGAAAAATAAGCAGCAAATGTTTCACTGAGGTATCTATGTACTTTCTGAGAAAAAAGTTACATAATAATTAATAACTTTGCATTAGTAATATAGGGCCTCTGATCTCATCACCTTAATCCAGCCCCTCCGTGTCGTTCTTTCACTGGGAGATGAATGTGGATAAAAGGGGATAAATAATCCTATCATGATTCTGCAACTGTGATGCTTTGTTCAGTTTTTTAAGTATTACTATATTTTGATTATCACCGAACAATGTACGAAAGTTGGCCCATTTAGGGTTGATCCAAAAGTTATTTCCTGGCATAAGAATGTCATGTGTGCAGCTGCAAGTTCACACATCATTGCATTACGTCATTGCATCTGTTGAAATTATCAACAGTGGTGACTCAGGAGAATGGAGCCATCAAATTAAGAGGTGTAATTAAATATCTGTAAATGAGGAACTGTCTCCTGGATTTCATCAGTACATTTCAGCAACTTTGGGAGAATGTGCTTCATCTTACGATATAGTAAAATGATGTAGTCGTGAGTTTAAATATGGTATAACATCCTATGAAGATGAGCAGGACTAGGGTTCTTGGAAAAGGGCCACAATAAAGCAAAGAGCTTGATTTAAATATTGCATTATCGATGAGCGACTATCTAAAATATGGTAGAGGAAACAAATATTTTATAACATACAGCATATGCGAGGATAGGTCCATAAGTTTCCGGCCTGACATTTTCTAGGTATGATGAGGACATGTTGACTGTTGACAAAAACTATATCTCAGTTTTCAATATGGTTACCTTTTCTTGCAATAGACTTCTCACATCTTTGAATAAACATTTCAATCCCCCCTCAAATAGTTAGAACAGGAAATAATCACTGGGAGCTAGATCTGGGCTGTAGAGTGGATGGTCGTTGAATGCCAGGATAAGAGAATTTAATTTTCAAAGCAATGTTTGATAAATAAATTAAAAAATAAAAATGCCACTTGTTTTGAATAATTGAATTAAAAGTAAATGAAAAATAACTTGATCTGAAGTCCAACATATCTCCAATATAGAAGGAAGGGCATGGGAAGACTAAGATTCCATATTTCTTAAAAGATAAACCAGATAAGTTAACTAAATAGAACAAGTACTAATAGAGCTACATACCAAATATTTTATGATTATTATAATAATCATAGCAATGTGCTTCCGAAATCTTACCACATGAATTTTTAATCTCCTCCTCATCTTTCTCAGAGTACAAGCATTTTATCTTTGCTACAAATTCATCACAAGTTGCTCAAGTATTATCCATAAGCAGCTATCCTAAAGAAACATTGAATTTTGCTTAATCTTTTTTCCTGTATGTATCCTAAAATGCGATCTTGGTGGGATGCAATTGCTTAAAAAGCTGAAATATTTTCTTCACTTCTTCCAAGTTATTGGAACAAGTGCGCCTTCTTAAGAGCCCTTACGTGGCTTTGGTGACATCTCAAGATGTTTATGTGGCTGCACATCAAAGATTCTGTTAAAGCACCAATCTTTTTAATAACTGGTATATTGACAGTTAGTTTTAAGCTCTTCAAAGTATTCAAGCTTGTTTTTAGTAATACATGAATAGCGCAAAATACCTTGCCTCAAACAGGTATGTCTCTTTTACATTCAACTCTATTACCTACCCGAAATTTGTATGCAGAGCTTTCATCATCACAAGGTTTAACTACTTCATCATTCAGTCAAGATCGTTTCTGATTTACAGGAACTACAGGATCAAGCCTTCCAAGTACAACTTTTGTCATTATGTGATTCAATAGCAATGAAGCAGAGCAATATATACTGGGTGCGCACAAATATTTGAAGCGTTACGTGATGTTTATGGTCATATTATTAGAGATATGGTGATTGTGTTTGATATTAAGTGTCCCTCAATGTTTCGTTTGAATTCCCCGGGAGACATGATGCTTCTTCCTACGACCTCAAGACCGCTACAGTTGTATCTCCTAATCTAACAGTTGTAACATGGCGACGAACGTGATAAAAGCTTACGCTGTTCTCGAATTTCACTCGTCAATCGGTGACTACCGTGCAGCGAAACTTCAGAACGAAGTTCGGCAAAGATCTACCTAGTGCCAACTCCATACGTCGATGGTATCAACCATGAGATGCCTATGTATGGGAAAATCAACGAGTCGGCCGAGTGTGTCTGAGGAAACAATTAAGTCAGTTTCACATGCAGCCCGCAAAAGTAAACTCGTCAAGCGTGCGTGCAATGCTGCTTAAAAACGTACATCAGATATTCGTGACTTTCTGAACACGACGAATTGGTCGTACTGGGAATGAAGATAATGCACATGGCATGGTCTCCAAACTCTCCCGATCTAACCTAACCTAACCTAACCTAACCTAACCTAACCTAACCTAACCTAACCTAACCCTTTGCGATTTTTTCGTATGGGATTAAGTGAATGATTCAGTTTTTACCAACCATTATCGAATGATCTGCCAGAACTGCGGGATCGCATCTCAACGCTTTTTTCAAATTGACAGGGACGTGCTAAGTTAACTACAGAACTGATGTGTGTGAAGTCACTCTTGGAGAATATATTGAGCACTTGTAAGCCCTGTACAAAACTTTGTGAGTTTTCTATCTGATTATGCAGTTTTGTAATGATATGTCAAATTATAAAGCTACAGAAATATTTTGAAACAGTTCCAATCATTCTTGTGCATTCTGTACATCTTTCTCTTTCAGTAGGCATAAAAAACAGTTGAATCGCTTTCAGTTGCAGTTTTTTCTACTTTTATTTTCCTATTAAGATCAGACGAGTCCTCTTCTGAACTCGCTGACATTGCACAATAGAAATGCACTTCAAAACACACACGTTTTTGTAACACAGTGAAGCTATTATAGCGGTCAATGCCATCAGCCAGATTGATTTACTTCGTTCTTTTCCAGTTCGCCAAAATTTGAGCATAAATAACTCTTGACTAATGTGATACTTTTCATATTTCGCACCTTAGCTGTATTATTTTTTTACATTTTTCAGCCTTTAAAATGCTCCTTGTAATGCAATTGTTAAACTATTAATGTGAAATTTGGGTTCTCCAATAAATGCTCAGTAAAAATTGTCATTTAATAATTACTATTAGGAGCATATGATGAACCACCTATCTCAACAAAGTCTGATAAGCATAAAGTTTAATTCAAACATTGAAACTAACAAATGAAAATTTTTATTTAAAAAATGTATTTAAATTCAAAAGTTTACTTCATAGCAAAATTGTTTTCTAGCTCAATAAAGAACACAAATCTGCAACTTTGTGTAAAATATAAAAACTGCATCGAAAGAAGAATTTAATATAATATATATATTTGTTATAAAAGTGTATAATTCAGAAGCTACCTGACATATATGCCCCAACCTTTACAGGAATATTTCTTTATACACACCTAAGATATACAAAAAGTTTCAAAACGATCGGATGAATATTTCAGATTTTGGAAAATTCACAGATGGGGTTCCTTAAGACAAGCCTCTGTTCACCCCGAACCGAATGTTGACACTAACCCGAGGACGAAAGAAAAGTGAATTTGTGTTTTTCCGCTGCATATAACAACTAGACAGGAACTAAATTAATATTGCATTAGATTTTAGTACATGAAAAGCATAACACATTAACTTAACACATATTGGATATAAATACATTTTCGAAAGAAAAGCAAATGTCAAAATTATTACTGATGTTCACGTGTGTAATAAGCCAATAGAATCGCTGTCACTTTTTTGAAAACTTTATTACCAGTGTTCTCTTATGCACTTTAACGCGGTCATGTTTCAGCAACCAACAACTATCTATCACTGCTTTGCTTTTAGTGCCGCCTTTCAGTCTTGGTGATAACTTTCACTTTGTTCTTCACTTACTGCTTTGAGATTTTCTGAAAAGAGTCTAAATGCAATTCAAGGAAGCATACATACTTTTAGACTCATGCCGCGTCTTAAAGTAATATTTTTTCTAGCATACTATTTACAAGTTGCATTTCCCAAGAACTTATGAACTATTTCTTTGAAGGAAATCCAAATTTCCCTTTTAGGAGTCGTATATTTCTCATATATTGTATTTTTAGTTAAGTTCGCTGGTCTGCGACTTTACAAAGACATCTTATTTTTGATTATGAAAACACAGGAAGCTTGTTGACTGTAAAATTGTTATTCAATGCCTTAATGCATTGCTTCATTAATTCCAATTTAATTTGTAAAGGAGGTAAAATAGCCTACTGTGTTGTTCTATCAATATGCACAAAGCCTTCACCACAGAGAATCTATTCATGTGCATTCTAATCTACCTTTTTTTTTCCTTCGAATAACTGCTCTAAATTCTCATGTCTTCTTAAGATGGTCATGATGCTAATACGTCACCATTATGTAGCATCAGTTATGTTAAATATTTCTTGCTTGAATTAATGATTAGTATCCATTTTAATTTTTATGATCTGCTCTTAAAATATTTATGAGTTATGGAATACCAATGCAACATATTTAAGCCATCCTGATTATTATACTGTTGTAGGTCTATAAAAGGTTAAATGCATTCCTCACCCTTGAAGCATCTTTTGAAATATATAAATATTTGAGCAAATTAAGATGACTGGATTGGCTAAGATTTCAAGATTCTAAGAGGGGGTTGGTATTGGAACATTAGGCCTATGTAGTACATATCTGTTAACAGGCTCAAAATTGATTAAATCATTCCTTTTTGTACTTTTGTGTATTGAAGTCTTTAAAAACACAAAAACAACATTCATGCAGTCAGTTCTTTGGGTCATGTCATAGCATTAGAACCTAAAAAATAGGAGCCGCTGTTCTTCCACTTGAGGAATTTTGTAACTTTATAATATAAGTACTACACATTCTATCAGGGACACAAAATTTACACCAATTGCCCTATTTCGTTCCAAAATAAGTTAAATAAACCATTTTATCGAACGACTTATCTATCTCAGTTTTGTGATCATAAAATGTTCACAAATATATCAAAATATATTTGGATCATTTAAACTCTTCCTCCTCTGCAAGGTTATATATAACACATCAATTAAACTTAAACAGATGAATTAGTTCACTGAAGATTTCTTAAGGCACATATTAGAATTCTTGCTGAGCAATGCTTGATGTACTTATATCCAATGCTCACCATTAGAATCGGTCCGGAGGTCTAGTGGCAACCATACTTGCCTCGTAAACCTAAGATCGTGGGTTCAGTCCACGCCAGGGGTCAATGGATTTTTTCGGGCATAAAAATCCTAAGTATGGCTTCCTCTGAGCAAAATTTATCGTCCGTTTCACGCCCTGAATTGAATGAGACTTGAAGACCTGAGATGTTAAAGAGCGAACGTTAATAAAACAAATCAAACTCAGCATTTCAATAACAGAATGTGCTGCAATATGATTATATATTATTCTATGCAGTAACAAAGAAGTACAAAAATATACTAACTTAAGAGTGTTTGTTTACTTTTAAATACTATTTTGTTTCTAGTTCACTGGAGATAATATGCATTTAATAACGATTAATTATAAATACTTAAATTGTTAAAATAATATATGTTACATAATAAAAATAAAAACTTTTCAGATAAAGTGACCAGTAAATATAAAACAAGTATCAAATTCTAAAAAATATAATATGTTGATCTGTTTATGGATTAAATAGGGTTTGAGATGCATACAAATCTTTCTTACCGTCCAAATTTTGCCCTCAGTGACTTTCGAAAGAGACAATATTTCATCAAAATATGGAGTCATAGATGCTGTAAACTAGTAGTTTGAAGAGAGTGGTCAGACCTTTTCCCTAAGAAGCTTAGATAATCTCTGAGAAAGCTGCATTAATCTTTAAATATCGGATAAAAATGAAAATTTGCATAAACAAGAAATGGTCGGAAATAGAGCAAGGAATCAACCCTCTTGTAAATGAATAAATACAATAATATTCATATATTACATTTCAAATTCAAAACTATTACAACAAAAGAAATTGAAAAATAAAAAATAAATATTTGTGGAGTTAAAATTTATATTGGTGAAAAAATTAATTTAACTATAAAATATTCAACTTTTAACAAAGTTAAAACTTAAAAGAGGTCTATTGTCCCTCTTCCGTTGATACAAATCAGCTTCATTAAGTGATACTCAGTTTTCTATTTATGCAAGCTTTGTATAACATTGCCGTGGTAAAGTAATGTCGTATTTCGCTTAGCACGAACTCATAGGACGTGATAATCTTCAAAAATTACATTAGTAATGCACCGCTCAAGTGTCTGGATCCTTTCTCCCAGAAGTCGTCTTAAGTTACAACCACCAAACCTTCTGTTCTTGACGTAGCTCCTTATAAGTGAATTACAACTGCCGTACATGTTAGAGATATTTCCTCTTGATTGCTTCTTGGAGGAGGGAGGTAATATCACATTCCTTCGCGTGCCCGCAGCCCCTTCCGCAGTGCAATTGTTGGACAAATGGATGACCAAAGAAGTTGGTGGATGGAGCGAGAATGGGGGAGATGCTATTGCAGCTTGAAAGATGGCTAGGGTGGGACTAGGAAGCTACGCAAATGTTCCAATAATAGGGTATCCCCAAATAAATGGTATGCCGTATGTTTGAGCAAGTAGTTTTCTATGTAGAGCAAATAGGGGTGTCATCATGATACTGTTCTATAGACAATATTACAACGATTTTTATGTTTTTCAGCAGCTTCTCTAGTTTCACATTTACTTCGTTTTCTCTGCAACTTTTTGTATGTAAGTTGTTGTAGAAAAGAATATAGTACTGCATAAAAAGTATTTCCCGAAGATTTACTGTTGACTGAGGGTAGGGTCTGAGATCTCAAGTGCCGGTAAACCTGATTAAGTGTTTTTTTTTCCTTCATTTATCAAGCAGTTGCGCCATATTTCAATTGAGAACGACATACTTCCGTTGATTTCTGCAAGCTCTTACTTTAGGAAGAGGCTAGAGGAAAACCCCCAGGATGTGCCCTGAAAATATGACATAATAAATCTTATAAGAATTCCCCATTGAACTTGCTAGTATATAAACTCCTGGGCAAATATAATCGCAAACACTAGAATTAAAAAGTCTTTCATTTTAAATAAATAACAGTTGAAACATTTGTCAAATTTTTATGTCTTTACAATTGCCCTAACAATGCACATTAATGACAAAATGTTATAAAATGCACCTTAAGCAATCTGGCATTTAAGTACAAATCTTGTTCATTCAACACACATGGGTAACGGGATAGACACAATGAAGAATCCCGGAGCTTCTTTGCTGCGTCTTAACCAAAGAAAAGAAAAAGTGTTTGATGTTCTAGCCACGCTGCAGAGCCATCCACTCGCTTGACACACCGTGGTAGAAAGCCTGCTTACTTACTTGTTGACCTTAGTGACTATCGCAGTCGTAGCGCAGCAGTTCCCGGGTGTGTGTTGTGTTGTTTGTTTCCTAAATTCGACAGTATACATAAAATGAATTATTCCCTGTGTGATTAGAACAGCGCAGTGTATCTTTATCTACAATTCATGTGGTGAAAACATGGGACCAATTTTTTTGAGCTGTTGCTTATGTGAATACTGTTGAAAGTGTTTGACGATCTAAAGAGCATGCAAATGTGAGTAGGAGATAAACAAACCTATTATTTTATGCCCCTTCATAACTAAGAGGGTATTCGTGGACGAGAACTCTCCTCATCAGAGCTTCAATCAACATTTCTTGAGTTTATGAGTAGCCAATATTTGTTCTATTTTAGGAACAAGAAAAACGTTTAAAATCTGTATACTTAATATACATATTTTTCTTTCTCTGACTACACCGCTTGTAAGGCTTAGGAAGGCCTGTTTCGGATCCTAACGGGTCATATGAATAATTTGAATTTAGCACCTGTAGACGTCATAAGAATAGATGTGAGCCTAACGCTTCAATGTAACACGCAGATGTCATTTGGATATGAAATGACCGGTAATATTTTTCAGGGAACTCTTTTTTTCGTGAATGGAGTTCTTGACATGACGTAAGTCTATAACACGGACCTCATGGCTTTACGTCCCCCCCCCCCCCCGAGACTTGCACTCGAGTGCACCTATGAATCTCGGCCGGTTTTGAACCTGTGAATCTTAGGTCTTTTATACCCGTTTTTTTGTACAGAAAAATTACACCTGGCTTCCTGTTGTTAAAAACTAATGTATAACGAGTATAAGAATAAATTTACATGGATCAGCTGCTTAAAAATAATATTACTGAGAAAACTGTTCATTTAATATGAAGTCATAGAACAATAATTAATTGAGGTCACTATCCCAAAATATACCGTTTAAATACATTAAACAATTAGTATAATTACTAATTATATAACCTATACAATTTAACTGGTCAATTATTATCATTTTGGCAGCATCGGGTTTACCCGATATAGTTAGTGATATATTTCATCGTTGATTCACACTGAATTTCTCGCTACTAAAAGTTAAGCGAAGATATCGATATCGTTCACTTTCAGGATGTATAAATAAACAATCCTCCACTTTTGCACGACGATAGAGATAATGACCAAGGAGTGCATTCTTATATTATGTAACAAATTAATGTTGCATTGCCAATTTTTCTTTATTGATTGGTCTCTGTGAAAGAAAGTACTTTTATGTGTTATTAACAAATTACATAATTAAAATACTAGTAATAAGTAACCCGTTTTTATAACACAGAAAAGTAAACACGAAATGAAATATTTTAAGGGTTTTATTGTCAATATTTTAAAGCTGTTACGTACCAAGATAAGTATTGACTTTTAATAACATAAGTTATGAAATTCGTACTCTAAAATTGAATTCTTTACTGCTTTAGTTGATGTCAAAACCCATTGAATTTCACAATTTAATAAATATTATGAAGAGAAGAAGCTGCATTAACCAATCAGACACTTTTTATGTATTTGTAGCTAGTATATGTATATATACATAGAGTATATCAGAATCTAGATCACAGTAGATCTTTAAAGTTACACTTCTTACATGCTCGTCTCGACTTTTATCCTTTTAATCTCGAGCATTTAAATGATATACGTGTTAAATATTTCATTTGGGGCGATGAAAACCATGTAAAAGAATTAATTCGGTTCTAGTAGGGCGGATGATTCTTACAGCAATAAACTACAAGCTAACATTAGCAGAAGCAAAGATTTTCAGTAATTTCAGGAAGTGTTTATGATTCTTACTACATATTGCAGGAAATGTTTCTCCTTCTATGAACTTGTTTATTTTAAACGAACACAAAATGTGAAAAATATTAAAAAAAAAGATTATAGTTTCTCACTATACTATTTCCACTTAATTGAACGTTATATATATATATATATATATATATATAACGTTTATATATATATATATATATTTTATTCTTTATGCTTCATATCTTAAAATATATATTGTGCTAGAACAAACCAGAATTCAGTCATGGAGTTAATACATCAATTTCAGGTAGATTTTCCTCAGTAACAGACAAAAAAATATTTTTGTAGATCGTTGTTACCACAAGATAAGAGCTGGAATATCCGTGATTCACGATTTTTCCTTGAGCTTAAATAAAAAACAAATGCAGTTAATTAACGTTACTGAATAATCTGATTTAGCTGATAGTGCTGACGCCATGATTAGGAGTACTGCAAAATGTTAAACGTTCTTTCTATATTATTATTATTATTATTATTATTATTATTATTATTTTCCCCATCTTATATTTTAACTTCTGATCAGACATAAAAATTCTAACACAACACAATATCGCTCGTTTCTTTGTCGTTTTATTGTAAGCAAATCGTTATGCATCCTGCCAAGTGCTTCCCCTTGTGATGCTGTAGATGTCAACTTGCAATACAGAACGAAAGGGAACATTAAGACACAAATAGGGCGAAACGAACTGTGGGGTGCTTTGACTCTTCTCCTGAACGCCGTAACAGAGCGAGGAGAACATATCTATCATGTTTTATTCCTGATGATGAGTCATGCTTTCAAAGTCTTCTCCATTTCTCCACCCTCCTTTCATCTCTGGAAATATCATTTTACAGTTTCATAGATCCCTTGAACTTTTCAAAATATTTACACAGCTATCTAAATATTTCACACGTATTTCTATATATGCACTTAACATATCCACTCTCTGCAATTTGTTGTTTCCCAGTGGCAGAGTTATGACACATATACATGGTGTCCCGAAATCACCCACATTCTATCAAGTTATACTCTGATGTACTTTGTTGATATATTTATTGCATCTTTCAGGGGTTTTAGAAATGAACAACATTAGACATTACGTACATTTCATTTCTTTTAAAATTTCCATACCAAAAAAGCTACAAATGCAACGTTCAATCGACATGTACTTATTAATATATGTCAATTTCCTCCTCTGTTTGTGCATATACATAAAATATAAATTCTTTAAACTGTTAGCGATTCTGATCTGCCGAATATGCCGTCAGTTCACATGTAATAAATTTACAAGTGAAATTAGTGACGAACTATGTGAAGGATTCCACAGGGACATCTTCACAATAGAAAAACAGTTGGTGGAGAGTAGGAAAAGTAATGTGCTAGCAAAATACTGGTGATCCCTTGTGAGAGAAAGCCCAGAAAGCGAACACAAAAAGGATAAAAAAAATGACTGCTGAAATTGTTTAAGTTTTGTTTTATTCATGACTAACTTAAAAGATTTGATTTTTTAAATTGATACATTATAACAGCATTTTTACTCCCAATTCCTGACTCAGCACATCAAGGACAACTGAAAGAGAGTCATTTAATTCAGAGTGCAGAAAAAAGTTGGGATTTTTTGTAAGGTGTAATAAGGCAATGTGGTAATTGAGGACATATTTGCCTCAATATACACGCTTTAATATCTCCACTTTTGTTCGTGTCCAGTCACAGTGTCTTTTCTCCTCTTCTTGTTTCAGCCCCGAATAAGTGTGAAGGGATATTTTTGGACAATGCATATCAACTTTTGGCAATAGAGTGTAATGTCATACCGATTTTGTCAAAGAAACATGCTCCACAACATCCGTACCTAATAGCTAGAAATAGAAGTTTCATTAGTCAGTGGGAATTGGTTCTTTAGAAACTTTATACCTTATCTTTGAAAGTGAACAGGCAGAACATTGAGCACCTTATTTCAAATTGCATACATGAGAGTCACACCACCACCACCACCATCATCATCATCATCATCATCATCATCATCATCATCATCATCATCATCATCATCATCATATGTTCAAGGATTAGGATATTTCCTTGTTCCGGTCTTACGTCTCTCTCCTCTTCTCTTCGGTCTTCCAATATCCCTTTCCCTATGTGGTTAATAATCATGCCATTTTTAGGGTAGCGGTAGAAAATTATCCATTCTGTGCATTCTGTGCAAATGATTTCTCCATCTTTCTCTACAATTATTTATTTTGTCATTAATTGGAGAGATGCCTAATTCCTCTCTTAAATTAATTATACTTATTTTGTTCATTATTATAAATTTCTTAATAGCTCTAATGCATTTTATTTCTGCCACATTTACTTTATTCCATTTATTTTATATCGTTCATGTTTTACCGCCATACGAGTACGTTAACTATGGAATCGCGACTGTTTTGTAACTTTAAGCTTAATTCTTTTTTATTTTTAATGTTTGTTTTTCTTTTTAATGTTCTTGCTAATATTCCTCAATTGTTACGCAAGCTACTTTTTTATTTATTTCTTGGTTGTGTTGATATGTAATATTGCATCCTAAATAGTTAAGTTGTTATACTTGTTCTCGCACTAAGTCATTTATTACTAGTTTGGATTTACGAGGACACTTTCCTTGAAAGGTCATTACTCAGGTTTTAATTGTTGAGATTTTGAGTTCACACTTTCCTAACATACCAGCGTAGGCCCATGAATTAATGGAGTATGGAACTGTTATTAAGTTCTTCACAAAAGAAGGACTTACTGTAAATGAAATGAAACATCGATTGGACGGTGTATAAGGGGAAGCACCCCCCTCATATTCTACCGTAAAAGAATAGGCCAAACCTTTTCGAATGGGTTGAGAAAGCATCGAAGACGAAGAGCTTGCAGGTCGGCCCTTGGAGGTGCTCACTCCTGAAAACTTCGCTCTTGTGGAAGGAGAAATAATGGAAGACCGGTGGCTCAAAGTTACAGAAATAGCAGCAAGGTTGGATCTTTCTAAAGCAAAAGTTCTTCTAATTATTCATGAACATTTAAACATGAATAAGGGTGGTGCAATCCATTGTCATCACTCATTGCTACTTTTGGACTGAGGAAAGAAGTCTAGGTACCCATTGTTAAAGGATATGAAACTGTGGTCCTCTACTATGATCTCTTGTCCAAAAGAGAATCAATGGAGTGGCATAAACCTGGCCTCTAAAGGCCAAGGTCACTCAGTCAACCAAGAGGATCATGGCCACAATCTTTTGGGACTATAATCTTCATTTACTTCAAGGAGAGGAACACCACAGTAAATGGGGAGTATTATGCTGGCTTACTGCGCAGACTACGTGCTTCCATCAAAGAGAAAAGGTGAGATGCTGTGTACTTTCTTCACGACAATGCGGCTGTGCACACAGCTCTTGTTGCAAAGGAAGTTGGGCAGATATGTGGCTCCAAGAAGATAGATCATCTGCCTTACAGCTCAGATCTAGCTATTTCCTCTTCTCAAAACTCAAGAAGGACCTTCGAGGAAGGACATTTAAGATTAACGAAAAAGTGATGGATGCTGTTTATGCTCATTTTGAAGACAAAACTTCTGACTAATTGGGGGGGGGGTTGAAACATTAATTCAAAGATGTAAGAAGTGTATTGCAATAAAGGGCAACTATATTGAAAGGTGAAATATAATTCTTATCTTTATTCACACCTAGGAAATGGTTAGGCCGGAAACTTATGGACCTACCCTCGTATTGCCCAGATTAAAAATGTTTCTGCAAGTGATTTTATATTTTTTGAGTTATTATAATATCATATTCATTATATTGTTTCTATTTAATGGAATTACTGAAGGTATTTTCCTTTTATTTCTCTTAGAATTTCGTCTATATATATAAATCCTTGTCTTAAACGCCTATTATTATTTCATCTGAAAATCATCCATTTCCTAATTTAATCCTATGTTAGTTTCTTTGCACATATTTTATAAATATTGTAATAAATGTCTGCGGTATCCTTTTTTTCTAATATTTTCTAAAGTAGGTTTCTTTTTACTGTATCATATACCTTTTATAAATCTATAAATGCTATATGTGGTTGTACAGTAAATTTTCCTTTCTCTTTAC
This sequence comes from Metallyticus violacea, assembly GCA_030762175.1. Lineage (NCBI taxonomy): Eukaryota > Metazoa > Arthropoda > Insecta > Mantodea > Metallyticidae > Metallyticus > Metallyticus violacea. Next base: position 57,854,323 of record CM060840.1, read on the forward strand.
TATTATTTTATTTACTGAAAATATGTTGTTTATGCAACTATGTCCTTTCCTGGAGCCACTTTAGATTTCTAAATATTGATGCAGTTATTTTTACTTATCGTTTATTGAATATATTAGTTCATAATTTACAACAGTATTTAAGAAACTGATGTCTCGGTAGTTCGAACATTTATTTCGTTCTCCTTTCTTAAGAAATGGAATTATATTGGCTAGTATTTCTTTCCCAACACTATTTATGTATTTCAGTATTCTGAGATGTAGCTCTTCTCCTCCATATTTTAATAATTCTTTATTGATATTCCAAATTTGAATTTCTTCATTTTCTTTTATTTCTTCTAACATTTTTTGTTTTGCTTATAATAATTTTATTTATATTAGTTATATCCTTTTCATGTTTCTGCAACATTTTAATACATTTATATACAAATTGTTGCTTGTTATGTAAATCATGTTCTTCTGGACTAATGAAACTCTCTGAGGATTCTTATAATTTACTTCTTTACATTTCTTTGTTTTTAATATAGTCCCTTTGATTTAGGCGTTTTCATTTGGAGGAATTTTTATATACTACTACTTATTTTTAATAGATTCTTTACAGTCTCTGAAATTATTGCGGTGTTGTTCATTGACATCTATATTTAAAATATTTGTATATATCAATGTTTTTTTTATTATATGCAGCGCTAAAGTGTTGATGATTTATTTATGGACGCTCTTTTACATCTCAGGTCATCAGCGTTCCATTCAACTCAGGGCGTGAAACGGCCGACAAATTGTGCTCAAAGGCCCCTCTTTCAGGCTTGAGGTTCTTTATCATAACATAAATGTACGACCCGGGACCCACGGCTTTGCTTCCTTTCCGAAGGAAGCCAAACTTAGGATTTTTACGCCCGAAAAAATCCATTGGTCCTGGCCAGGTTTGAACCCGCGATCTTGGGTGGCGCTAAAGTGTGCATTGATAACTCTCAAACATAACATATATATGAATATCTCTAGATTGTATGCATAGAGAGAACAAATAAAGATTTAAGCACATCTCTTAGGAATAAAAGAAATAGAAAACGAAAAATAGGCCACGATAGCATATTTTGAAGCATTAACCAAAGAAAGGAGGTAAGTGGGGCAAAAATATGCTATATCCAGAAGAGATGTAAAGTAAAATTAAATAAAGAATCTCTGAAATGAAGAAGAAGTCATTTTATCCATGTCCAGGTTTCGTTTCCTTTATCTCTTTTTATGACGGTTCTAAAAGAACGAATGTTTGTTCTTTTCTGTTCTTGCAGACAATGGACAAGAGTAGACATGCCTCTCTACAAGCACTGTTCAGAATTCGTGGTTTAATTAAAACCAAATCAGACCCCACACAACTGTTCTGCTTTGTACGTCTGCTAAATTCGCGTGCTACTGATGTTAAAAAAGAAATCCCTCATGTTTCACTTGCATCTCAATTGTCTTTTTCCCTTCCATTATATTCCATACACAAGTTACCGTTCCTCCAACGTTCTTTATTCCACTGTTTTGTTACTTCCCTTCTATCTCGTTTCCCATTTGGACAGATACCTCATCATTAACTCAGCACGGTAAGAAAATCAACACAAAAGGACTAAGAATACCATTCTGCAGGAGGGTGTAGTGCGTAGAGACGTAAAAATAGCAGTGACTTTTGACGATAACAACCATTCATCTGAGTTTCGTGCACGTTTATGGGGCCTGCAAAGACACGAGGTCCATAAAAATGTTGCGAGAAGAGAGCAAGATAGAAAAGGGAAATGTTTTTGGACGTATTGCAGAAGGAAATGGCGTCACATATTTCTTGGCATAGTCTCCCTATAATCTGCCTTCCTATGACCTTCCTGATGTTGTTTTCATTCTTTGTCCATTGCTATTACTACGAAGCGGTGATGGCAAAACGATCTTCGGAAACATAACTATCAATTGCTGAACAGCACAATGTCACCACAGTACGGAGAATTTAGAATATTTCTAAGAATCCCTGGAGGGAATCTTTTTGTGACGTAATAAAATAATTAACTATAACTTCTTACTCGTTTACTAATCAGGTAGTGTATATCTTTCTACACGCATTCAATTTTAAGTAGCTTTTTCCCAATCTATTCTCATTGCCAAACCTTTGTCTCGCATGCTGCTTACAAAATTTGTCCATTTATTTTAATTTGATCGTCATTTTTTTCTCCCAATAGGAAACTTTTTTGGGAGTTATTTTGTGTCTTTATTTAGCATGCAATTTTAATTATTGTTATTTTTAACGAAATATTTAATACTGGACCTTTATCTTCTCTCTAATAATTTTCTTGTAGAAATGCATGTTGGGCGTCAACAAAAAAATAACTTTTATTCATGATTTTAACTTCTGTGTTTCTGATTCTAAACTGTCACTTCATTTAATTGTATTAAATTTGTTGTTTTGGTTTCAAAATTTTATTCCGATCCCTTAAAACTCAATTTACGTTTCATTTTTCCTAATACATATATAATTTATTTCAACTCTTTACAAAAATTTCCTTTATAATTCACATTATATTATGTTTTTTTTAATCCACATAGATCTTCAAACCCCATTTCTCACGTTATTTCCTTAATTTTCTTATAATGCGTTCTAAATCATCATAATGTTATCTATCAACATTAGTCATCAGTACTGATGGAACCTTTTCTACCATGGATATGAAGTTGCTTTAACACCGACCGTACAGTATAACTGATCCTGAACTCTGTTCAGCGTTCTGTTTTTGCTGGATTTCTCCATTGCAGCCACAAACTCTAACCCTCCCTCTGACGTCATATACCTTAAATTGCTTAAGCTGATACATTGCAAGGGAAGGAATTGTTCATACTTTAGTGATCAGTACATAATGATAAATAACGGTGTAAAATTTTGGTAATACAAAATCAGATTAGTATTTTATCTATTTTACTTCAGATAAGGATTTAGTATAATTATAAATTGTTATTTAATGTATACTAACATTTATCCTTTATTTTTCTAAAAGCTATCATGATTCTATTAATGGTAGATTATCAAATTCCTTTTCTAAATTTATGAAGAGAAGCTGCACTGCTTGCTATAAGGCAGATTGTTTTTCAGTTATTTGTTTCAAAATAAATATGTGATTAATGGTGGATCAGCTGTTTTTTTAAAAGTGCCTGTTAATTTTTAGTGTATAAAAATTTCTTCTATCATTTCATTTAAATGCCTGTATATATTGTCTGTAGCAAATGTGTTAGTAAAAATAAATCTCATATGATTTGTAAATATTTTATGTTTTATATAAGTGATATGTATTATATACATACTCTAGCTGAAATTATGAACTTTTTCTTCTGTATTTTATTACCTGTTTCTTCCTCTTGCCTTCACTAAAACGTAAAAAGTACCTTAATATGCGCTTCCTATTTTCAATGCCTTGAATATTTCATGATCATAAACAAACAATCTTCTTTTGTAGTATATTAAATCTATTCCATATTTCATAAATGAGATTAGCGTTACATTTTACCAATCTGGAAGACCAGCAGTTTGATGTTGGAGTCTTCATCTCTCTATGTAATCTATCATGAGCACTGAGAACCAGCCCAGCTGAGCTGAGGATGTTTTTACGAGCTTTCCTTTGCCTCCAGGTTTGGAATCGCCTCTTTGACTTCTGGCTTTAGGAGTCCTATAAAATACGATACTCTTTAAAATGAGTATCTTTTATTTTTGCAAAAGAGATGTACGTCTGCACTCGCACTTGTTAGGGTATCCCAGTGTTGTAGCAGCCTTGTGAACTTATGGTGAAACTCTTTTGAGCGCAAAGGTGTTTTAAAGAAATAAGTAAAGTATTTGACAGAAGAAGATGATCTGCGCCGCATCTTCTTGTAGGTAACAAAACCAGCATCTTTGACAAAACTAGATCACCGCCTTCAATGAATCAGGGCAATTCGATGGCCCTTTTTTGTAAATGCAGTCAACGTACAATTTTCTGTATCGTCTGATCAATTCTTCATTCTTGAGATGAATGTGTCGCTTCATGTTTTATCTAATACAAACAGTGGCACCCTTTCACTTCAACTCCTAATTTATGACAGATACCGGTGCCTCTGTGCAATCACTTCTTTAGATTCCGTTATAGTAGCCTTTCCTCTGTAGAGCATTAAATCCCAAACTTGACAAAATATATTTAAAGTTCTTTAGCTGTAAGGAAATTTATAGCTGTCCCTTTTGCTGTGTCTTGCTGATCTTTTGCAGTATATGAAAATTTTCGGTGTTTCCAATCATTTCAAATCAGTGATAGTGAGTGACTTAAAAGTTTTCTTTTCCATTTAAATTGACAAATAAAATAAATGCAAAGTTATGCTGGTTAAAATTATACTTTCATACGAAACGGACGGAAGCCACTTTCTTTCCAATTGCATCTAAGCTGCTTTAACAGTTCTAACGCGCTCTTACTTTAGTAAGTTAACTGTCGATAGAGTCACATCTTCGTTAACCAAATCTTCCAAATCGTTACTTTCTATTTTTGCTAGCTGTTCAATATTTCCCAAATAGAAACTGCTATTTTTTACTCTTGAAACCACCTCTCATCGTATCTATAGATACAGCATTCCTACTGTTGGCTCCGGCAATCAATTATTTTATTTTTGCCTTATTTTTCAAATTAAATGAACACACATGCTTTTTTCACGCACAATTTTAACTCGAACTAAAAGTTTCTATTTACATAACTAAAATGAACCTTTTGTTATAACAAAATAAAATCTATCCATAATACAGAGGGTGCCAAAAATGTATACATACTTCGAGCAAAGAAAAACTGTGTTCATAACAAAACTGAACTCACATAAACAGAAAGTGATAATCACTAATCATCTTAGACTTTTACAGTTACAATAGTTGCTCAAAATGCCCACCTTCGGCGTCGATACAGTTCTGAGTACATTAAACTACTGATTGAGCAACGTTTGCAAAGTGTCCTCAGCGATTGCAGCACATGCCATTTCAGTTTCTTCCCGAAGTGCTGTCAGTGTAGCTGGTTTTTTTACGATATACCATGAGTCTCAAATTTGTCTCGAATGCGTGCAATTCTTACTCGCGTTGGCGGTTCTGTTCTGTACACACGTCTCCATTTCCTTTGAACTTCAACAACATTCTCGGTTTTCCAATACCACTTCAAAATTGTTTTCCGCGGTTCAAACGATAATCTTGGCTCCATTTTATTGTAGCAACGCTAGCATAACGTAATGTGAGTCACATCTATTTACAGAACATCATACGATAATCTTGACTTCATTTGTTCATTGTTCATGTACCTGTCACTTGGCAACGCTAGCATAACGTAATGTGAGTCATCTATTTACAGAACATCATACGATAATCTTGACTTCATTTGTTCATTGTTGATTTACCTGTCACGTAGCTATGCAATCATAATGTATGAGAGTCACATCTGTTTACAGAACATCATACTCCACATTACTGCTGTTTTTCGGTTTAAATTTGAAATATATTAAAGAGATATCTATTGTTAAAGTGTGTATACTTTTTGACATTCTCGAAATAAATTCACTAAATGTTATCGCCATCACGTACGAACGATCCGAAGAAACTTAACTACTAACTAAGTTGGTGTAATTTTTAAAACGAAGCTCATACTTTATATTTGAAAGAATAATCTAAGAAATGCTGTAGACGCACCAAGCAGAGTCACAATAATTAATATTAATTTTCCTTTGGGAGGTAGAAGGAAAACAAAAAAGTGAAAAACACAAAGAAACATGATTCAGTATTCCAATTGGGTGAACTAGGCTATAGATAGAGAGCTCTGAAAGAAAAACATATGAGGCTATTTAAACCTCTGCTTACCAGGAGTTTCTCTGGCTCGACACATGTTTCTTGGGCACTCTCACACGCACAAAGAATATTTTATCGTAAATGCAGTTAACTATAGAAGGAATGCTAACCAATCTGAAGTACTAAGTAAATAAAGAATACAAACGGCGATGTCTCTTCTCCAGAAACTGTAAATTATAAAATTGGTACCTGCCCTAATTGTGTGACACTGGGGATCGAATGCAAGGTTCATTAAATATTTTATCGCCCCAAAAGGGCGCTGGTTGTCTCCTGTTTAAAGTTGCACAGTGTGTTTCCTTTCTTCCAAAGTGCTCACAAAGCAATCCGAGCAGCCTACTAATCTGTTAATTACTATCTTCAGTGGAAACACCTCTTTTTATAAATACTCTATTCACCTTCATCCCTGCTACTTTTATGATACACTAACCTTCCAAATTATTCTCCTTCAGTGAATAAAGAACAGGAAGGAAATGTTCAGTGTTTAGCACAAACTCATCAAACTACTTTTTCCTGTTTTTTTGTTTTTGTTTTTTTTTTAACTTCACACCTACCTTAGCGGTTTTTGGACTGCATATATATCTGCAACTTTGGGGTTTGGTTTCATGTCCGGTTATGAAAAGTTATACGAGTAATTTTGTTTTAATTTTTTTTTTTTTTTGTCTTGAAATGCCAAGTACTGGATAGTTGACCAAGTTACTTTTGGGCCTTTCTTACTACTTCAATTTTTAAAGACATCGGACGTTAAATATTGAAGAAAATACTTTCCATAGGGTGATTACGAGCTAATACTATAGTTGATTATGACAATAGTTAAGTATTGGGAATATATGCGATCAAAAAGAAAGGCTTCCGATTCTAAATAAACTTATAAGTAAATTTAGCAGCATTTTAATGCAATGTAGAGTAGGTTAAAGAGCTATTTTGTAATTTGTCACTATCCATGGTCATACTTTTGGCTACCTGACATATTCCTTACTACTCGGATAACTGAACTTTCTACACGCTTTTGCAAGTATTAAGCTCAGGTTTCAACTCGCTACTCTGGAGGCGGTTTTTAGGCTGTCAGCTGGTATAACCGATTTATATTCCGTATCAATGAAATATTTTATAAGATTTTAACGTACCGTGCCAATTGTCATATGAATGACGTCCGTGAGAGTTTCTCAAACTTGTCCTTACCAGGAATAAAACTCGAGCCCGCCAGTTGATAGGTAAATACACTTAAAGGCTAAGTAGAACAGTTCAACTTCATTATATATTTTGTCTTATTTTATCTGCGATAAAATCACATGTTAATGCTATTTAAATGTCACGGCATATCTTTATCATCAAACCACTTTAACGTTTTAGAATATATTCATTGAGGAATTGAAACGTTGCCCTGGACTAACCGGATCGTGAAAACGGCAGACGTCGCTTGGATGTTCAGTGAATTGGGGCCTGCAGGTAGCTGTTACTGTAGCATGATATCTCCTTGTTACCCATCGGAGTTGGCGCTCCAGAATATAGTTTCCAGGGCTCTGTTAAATTACTATTTTATATTACATTTGTACTATAAGCAACAAATTAATAATCTACATAGCCCAAATACTTACAGGATAGTTTAGATTTAGAGTATAATTATATTAGATAAATTTGTTATAAATACAATTAACAAGAAATGGATTAAATCAAAGTAATTTATTGTTGAAATAGATGAAATAAATTTAAGGAAAAGTATTAATACCGGATTCCAGTATACACGTTTGCCGGAAACCGGTGAAAATTTTATGTTTTAGTGTTGTTTTGTAATTTTTATTTTGTTTAACAACTGGTTACCAGTTGCAAGTTAGTGCTGACTTCCAGCATGTATGAAAATTTATAACGTAGGTAATTATATTGCATTTGTTTTATTGTATATTTAGTTTCATATTTAAATATGTATAATAAATGTAAAAAAATATAAATAATTGTAAAATAAAAGGATACAGATATACTGAAATAAACGTCCCGGTGTAGGAAACCAGGTGCCGGAGGTAGTGTGACAAATTTTTATTTTATTTTATTTTTTCCAAATACTTTAAAAATACAGTTAGTCAAGGAATAATTCTGAAGCAGACAACTAGCTCGGGAAAGTGTGTTAAGACTCTAGCCGTTATGAGAAATTTGCTTATTAGAAATACTATAACTGCATATTACATTGACTTATACAGATAACCGTTAATTGCGTTTCATAATCAATCTAAATGCTTACAATAAACGTCTGTGACAGCACAATATCTATGCAAATCTTTTGAATTTTTCGAGAAAAATACATCTAACAGTATGGAAGAGAAAAACAAAACTGTAACTGATGTGAGCAATATTCTCTTCAACGAGTACAACTAAGCAAAATAACCACATATATCTTGTAATCACGTGGGAGGTAGTTACTCTTGGTAAAAGAAAAAAAGTTACATTCACAGATTAAATTTTTATGACTCACTATGTATATCTTTTAAATGAGTGTTTAATAAGCAATTAATTGCTTATTGTGTCTAAGACTGTTATACAAATATACAAATGAAAAGTTATTTAACATGCGATATATAACATTATTAAATAATAAACAATTTAATACATGTAAATGATTCATTAATCTTGAGTAACGGGAGCGCTTTATAACTTGAGAGATTCATAATTTGAATATTGCAAAGAGTAATTTGAGACTATGACCATTATCTTATACTTTTTCCATTTAATGTGTAGTGAATTATTCCGCACATTATATAAAATGTTTTTAATTGAACATTTATATCTTCTTTTTTACCAGCAGAAGTATTAAAACCTAAATAATAAAACTGTATTCATTTAACAGTTTCACACAACAGATATTTTTTTTTTCCGCTACAAATGCCATGTTCTTGAACTTGTGTGTAGATAAATTATATGCCTTGCAATTTTATACAGCATGTTTACAATTATTTTCTGAACTGGCGAAAACAACTTGGTCGCGAGAAAAAAAATTGTGTTCATTTTAAAACTTTAAGTTTTAAAATGTGTTGTTAAAAACTTTTGATGATCTTTGATGATTTCGTCAATATAAATGTCAAATAATGTCTTGTTTCATATCCTGATTTATTTGTAATCTTTTATCCCATATTAGTAGGTATTGCTTGGTTGATGCTTAATAATTTATTATAGTACATACCTTGAACCATATTTACAATGATTTTTAAAAGCCTCTATTTGCCATTATTGTCCACAGTGTGTTTTGCAGAACTATATCAAACGCATTCTCTTAGGCAATAAACGGAATACAAATAGATAGACTGAACTCAAGTCCTGAAAATATGCAATCAGAGTGACCTTTCCTGAAATATATTGCTTCTCTGACAGGTTTATGTTCATTAATTACGTTTAATTTTGAAATAATTATTGTTATATAGTTTATATGCTGTATTTAATGTCCTCTATAGTTTTTACTTCATGCCTATTATTTTATTACAAGGTATTTGTGCGCTAATTTAATTCATTATAGTATGTTGGTGAAGTAAATTGTACAATCAGTGCAATGGATAGCTAGTTAAAGTAAACAGTGCTTGATAGGGTCTATGATTATCAGTCGCTTGGTAAATTCATTTGATCATTTGGAATTGAGGAGTAGGCGTTGAAAGTTCGTAGGTGGATTCTTTCCGTTGTGGGCATACGGTAAATAAACATTACACTACAATAGATTGCCGAAATGATATCTTGTAGGACTGATCCAGTGAGGAAATAGATAAAATTATGACAGGGAAACTGGCCAGTCTAACCTGCACTTACCCTCCAAAACCTACTGTACTGAGAGATGGTGGAACAGTAGAACCGTGCCCAAAATAACCTGTGTGGATAGAATTTCCCGTTATTTTGTTAACCTCATGCCGTAGAGGTACGTGGAAATCATCAGGATAGGAAATGTATGAGGATAGCTTGTCCATTGTTGGAAGCGGCGATTCACGCAATATTGGCCACGCAAGGCCAATTCAGCCTTGCTGATGTAGGCTAAAAATAACTTTTTATATTGGAAATGTTACGCAGTTAAAAGTATTTATATCCGGTATATAATTATTATGAGCAAAGACTGTTCAAAAAGTTAAAAATATACTTTATGACCAAAACCTTGTTATCTGTGAAACTTTCTTTAGAAATCAAATATTGAAGAAATAGAAGAAAATTTTTCTAAATGCCGTTGTAAATAGTATCTTAACGAAACACTCTGAAACACAGATGTTAAATGAAATGAAGTTTTATATAAAGGTTGAAACTAAAGACAGATTTTCAATAATTGGTGACTGTTGGAAAAAATAAAAGCACACTGAGAATGATCGCAAAGCAACTGGTTCACACAAAGCACAAAGAGGAAGAAGAGACCAGAAGGGTAAATCATGAAACAGATATACGAATGAAAACACGAAATAGACAGAAAACATAACCAGAAAAATTAGAATGCTAGTTTTGATTAATATGAAATGAAAGTCATATGCAATATCAATTTCAAACTCAAAATGTTGTACGACTTAAAACGTTAATGTGTACGGGCTGTTTCTAATTATATGTAATACTTTTAAGTTTTTAACTCTTTTAGATATGTTGCTAATCCTATTTTTATCCTTAACAATTATTCAGTTTCCCATAGCTGGTGTTTCTTCTGTGGTTTTTGCAGTCTCTCTTCCTTGTTATTTTATACTCACTCATTTCTGGATTTCAGTCCACTTGGTTTCTTTTTCCAAGACTTAAGATAGTGTATGAATAATTTACACATGTTGAAGCAACTTAATAGCCGGTAGGCGGCAGTGCCCAACTCTGAACGACGGCTCTTTATTGCTCCCAGAAGTGTGTGCATAGCCTTGTTGCTTCTTGCTTTACGAGAACGTATGCGACCTGCTGGATGATGCTCGCTACCGCAGATGACGTGCATTCATCTTGCTGAAAATTTTACATCGCACTCTGTCCTTTCTCTCTAGTATGCTTGCTACTCCCGGCGTGGCAATTTTTGCAATTGCCGCCATGCAGGGGATTACTCCGTCTTGTAACAGAAATGTTGCCTTGCTGGTACCTGCTCTGTGTCCCTGAGCATGCGTTTACTCCCACATTGTTGCTGTGCTTTTCCTGTACAGTTCACTTATTCCCAAGAGTTGGTGCTGACTACTTGTATTATTGCTGATATAATAGTGGCTTTCGCTTTCGTTAAAAGCATGGATTTATCGTGTAGATATACATTTGCAGCACTTAATTAAAATACACGTTACTGTTTTAACTATATTCATATACGATTTAAGTCATATATAAAATAGATTGTGCATTCGTACCAACGACTTTATTAAGTATGAGACTGGGTCAAAAAGTAGGCTTACATTTTTTTTATTCATTGTTAATATTCATTGGTATTGAAAACGCTTCTTCATTTCCCTACAAAATCTCCAATGCAAGTGTTCCAGGGTTTCACTAATGCCTGAATTTTACAGAAAAAATTATTGTAACTGATTGCGTAACCCCCCATACATCACACCTTTTACTTCGTCAACAATGTAGAACTTCTTTCCGCCTAGCGTCTTTTCAGTGGTCCGAAGACATAATCGTCGGTCCTGGTGGTGTAGTGGTTACCATACTTGCCTCCTAAATCCAAGATCGCGGGTTCGAACCCGACCAGGAGCGATGGATTTTTTCGGGCGTAAAAATCCTAAGTATGGCTTCCTTCGGAAGGGAAGTAAAACCGTAGGTCCCGTGTCGTACATTTACGGCACGAAAAAGAACCTCAAGCCTGAAAGAAGAGGCCTCTAAGCAAAATTTGTCGGCCGTTTCACGCCCTGAATTGAATGGGACGCTGATGATCTGAGATGTTAAAGAGCGTCCATAAATAAAACAATAAAAAAAAAGACATAATCGAAGGCAAATAAACAGGATGTGCAATTTTTGTGCCCTTGCATGAGCTGTATGAGGTCCTGCATTATCACGCTGTAAAATACATCAGTTTGAACAAACCTCAAGCAGGTCACAATTACGCTGTTAACATTGCGTACCCTGGGTATGTAGTGTCCCCATGATTGGACTTTAGAATCCCAGAAGGCGTGGGCATCACTTTACTGACTGACAAAGCTATGTGGACATGTTTGGTTTTGGCGATGATGAATGTCGCCACTCTCTGATAGCTCGCTTGGTCTCTGGCTGGAAGCAGTGAACACAGCATTCCTCACCAATGACTCTCTCCTGTGTTTCACAAACATCCACAAGAAGTTCTTTCCTTTCAAGAGTGAGCTGTTTTTGTGCCCACCGGAGACTAAGGTCTGAAGAATGTCATGGATAATATGGTGCCATGGCTGATCTTCATTTCTGCAGTCACCTCATAGATTGTTACCTGCTGATTGCATCTATCAGTTGTTCTACTGCAGCGATAGTGTCTGCCGTAATTGCAATATGCGGCCGACCAGAGTGAGCTGCATCATTACAGTTGACACGTCATCGGTACAATTTTTGTGCCACTCATAGACCTGCTGAAGTGACAATAGGGCTCTCCACATTGTGGATAATTGCTGCTCCTCACTCGTGCAAGTTTCCAAAGGGGTTGCCATCTTGTTATGGTCGCTCTCGTCACATTTCACACGATGCTGTTAGCGATTGTTCCTGCAGCAGGAGAATATCAGTCATTTCATAAATACTTACACCTTTTTTAACTTACATTTTTGTACAATATTTCTTTTCAATCCTTCAATAGTCTCCCTAATTCTCAATGATCGCACCCAACGTTTGGGAAGCTTTATTCAAAGCATCATTTCTGTTCACCTGTAGGATGACTCTGATAACTCCGGCAGAAACACTCTTCCAGAAAAGAACAAAGTTTACGTATAGATTTTTTTTTAATTTTAGAAATAAACGGAAGTATGGTGGACTCATATCTGAATTGTAGGATGAATGCATTTTATTCTTTAAGTTATAATGAATTCCTGTAAAGATCATCATTTGCTTGACCTTTGATTGCTATCATCGAAATTTGTTGGTCTTGACGAGGATGAGCTTTCCAATTCGTCTATTCTGACTCAAAGCTCTGAAAGGTTTCATTAAAAGCACAATTAAACACAATAATGGTCCTCTATCAGCGATGAATATTTGTTTCAACAAGTATGAAATGTCCTTACGTTTTAGCTTGGGTTCAAAGTCAAGAAGGGAGGGAACCATTGCACACAAAATTTTCTCTTCTGTAAATTAGTTGTCAAATACTGAATACGGACATTGATGGAATTTCCGTAGCTTCTGAAAGATCCTCAAAAGTCAAATGATGTTCTTGAAGAACATCCACCATTTCACACTTCGTTCATCTGCTGACGTCTTCAGCCTTCATGGTTTAGGTCATCGCCTATGCTGGCACGAGAAAAACAAAAACGAGAAAGTGTATTACGGTCCACTGTGAATTCGCCACAATCTTCGCTCAAAGTGCTAAGGATTTTTGTGGGACTTTTACGACAGATCTGCATGCTCAATTTCTATTTCTTATCTCTACATAGAATATGCTATGGGAAAGGGACGCACCTGTTTAATTTATGAAGTTTACAACTGTAACCGCATTCTTCACTAATATTAGGTGAACCAGTTCACAGTGTAGCCAAGTATTTATTACTTATGAAATTACACTAATTTAAACACAAAACTAGCACTAAAATGCTAAATTAGGAGATGAATTAAAATTATAAATAAATAAACAACACTATATCATACCCTGCGATTTTACCAACGCTTTTAACGTAGCGTCGAGCTGCACGGTGACTTGAAAAGTTCTCGGAATGATCCACAAATTGCAGTAGTTCTTCAAACCAATTACCGTATCAAAAGCCGCCATCTTTCACAGAAGCAACTGTGAAAATGCTTCGCTCAGTGAAGGCCGTAGCGGGTATTGCTCTTTGCTGTAGTGCAGTGTGGAGAAATGATAAATATCGAGCAGCATGCGATAATTAAATTCTTTATAAGGAAAGGTATAAGAGAAACAGAAATTTATAGAGACATGACACATACTTCAGGGATTTTTTTTCTCCTGCTACCAATGAGCCACTGAACGCGGTTGAGCACGCGTGGAAAATGAACCGGGAGTAAATGGCCATAATCTGTCACCATAGCGGAAAATTTCGAAAAAGTGCACAATTCGCTATTCGAGGATCGCTGGCTACAGTATCACAAATTGCTGAAGTTATAGGCATCTAACATTTTAGCTGCGGAATTATGCAATAAAAAAAGTATCTGCAAGTTGGGTGCTGCTCCTGTTGACATCCGAACAAAAGCGAATCACAATGAAAATGTGAGAGTAAAGTTTGGTACGTTTTAAGAAAGATCAGCTGATTTAATCCATTGATTCGTAACTAGTGGTAAAAAATGGGTGCTCTATTATACTTCAGAAGCAAGAATTGTTCAAGAATGGAAGTAATATTGCACCAAACGTGCCGTTGCAATTGCGAAAATAAAGAACGGGACTAAGATTAGCTATCACATCCAACTTAATCCCCAGTACGACTACACTGGACTTAAATCCCTTTCCAGAGATGACAAAATGCCTTAGTGGAAAGGAAATTTTATCCGATGTAAAACATTTTCCATCAATTGAGGAATAATTTGCTAGTTTGGAGGAATCTGACCTGTGTAACGGAATAAAGACTTAAGAACATCGCTGGAAAAAGCGAATCAGTGTCAAGGAACACTTAGACAAATAAGAATTTCAAAAGAAATTGCTTTTACTTTGTGTTTCATTTCGATAAATTTTCAAATAACCCTGGTAATATGTGGAAGAAACGTGCTGATGTAAGATAGCCTCAGAATTTGAAAGTGGAATGATTTATGTAACAAATTAATGCTCTTTAATTTATTTAACCAGCTCTAAAGCATTAAGCTTGTAGCACAAACACTTTTAAGCGATAACTAAAAATGGACAAATGTACATTACTATCAATAGAAATACAAGTAACCCTAAGTATAAACCAAACGCAATGCCTTGTTTCCAAAAAATAATACAGATTTGTTTTTAGTTTCACAAATTGACAAATAATTCCCAAATATGGAATCTGAAATAACAACATCTAAATACCAAAGTATCTGTGTCACTGAGGGCAATAGTGATGTAGTTGGCCATTGATCTAAGAAAATATATGGTAAAGCCAGCCAGGAGACGCCGTCCACAGGAATAGTTTGGAACCAATACAGGCTAAAGGACGTAGTTCACTCACTATCCAATCTACGAACCGAAACAGTCTCTTTCTGTGCTATTGTAAGGATAACTCACATTAACTGTCCAATAGCAAGCGGGAGTCATGGGAAAATGGAGACACCATAGAGTAGAACCGATCAGTGTTCGTGCCGGCCACGTGCCTTAACCAATGAGCAACACCAACGGTTTTAAAGAGAGTTCAAGAAAGTTAACTCTTAAAGGAAAGAGAGGGGAAATGTTAAAGAGATGACATAACATGGTTACATAACGTGACATATAATGACAAACTTTACATTATAGTGTGACAATCATAGAGGTACTTGATTTGGAAAGTAGCGAACCAATCTGAAAAATCGAGGCTAAGGTTGTCTGAAGGCCGTCTTGCCGATTAAGTAAACGGATCCGCCAGATTTTAATTTGTCATAGCTGTAGTGCCAAAACATTATTAGAAGTATAAAATAACTCCCAAAAATAAAGTTTCAAACATGTTGTTCAATAGACATGCCAAGCATTTAATACTAACCTTAGCATCTAACCTTAGATGCTTTAAGCAGATAACGACTATTGTAACAATTACCTAAAATAAAATAACTTCTAAACCAAATTTTGAAAGATATAAAGCTCACTACTAATATTTAGAACTTAACCAGCACGTAGGGGCTGTTAAATTTGAACTGAAACACATTTTGTATAAAAGATTATAAAACTTATATTTTGAAATATTTCATTTTTAATGTTTTTGTTATGTAAAATTTGTATTTTATTTTGTAATAATCATGCACAAAATAAAAGTTATATATTAAAAGAAAATATATTTTATATTATACATGGAAACATGAAGAAATAAGAACATCTTTACATATCGGGCCGTTTTTGCGTTGTATAACACATGAGAAGATGGTAGAAAAACTGGAATACAATGTAAATTAAAATCCAATTTAAAGGTTAACATATTTAAATATGTCATACAAAGAGTTGCTGGAACTATCCGCCCACATTTTTTTACCATTTTTGGCATCTATTATGAAATTACCTATTACTTTCTGCATTCCCTTTGAACAATTAAATTGCTCTCTTGAGGGGTGTTATCCTCATTATCTGGGAATTTCTCTTCAAATCTCCTAATAGCACGAGCGATCTTGGTAAGAATATAAAATTATAAACACTTTGTTGCGGAATCGAATTTGTCATTTAGTATACTCAGCAAAATTTTCTTTAGGATTAAATTTGTGCAATTTATTTCACTGTTTAACGAATGAGTAGCGTGGGACTCAATGCCAACATTGCGGTTCAGTTAACTTTACCCGTCCGCCTAACTCGTATAGACCGGCTATCTTTGGGCGATGGGTTATCGGCCAATGGGGTTTACCGCCTCTGCGTAATTAGACGGCGTGATATTTAGTGCTCTAATTTTATTTCGGAAGATGCAAAAACCTTTTTTTTTTCTACATTACTAATTGCTCCAATCTAAATTTCTTAACTGAGTTCACTCTGGATGTCATTGCTGCCTTTTTACAAAAATTAATTTCTACATCTAATTATTTGTTGATTTAATACATATATTTCTGCAGAATATAACAAAATACCGTAAATGTCATGTAATAAAACTTCTTAGGGCGAGAAACAATATGAAAAAAAAAACAATAATAAACTAAGGATTGAATAATCTGAATGTGATAATTCTGGAAAATGTGGAGGGTGGTTATTCTTGCAACCAAGAATAACCACGTCCACCTTAGCAGTATGTATTTTTCATTATCATGCAAAAGTCGAAAACCTTAAGTGCAAGGTTCTTAGTCTTCAGCTTTTCATGGGGCTAGACTATACAATAGCACTGCCTTTTTGGCCAGCTGCTAGGAGTTCACGATTCACAATACCCAACAAAGTCGCAGAACATAACCTTCTTTTGGTGTAGTGATAGTTCCGGTTGTCCAGGAAAGTCTCATAGGATCAACCTCCCAGTGTCAACAATCTATCTGGAAAGGGAACTTTCTGCTGATATTACAACAATGCAAAATAGGAACCAGCTCGTGACACATTCTAAGCCATTGTTAATTCATGTGGAATCGAACGCCAAGTTTATATCTTTTTCCTAGCTGATGGAGATGGAATCATGTTTTGAATGCTGCGCCGTATTCTCACAAATATGGGTGTTGT
The DNA here is from genome assembly GCA_030762175.1 of Metallyticus violacea. NCBI lineage: Eukaryota > Metazoa > Arthropoda > Insecta > Mantodea > Metallyticidae > Metallyticus > Metallyticus violacea. The sequence continues at coordinate 57,871,512 of CM060840.1, forward strand.
TATCTTTAATAGCCGATAAGAGAGGCATGTTATTCATTGTTGTTGGTAGCTTATCCTCAAGGGTTTCATTGTCTTCAAGTTTCCGTCAATCATCTTTGCACCGTCCGTTTATTCACAGCATCATCATCCCCAAATGCCTGGCATATTTTCCGTGCCGCTGCAGGTGCACTGTATCGCAGTTTAAATACCTAAAGCACATTCGTTAGTGCAACTTCTTCGGGGTGTTTATGTTTGGCCGCGCTTCTGGGAATACTGGCTAACACTAGACATATAACATTTTCCAGTTTATCAGTCCAATTCTTTCATGCCTTTAACTTTATTTACTGTGCATATACTTGTTGCTAACGCTTCAATTTTGGTATTGCAAAATACCAACATATACTTTTTGGTTAAATATATAATTTGTTTAATATATCCAGCTCCATTAGGTTATTCTCTGAATTGAACGTTGAAACTACTGAAACAGATTTATTAAACAAAAATAAAAATGTAAATTATTATCGAATAGTTCGATAACAGTGTATTTGAGCGCTTGCTTTTTATGCATTTTTCACTACACGACTCGCCACTAGTGCAGGGATAAGAGGAACTTTGTTGGTATATGAAGCGCAACGCTTTCTTTTGCCTTGGTCGATGAAGGTTTTTCCCTAGAGAATTGTCGATGCCCGGCTTCGGAGCGCATGTAGCATATATCCTGAAAGCAATTTCTAGACGGTGCGTGTGTATGTATGTACAGGAAGTGTTACCGGCATATCCTTTTATCTTTTAACTTGGCTGTTGTTTAAGCTGTAATAGAGCTTAAAAGGTTTGAACCATAACTTTTTATTATTATTTCAGGGAAGATGAAACGGACCTACTTCCCATGAATAATTCAGAAAGCAAAGATCAGAGTAGCTAAGTTTTACGCTCCTTAAAGTGCCACTTTAACCCATAGCGTATTTGTTTCATTATCGGATCCATCCAATCGCGTTAAATGAACAGTACAGGAAATGTGAACAGCATACTCAAGCATAGAAAATTATATTAATGAGAACAATTGTTATCTTATTTGCTATGTATACTTTTATCAGCTTCTAGATTTAACCTCCAATATCAATAATGGACTAAACGCTTCTTCCAGGTATTTAGCATCGATCAATTTTTTTATTTCAGCTAACTTTTTCGATATAACCATACATACAGTGAGTTATTGAGTTATGGAAGAGCAGGGCGCGCCTGCGTAATGAGAGTGTCATATTGCATGTGCAGTTCGTAGTAGTTAGCGATTGGTTGTGCGTTCACGCATTACTCGTGTGTTCATTTCGTGTAAATGCGTGCTAAAATTTTCTTTTCACTTACTTAGGATACACATGAGAAATATTAATCTTACCATAAAGCAGTAGGGTAACTAGCAAGAAAATATCATGGAAATCGTGTTCCAGACAGACAAACTGTTCGCCAACTTGTTAAAAAGTCACTAGTGACAGGATTTCTTAGTGATAAGAAACATGTTCCGTATTATTATACAATTTAGTTTTTATTATTATTTGCTTTAAATAATCCTTTTAAACTTTCAGTAAAAATATAAATACAACTTTACGTGTTGCAATTTTTATTTCTCCTTTTTCCGGTTGCGACGGCTGCATTTCCCCAGAAAACAGCCGCCCTCATTAGACCCTTAACTGAAATAAACGCACTATAGTTTCTAATTATACAGATTATGTCTCAATATTTACTGTTAAGTTTGCCAAGTTCCTTTCTCCTCTGTCATTGAAATCACATGACTTATCCTTTAAATAGTATTTTTACATCATCTGCAATCTCTTTCCTTTTTGAAACTTTTAACATTAAAACTATCCTCCAACGAGTAGGTCAGGTCTCTACCTGCACTACTATATCACTAACTTGAAGGATGAAGTGCTTTACTTTCAATTGTTGATAAATGTAAAAAAGTAGCAGTTGCGGATGATGAATATGATTTTAAAGAATGAAAAAGTTTATTAAAGTGTTTGGTAATGTTAAATAAAGTATTAACATTTATAAAAATATGGGGTAATCTTAAATCACAAAGCGAAGAACAAGATTCAACATGTTGTAGCATTGTTCAATTAAATTTTGCAGCATGCCGATATTTTAAAATAAGCAATCTCACATGCAAGATGCAAAAAACATGACAAATAAAGGCAAACCTACGTTAAACAGCAATTTGCCTGTAAGAGCATTACACAGATTTCTCAGAATTAAGAAAAGAAACGATGAAATAAAACATTAAACTTAACAGTATAAAACTTTTAAAATGAATATTATTTGAACAAGTAAATTTATTTGTATTGCATAACGTTTAAACTAACTGCCAAGAGCTCGTAGATGATGAATGGAAAACCCAATTAATGATGATGGAAATTAGCACCTATTCCTATACTTAACCTGTCATTAGTTTTTTAAGGGTGGAAGAAACCTCTGAAATCTCAACCCAAGCAGAGTTCAGACCAGATAGAATGACAGGTTGAATTGGTAACCTGCCTTATGTGGTTTCTGGGTATCTCTTCTGTTTTGGGCATAGCCACAGTGTTGTAGTTGTTATAGGATGGTATAGGGAGCAGATTTAATGGATGTAGTGCTAAGAATCCTCTCGACTGAAATGAGTGGATGTTGCGAACTACATGAACTGGGAACCGGTTAAGGCTACCAGCATACCTATATACCTAACGGTTTTTTTCATAGCTATGAACAATTTGCCTTTGGGTGCTACTGAAAATGAGATTATGGGTTTTTCCATTGAAAGACTGAAAGCCATTTTATCGGAGGTGACCGCAAGCCAGTTGTCAAACTTTGAAACTCAGCTTGAGTCCGTTTTTGACAATCATAATTGCCGAGAGAGCGGATGAGAGCACTCTAGTGTTGTTGGTAAACCTGTCGTAGCATTTTCTTATTCGCAGCCTAATTTCATTCTTCATAAATGAAGAGGAAGTAACTTTGTGTAGCAGTTCGGTGGGAAAGCAACGGTTCACAGTACAGTGGAGCGATCCTCTATTTTATGCTCGTTGAAGAAGTAACAGACAACTATCTGTGGATATGCCTCAGATTTTGCAGGTGCATAACGATGCGGATTATCACAGCCCTGAAAAGATGTAGCTTTAAATGGAAAGGCATCGAAGTGAAGCTGAACACAAGGAACAGCTGATCACTGTTAATTGTGCCCTATGAGCAGTTTTTCATGATAAGTTAAGACATTTGTTCAACTGGACGCAGCACTTTTCAAACCCATTCTCTCTGCCTTAATAACCCATTGCCAATGGAATCAAGACTGAGATATAAGAGGACTGGGAAACTGCTTAATTCATCTCAATCGCAAAGGGAAGAAAGACTATTGAAAGATAGATGAAAGGACTTTATTTGTTTGGGTGACTGGGAAGGTAGAAATAAATGGATGAAGGAAATTGAGATAAAACTAGCTAAAATGAGAATGGAAGTATTATCTATATTCTCATCTTAAAGAACACTAATAATAATAATAATAATAATAGTAATAAACGTTTTAATTCTTAGCTGTCCAGTGAAAAAAAAACTAGCTACAAAGTGGATTTACCATTCCAGTTATCCATTCCAGTGTATACCGGAAGAAACAAAACGAACTTACTCAAAACAAAGAAAAATTGTTGTGTAGCTACTAAAGCCTATAAAGTTTTTTATAGCAGAGATCATGACACTCATAACCAGAAAGTAACACAGAATAAGTTTAGAAGATATTCTTAAGACCTTAGCAACTAGAAGTTTTTTGGACATCCATCACAGGAATGCTCTTAGATAGTCGGCCACAAAAATTACAGGCAAATTATGAGACTGTTTTTGGCCCCACATGGGCGCCAATTTTGAAGTGGTTTAATAGGCTTTGGCTTAGTGCCCCAGTTGGACCAATTTTGAAGCGATTTGGTTTGTTGCTTCAATGACAACTATTTCTAAGGGTGAATTCTTCTATTTGTTGATTCGTATTCAACAGGATTAGTAGAGGAGTTCAATAGTATAAATAAGCACACGATGCGACATAATGTATATAGGTACTTTATTATGTGTTATGTCCAAATAGCTTTCACGTCCTCTGGTGTTTGCGTACGACATACGTCGATACAAACTTAGATGCCGTGTGTAAAACTTACAGATGAGTGCCGCGGAGCGTGAAACTGACTGCTTAACTGATGTAACGGAACTGTATACCTGGTAGCTGCTTCTCAGCTGAGTTATCAATTTACTGATTACCTGACTGATGCACCAGAAATGCGTGCCTGCGTCCAAAGTAGAATCTGTTATCTGCGTCTTCAAGTTGATTCTGTGAACTGCGTGCCTCAGCAACATCGAACTTATGAGGACTGCTTCTGCAAACTGCGTGTAGAGCTTATAACTGCTTCCTGAACAATGAGCAAATGTATCCCCAGAGAGCAAATGTCCTTGTACATTAAATTCAAATCAAGTAATCCTTGACTTAACAATTGCCACGGGGTCACAAAGGCGTGCGCAACTTTCGCGCCTAACTTTAAAAGTGAAAACATATATTTACCACTGGCTGGTTTAAGTTCACCTGCCCGACGTGCCAGTCGCTATTTTTCAAAGTTTAAAATATTTTGTGGGCATTGGCTAGTTTAAAGGCTAAACAGCCGGTTGCGTTCAAATACCTAACGAATTTAAAAGTCCTTCAGTTTATTAACCTTCCAACGGCAGCTCTTTTAAAAATTAGCTTAACCCTTGTCCTTTTTCCTTTGTATCAAGTTTGTGGCCCTTTTGCCTTCCCAAGTTACCGCAACGGAAAAAAACCAGATCTTTTCCTTCTTATGGCGTATAATTCATACATTGAAGTTAAAGCTTATGACACACACATACATATATATACACGATATTTATATTACTAATTACAATGCCAAAATATGATTAAGCTTACATAAATATAAATTATAATTACATTTCAGTGGGGGTGAATCTGAGGAACTATTTCAACTGACCGCTATGGAGTAGAAAGTCAAGGTATGCATTACACAATGTTGAAACTATACGTTGTATAAATGAATTAAAATATAGCAGTTTATTTTTTTACAATTTATACGCATAAAGTACTTAAAAAGAGTATATTTAATGCTGATACCGACTATATTTTGAAGTGAGGAATTAGCAACAATATTAGCATTAAAATAAACATGAGAACTTTGGTTGAAATTCACTCGATTCTTTAATCTGCATTCCATGATTGTCATAACATAACGGCAAGCTACTGTACGTTGCAATTACATCCTGGAGTTACCGGTGGTTGACTATGTCCCCTTCTGACACACACCTCCAGATGTACAGAACATTTGGTCCAATCTTCTTCATTCCCCTTTCCTTCCTCCCTTTTCGTTACTTATTCAGGAGTTTAATCCCCGCTTATAGCACTGCCGCTACTTCTACTTTCTCTCTGCTTCTCTTGCTCCTCTAACTTTATCAAGTTTTCATGATTTCCCTCCCACTTTCTCCTCCATCAGGGAGTATATCTCACTGTTAACCCTTACTCAAGTATCCCCTGTTCTCTTTCCCTAGCGTCTTGAATTCGCGTCTTGTCTTGAATTGACTCTTTAATATTTATTTGTATTATTTCCTTTCTTTTTCTTTTCTTATACCTTCCAGCTCACCATGTCGGCTACCTCACATTTCTTTTACCAACAAGTCACAAGAGGGCCCCTTTATCTTCCTTTAGTGGCATATGGGCATACTTTCACAATTATTTTTAAATTGTTTGTTTGGAGTTTACTCCTCTTACATTTTGTTTAAATTCAGGAAATACAAAAGATCATACTTTTCACTGCACGGAGAAACCAAATATAATTCATTTGCTCCACTCTGAAACTTGGCAAAAATTCAGCAAGGCTGTCTTAAACTAATGTCCAAAGACGTAAGAGTTTAAAAAGACCGATCACTATCATTTGTTTCTTCCCACACATTTATCAATGGCTCCCATGAAGTTTTAGTTATAATTCCGAATGAAAACTGTACGAATGAAATATTTTTTGAAAAAAATCTTCAAATCCCTATCGATTGTACTTACTAAGCACCCAAAAATGACGATAAAAAGTATATATTGTATATATTATGTGTGCCTGCTTAGTAAATTAGCGGCAGCAAAAATGGAGCATTGAGGGGGGGGGCGGGGGGGGGTTAATCGCTAGCGAAAATATAAAAATCGCTCTAGAGGCCGCAATGTTTGATTCTTTACCAACAAAACAAACACTCACATATGCCATTAAAACAAAATAAGAAAAATAGTTTATGAAAATCAGCGAAATCGGAATATTATAAGTGGAAGTTTATAAAATCGCAGTAATGGCACTTGTGTGTTTTTTTTTTTTTTGCAACTAAACACTGTATATGTCATTTAAATAAAATAAGAAAAGTAGTTATGAAAATCACAGAAACCGAACCATTAGGAATGGGAGTATAACTGAAAACCGGAATTTAATAAGTGAGTTTTAACCTAAAGCGAAAATTTTAAAATCGCTCTAGAGGCCACATTTTTTGTTTTTGTCAACAAAAACTCAGTATATGTCATGGAAATAAGATAAAAATAGTTTCTGAAAACCAACGAAATCACAAAATCAGGAGAGAGGGTTTACTTAAAACCCAAATCATAAAAATCATGCTAGCGACCCCAATTGAAATGAAATAATAAAAACAGATTTTGAAAATCGGGACACTAGGAGGGGGGGTATACCTAAAAACCGAACTTTAAAAAGCACCCTAGCCGCTCCAACAGTTTAAACCAACTCTGACAGTAGTTACGGGTTTTAATTAGAGAACGATATCCTTGGTGTATATGTAATTTATTAATACAAGAATGTTTAATCAATATTGCTGCAATGCCACATTTTAAAACTGTCGCAAGAAATAAGTTTTTCATTCATATGCGTAAATAAACAGCAACAGGTACCAAGAAACTGGCCATGCTTCTAAACCGACCTCTGATTCCGTAATAAATGCGATGCTCTCATTTTTCTAAAGATGATTTGCAATATGACATTTCTATAAGAATTACGTATCAGGGCAATAAAACTGATGAATTGCAGTTTGAAGGATATATTTTCGAAAATGCTTTGCATTAATTTCCACCATGTTTTTCATTTTTGCGGGCATGAAAAAACTACTCGCCGCCTACAAAATAATTTCAGTACTAAATCTGACTAAAAGTAAAAGAGAATTTCGGTAAATATATAACGTGACCTGTTAAGCCATCTACCTACAAATAACGTTTGATAACAATTCAGCGCCTATAGCATAAAAACTAATTTTGCATTACTGGCTTGTTATTTTCAAGTCAATTGTTATTTTGAAATGAAAAAAGAGAATGAATGAGTTTCATAGTCAACCTTTTTCGGTTAATATGAGTGCGGGTTGGAACTATTTTCATTTTGATCTCGTGAATGAAAACCGCTCAATATGCCGCATTTATAAAGAGTTTTTCACGAGGTATAAGAACTTACAACACCAGCAATCTACAGAAACATGTCACCTCAGTGCATAAAATGTTTTTAATGGAACTCTCAACTCGGTGAGTAAAGATTCAGATATGTTTATTTTATTTAATATTTTCAAAATAATAAAATGAAAATGTTTTATTTTAATTGATAAATAATATGAAATTATCCAGTATCGAAACAGCGAGTATAGAGACTAAACATATATAGGTAGGGATTGAATTTCAAAGCAATTGCGTATACCGCTATCTATGATCTTATTATAATAGTAATGGTTCGCAAAAATTTGAAACACTGTTATTTGAAGACTTGAAACATTGAGATATAAATGTGCAAAGTGTGTCAGATTTGCCGTATAATTTTTCGGAATAGATAACCCATATTTCGCTTTAAGAGCAGCTGATTCAACGACCGTCAACTGACTACTGAGAATTAGCTACAGATATTTATTTTTTAGAAAAGTGTTCCCTCTGTTTCACTGTCATTGCGCAAGTTCTTTACTCGTGTGACCTGACCCTAAATTCAGAAGTTTAAAATCACTAACAGTAAAAGAAACAATACTTAATATAGTTACAAAAGTATGAGAAAATAAACATGTATTAACTACATGAATTGAATATTAGTTTTGTAGTTTATTCGTTATTGTAGAAAATTAAACGAAACGTATATAACTTCTAATTGTATCGATTCCTAGAACTGCTGTGAATTGCAACCAATAAGGCCCGCGTCTGATGAAAATGCAAGAGATTATAATACAGGAAAATAAAGTAACTGTTGGGAAAATGTAACTGAAATACAAGTGCTAGAGAATCCCAAATAGACATAACACTTAAATACTCACACAATTTTGCTATATTCCGAAAAACTCATGTTCTATCTGTGCCAATCTGAAGGAACAACGCGAACGACCAAGTTGTATGACAAACTACGAAAAACTTACAACTACAGAAACGAGAAATATCGAAGAGGCACGATTATCGAATGGAGGTAAATTTTCTCAAAACTAATGTAGCCCAGGTTGAGCACAGGCTTTATGTTCACTATAGCTGCCATCTCTTTACCTTTAAGAGTACTATATGAGATTGAGGAAGGTGGGGCATTAATGGGGGTTAATAAGAAGCAGTCGTCAAAAGGGGGCTCTATTGGTAATGGGAACTTCGTTAACTTGCGTCTATGGTTATTCATTCTTAAAGAAATACTGGTAGAGGTTAATCGAATGGCAGAATCTGCAAATAAACGTGTACACTACGTTTTAAATCAATTGACTAACGAGTAAATTTTAAACATTAGGTTAAGTATCAGACGTATAAATGTGGTGGTAGGAATTATTATTGAACAATTTTTACATTTCGGAAGGTGACACTGGTATGAACCAGGCACAGAACTTAACTTGATAATGTTCAGGTTTCTTTGAAAAGTACTGCGCAAGTTTTGAGCGCGGCATTCTATGGGGAACAGTGAGAGTTTGTAATAAATACTTTCTAATATATATATATATATATATATATTGAGAACCCCTATATAAGGGTTACCTACAAGCATGGATTCTTTTCAGGCACATTTCATTTTAGGCTTTGTATGGTTATACTTTTACCTATGAAAATATCATGTTGCTCTAGATTATTAAATGTTTGGCATATTTATACTAGTTCCTGTCGTCCTGAATTGCAGTAGTTTTTCATAATATTGAAGCATAAATCAATGTTTTAATTTTATCATTTTAAGGATTAATATCCTTTAATATTTGTTGCACCAAAGAGTCGTTGCTACAAAGAAAATGAAAAGAATTTCAGTCAAGGTCTATATAGATGAATGAATTTCTAGTAATTCATGGTTTTATTTTAAAAATGCTGTACAGTTTTCAATGAATCTCCAGTAATACAAGAAGATCAGTTGTTTGACTCAGTCTGTTTAAGTAGATCATAAGAATAACACAATGCCTTGTTGTTAGGCTTATTAAAAAGGAATAAGATTAAACACATTAAATAAACACCCTGTATAAGAGACATTTTTACATATGGAACGATACTCTACCTGTATGTATTACCAAATGAGGTGGTTCAGGCGGTATTGCTGGAAATTCGCATTCGGAAGGCTTCGAGTTCAAAACCCCCTGGGACCGGCCTTTCTAATCTTGGATTGTTGCAGTCGTTTCCCCTGGTCTCTTAGGCGTATCCCGAGATATTTTTTCTTTCTTTTCCCATATTCATATAATTTAATTCCGTTGGTTCTGCTAATTGGTCGAAAGTGCCAGATCGATGTGGGCTGGAGCGATGTGTTGGTGGCTTGTGCTTTGTAAAGGTACGGAAGCAGACCTTCTGAGATGCTCGTACTTCTTGGGGGTGGGAGCTCCCCCTGTGTCGAAGTGTTAGGGGCCCCGTCTGTCTGCGCAGATACCAACCGTGGATCCTGGCCACCTGTTGTCTCCCTCAACTCATCCTTTCCTTCTGAAGGTACCCACATTGAGGGCGTAGGCATAGGATCAGCCGTGAGAAAGACTCAAATATCCAAAGTATCCATTTCATGCTAAACAATCCAATCCAACGAATGTCAATAAGGCGATTTTGATTACTTGGAGAGAATTCTGGAAGGTGTATCATTCTGTAATACGAGAGAACAGCACGAGAATACATCTCGAACAATACAAAAAGATTTGACAATAGTTGAAGAACATACGAAGCAGATATCATAACACAAACTTGATTCAAAGATTTCCTAGAGGCAACATTTGGAGTTCTTCTAGGACGACCAGCCAGGTATCGCCATTTATACCTGGTTTGTCGCCCGGGAGGAGTTCTACATCATATTACCAAATATATAAAAAAATTAGGCGTTGTAGTTGAGGCATTATATTTTAACTTTCTGAATCGTGTTAAAATATAACTAACAAGTTACTCATAATTAAATATTTAATAAAGAGTAAAAACAGTTAATGTGCGCTCTGGTATATGCTGCAATTACTGTTCTGGATCTATTGGAAAACTGAAAAAGACCAGATTAATCCACGTAAATTATTTTTTGTTATGCATAAGGGGAACGTTAAAAGCCTAATTAACAAAATACTATTATTTCGAGTGGCAAAAAGAAAGATAGCAAAACTTTATATCTAAAATTTGGAAGAATTTACTGCTATCTCCGCCTCCCAAACGAAAATGTATAAAGAAAAGACAATGTAAAGAACTCTAATAAGTATTGATTTTAAATGAATGCACAATAACTTGTGTTTTCATTCTGTTATGTTTTTGTTCTGCAATGTTGTATTGTATTCTCTTCTTTTGAATGTTTTATTCCTATTTTTACGATTACATTGATTAATATGAAAAATTCCAAAAATGTCCTTCTTATTTGTTAACTCTAAATAAAGTGTTAACTTTCCTTTAACTAATAGTTCTTCTTGTTTATTTATGCTGAAAGCTACAATAGTAAATTTTCTACACACTATAATGAGGTTCTTTATAAAGTTACAAAGTTTATAAGAAATAAATAAATAAATAGATATGCAAACAGTTTCATGCAGCGCACTTAAGCTACTTTCGTATCAAATGTTTATAAACTTCATGTACTTTATTCTCGTCAGGGAGTTTTAGCATAATTACGTTCAGGACCTCTCGTTACACTGTGTTACTAGTTATTTTGTACAGTATATCGTTTAATGATTGTGACATAAACTTTTTGATAACTACCATTATATAGGTTATACAATATTAATAAAATAGGCACCTAACAATTCAATGATGATATCTGTTTCTAAACGTTTTAATGTGTATTATCAGTCATCCCCATTTTTCTCAAACACTTTATAATTTAACCAGTAATGTGTCTAAATTGTGTTCTTTGTTGTATTTCTGTGGGAAATACAAATCAGTCAAGATGCATTATTTGAAGTTATATTTTATCCCAGATGCTGGGGATGTTCAATAACTTTCAATGAAAATTGAGTGAATATCACAACTTCAGTAAACTTGTACTATTTATTAAATAACTGAGTATGAACGGATTACTGTACACAATTTACACTTAGTTATAAGTGTTATGTGGTTTGCGCAAGATAGTGCTCCTGCCCTCCTCAGTTGCAAAGCTTATCATTAATTTGACTGTTGTTTTATTAAAATATAAATTATTTGGTAGTAATCCCTGAATGTTCCTCTGAATTACTATAATAATACAAATAGTATTAACATAATGTTTATGTCTTAAATCTAATTTGGCGTATGTAGCAGAATAAACAATAGCGCTGGCGTTTTAAATTGATAATGATTAGTAGATATCCGCATCTCTAAGCATTAAAACCACAATGAAGCGAGGTGAAGTTATATTGGTACTGGATTGTAGACAACAGACAAGAGGGGTAAAATGAATCTCCTGCTACAAAGTATCCTCCCCTCTTAATCCTGTCACGCCTCACTTCTTGTTTACATGTCATATGGTGGCTCATAGTTTGTGTCCTTGCTTTGTTTATTGACCTAGTATTATGCTGCCGTAGGAAATTATATGAGAAGTTTTAATAACAAATACGTTATTGTATTCTACACCCTTTGTTTTAGCGCGTTCTTCTTTTATTTTATTGACTGTTTGACATATGTCATGAATTATGACCACCTGCAAAATTTAAAAATTTGATTCAAATAATTTGCTAACAACAAATGCTAATTATAATAATCAGGGATTAAAAGGAAGTTTCCTAAATAGAACTGAACTCTACTGTTGCAGATTCATCCTTTCTATGGCAGTTCAACGATGAAAGGAACATTTAATGTGACTCTTGGTAACCCCGTGCCTCGGGAGCGCCCACCAGAGACGCCGTGGATAGTGCAGAGGAAACATCAGAAACATTTGCGTTGGTTTATAGAGGGTTCTCGTAATTACGTGCATTGCCATCTTAAAAGAGAAGAAAGAGCTCCTCGTTTCACAAAAAGGAAATAACGTATCCGCCCTGTAAAGGAAAGGTTTATCTTTTTATACGACTTTCGTCTTATTTTTTATTTAATATTTATTTTTAGTGTCACTTATTTAAATTCATATACCGTATATTGTAAAATAATATATTTATTTTTACGTTTAAACTGTTGTAAACAATATATATATAAACTTTATTTTAGGTTTAATTTTTCAGGCACGGAAATTTTATTATAATTTAAATACCGTTTCCTCATTCCAATATGTTAGAGTTCGGGAAGTACAATTTTCTTATGAATGAATAAAGTTCGAGCCCAAGGCGCTTTCACTGACAAGAAACAGAAACCAAAAACTGGGTTTTAACAGAGGAGAATCTTTATAAATAAGGCTATCAATTAACAACTTCTACTCCAAAGTCTTTAGCAAAATCGGTCGAGCAAGTTGGTGTATCTGTTGGCAGTGCGTATAAATCCACTCAGCTGCCATATAAAATTACTTCTTTCCCCGAAATACAACCCGGAAGATAGTTACAATATTTGGAAGGATGGATTGCGAAGAGTGTCTCAAAATATTTTGAAAAGGATTCAGGCATGTCTCATGCCCTAGTGCGGAGGGCTGGCACGTATGGTAGTAAGCAAAATGTTAATTACTGTCTACTACTAAAAATAAAAGAAAAAATGTGCCCTATGGTTTCCACAAAAGTTCACTGACAACAGTGCACTCTACTAGAGAGCAGTAGATTTAATAATATAGGAGTAGATACACATGAATGTTTTTCATCGCCTTCGATGCTTCTGCATTTTATTATTCCGATTTTCCGTATACTTAAATTTGCCCGCTCCAGGCTGAAAAAAAAATATGTATTCATATGCTCTATCCCCTTACATATGTGTAATAATAGCTATAAAATTTTGTCCTTTGCTCACAAATATATAAAATACACTTATACAATGGTAGAATGGACTTGCTTCGAACCAAGGAATAAATACGCAAATATTCTGAAATACACCCTATAATGAAATTTTATTTGCCAAGCAGATATTGCAGTTCTATACATGGAGACAGAGAGTGAGGGTGCGTCCCAGTTTCAAGCCGCGTTCAATCGGATCCACTGCACTGCA